>CM033474.1:229329730-229773936 GCA_019447015.1 Hymenochirus boettgeri | reverse complement strand
TCTATCTATCTATCTATCTATCTATCTATCTATCTATCTATCTATCTAACTCTGCTTTCTATCTATCTATCTATCTATCTATCTCTGCTATCTATCTATATTTCTGTCTACCTATCTATCTAATGTGATTTTTGGTACAGCATTGTTACCTGCTGTGCAGTCAGGTCAGTGATAGAAAACAAAGTTGGATTCCCAAGGCATGCCATTGCCAGCCAGACGTGAGTTGGAAATTCCTCAGTCCCTCCTCCTTCCTATGCTGCACTGCACTCTACATCGGCTCCAATTTATATGACCCGCCCACAATGTGACTGCATGGAGAGACCCAGCCAGGAAGCAGGCATTGTAAATCGTGAATTATCTGTGTTGGGGAGGTCCAGAAGGGAGGATTCAGTCAGTTCTCTCTCTCCCTCTGTAAGCCACACGCAGGAGTTTGAATCTCCCGCTCTCCCTGCTGTACACGTGACGTGCAGTAGTAGGAGGGCGGGAGCGAGCTCACATTAGATGGTTTGGGGCACTCGCGCTACGAAGCGCTAACGGGAGATTCGGGGCACTTAGCAAAAGATCCGGGGCACGTGCCCCGAATCTTTTAACATAGATACGCCACTGTATTGCAATATTTCTTTACTATTACTATATTTCTATACTGTTACTCTATTTCTATACTGTTACTCTGTTTCTATACTATTCCTATATTACTATACTATTAGAATAATATCACTTAATTACTATATTATCACTATCTAACTATTACTATATTACTATACTATTACTATGTTACTATATTTCTGTACTATTACTATATTTCTATACTATTACTAAAATATTACTATATTATATACTCTGTGCTCCTTACATCTACTCGTTACCTCTGATTGGGAAAGACATTACTTAAATAGCATGTGTAAGGCTGGGATTCACTATATACTATAACCCTAACCCATGTCTAGATCAGGTATTTTTTTATACTATGCTCCTTACCTCTATATACTTTAATAGTAACCCATGCATAGACCACTAAACACTATAAACACATATTATACACTAAGACATTCCTTATATACAGTTTGTAAGGCTGGTATTCACTATATACTATAGTCCTAACCCACGTCTAGATTCTGTATACTATGCTCCTTACCTATGTGTGGGACAGACATTCCTTATATTAAGTGAGTAAGGCTGGTATTCCCTATAAAATATATACTCATCAATCCATTTATTCATTACTTCTTATGTACACAAGGTATTTCATATACTATATGAGAGATTCAATAAAAGTTCTTATTGTTTAAAATGGTGCTAATTTTGCCCCAACCAATCAGATCTTATTTAACATTTGAAAGCTAACATCTGATTGGTTAGGGCAAAATTAGCACCATTTTAAACGATAGCAACTTTTATTGAATATCCCTGTATATTCTTTACTTTTTTATAGGACAAACTCTATATAGAGTTTGCAGTCGTATATACTGTAATTCTTACTCTCTATCTTGACCAGTAATTTTTCATACTCCTTACATGTTTAGGACAGATATGTGTACATTTTGAAAGACAGGCGTTCCCTATATACTATCCTTCCATATTTTGGGTAGTAATCTACTATTCTACAGAATTTATCTCTGTTAAGGGCAGACAATATAATGTGCAAGGCAGTTTATAGTTACAGTATAGTTATATATAGTTATAGTACAGTATATGCCTTAACCCTTTTTAAACCTGTACAATACCTGTACAAAGATCGCTATATCCGTTGGTAGAGCTGGTATTCCCTATAACATTGCCAAGTACTGCTTGGCTTGCTGTGGAATCCTATTCCTCATGTGATGTTTATCCCTTGTGCTGGAATTCCCTTTATATTCTTTATCTTGTGTAGTGATTCTTTATAATTATACTTATATAATTTTAGGACAAATATAGTCTATATTCAGTATATAGGGCTGGTATCCTCTTTATTCTTTATGCCTTTCCTCTATGTATCAAAATTTGAAGCAGTATTTTCTATAGCTTAATTTAATTTTTTTTTTATTGTTAGTCACAGCAGCCAGAATTAGACTGAAAACATTTATTAAGGCAAAACTGATCAAATTTTTTGAGCACATTGGTGCTTTCACTTGAGCAGAAATGTTTGTGGGTGTGACACCCACAGGATCCACATGATGTCATATGTTACCATTTTCATACAGGCTTGCACAAAATTTCATTATGCATAACTAAATTTGCAACCTCCTGAAAACCAAAATATTTATACTAAAACCTTACATAACACTTGAGAGAAATGGCATGAGCTTGGAAATATTTAATGCTCAGGATAATGGGAAAGCAATATGCATACTTTTTTATGCATATGCATATTTATATGCTATCATCTAACGATTCTGCTGTCTTCAAACTTATTAGTACCAAAACGAAAGAAAATAATCCCCCTATTACATCTCCCTTGAAAGTGCACTCATTCGGTGGTTAGTCAGGTAACATAAAAGAAAATATAGGTGAAATGTGCAAAGCTGCGATCTGCCACAAATAGGAATTCCCAGTATTTCTCAATTCATTCTGAACTGAGAAAGCCAGTTTGATGACTAGCAATATGTCTTCAAGAACTAAACTTTAAGTCCAGTTGATCTAACTGAATACAACAGATAGTAATAGAGATAAAGAACTACTAATGACCATCAAATTAGATGGAAGATAAACTCATCCCTGAACTGTCTAGACCAAAGAAGAAAGCAAGCAAAAAAGAAAGCCAAACTGTCATGCTAACACATACTTATGTTATATCTCCATAGTCATTCCACAGATAGATAGAACACTAATCGTAACACTACACTGTGTCATCTTTGTAAAGCTGTGCTGTGTTGTCACACTCCCTGATGCTTCCAAATAAGTTTGATATGATTGCTCCCTTTACCTCCTTTGTATTTGAAAATAAAATAATGGAAATACAGTAATTGCACATTTAAACCTTGTGCTGTATCTATACGGGTACAACATGTCTGTATACAATTAAAGAACAAATAACTTTGCAAGATTAGTGAACACCAGCAACAATTGTTTACGTCATAGAAAAAAATGGTCAAAAACGAACTAGTCAGGGTGTGGGCATGTTTCCTTTTAAATATGGCATTTCCTTTTGTGTTGCATTGTACAGTCCTAATGCTTGATAACACTTCTGATTTCCACTTAACAGTGGATGTTACAGCAATGGTGCTCTTATCCTGTTTATTTAGCTTTTGTTTGTTTGCTTGCTTCTCTTCCACATTTTAGATAGAACATAATGAAAAATCACCTTGTGTGCATGGTGCTTTGAATGTTATTTTATCTTAATCATTATACACAGTTAGGAATAAAAGTAAAGGCTTGTGTACCAATGATTTTAAAAACTGGTAAATTTATTTTATGGCAAACCTTATGGTTAATGGTTATGGTTAACCTTCTGTTATCGCCCTTCCTCTGGAACTATTTGGCTGTTTTAACTGATCTGTGGTTGCTAAGTTTAAATATCATTAGCCACCAGGCAGTTGAAAGGTAAGAATGTGACCAGAGCTGTTTTGTCTCTTTATTAATCTGCATTTCTAGTTTTTCGTTCTGGCAGCCAGACAGCACTTCATTACAGCATATGTTACACAACTATTGAAAAGTGTTACTTGCCTTTAGGCTGGGTACACATCATAAAATATTTTCGTCCAACAGACCAATATTACTGTGTAATATTGTATGGTGTGCCAACGTTCACGACCGACCTCATGGACCGATCGGGTATGCTGGTAAATCACGATCGATCATGTGGTTCCCTATGGGACCACACAATTGGTTGTGGCGAACTGTCGACAGTGATTTCTATCCCGGCCGTCCGCTCGCTAGAACTGTTGCCAGGACAAATAGCAGATACTATTTGTAACCTGCCCTGTTGCTTCCTTTACCCCATCCCTTTAACAAAGGAGTATGCAAAGTAGTTATTGGAGTGCTTTTTGGTAGTGTTATTTAGATTTGGGAAATGCTGCTAAAAGGTGTTTTTTAATATTGCGGACACTAAAAACTATTAACCCGACCATCAGTGTGAACCTTTAGGACCTGTGATATAAAAGTCAGTGTGACCCTTAAATGACTTCTGTGGCTTCCCAACAGACCATCTCCAAATTATAAAAAAATCAATAAGTGTTTATTGACAATAAACTGACAAAGCACATGTTTCTGAAGAAAAAGTACGTAGAAATGTGTGTCTACTTATTGTTAACATTTATTGATTTTTAGAAATGTGCTTCTACTGTTTATTATATTCTATTATATTCCTGAATGGCGCAGGATTGGAGAGATGCACATTTAATACAGTTGGTAAAAGAAATAATTTCCAAAGAATCTTCTTTCTCCACCTATTCTGGTTTTTCACATGTTCTTCAATGATGGGTGTTGTATAAGCTTTCCAAAGCACCACCTCAATATCAGATTGACTGGTACAGATGGGTTAGTAGTATTTCATAGTGCATTCCAGATGGTATTTACCAGCTTTGGATTTGGTTTAGAGTCAAGATTTAGAAACACAAATTTGCCCACGTTCTGCGCTCAGTCGGGACAAAAAGTCCCTCCAGCCTTAGAAGGGGGCATTGAGAGCAAGGCTAACTAAGCAGAGCTTTGGAAACGTCAAATGATGTGCAATTGCTGCAAGCAGACCTAGATAGATTATCATAATGGGCAGCAGAGTGGCAGATGAGATTCAATGTTGATAAATGTAAGGTGATGCATTTGGGATTTGAACAAACTTTGTGCAACCTACTCCATAAATAACTGTTTTAAGTGAATCTCTAATGGAAAAAGATTTGGGGTTTCTGGTTGATAACAGACTTTTGCAAACAATGTCAGGCAGCAATGGCTAGAGCTAGCAAGATATTGTCTTGTATAAAGGGGAATATATTCAAGAGAGAAAAATATTATTCTTCCTCTTTACAAGGCACTGGTAAGGTCTCATTTGGAATATGCGGTGCAGTTTTTCCATCTTGGAAATAAAAGCAGTTCAGAGATGGGCAACTAAAATAATAAGGGGAATGGAATAGCTTGACTATGCAGGCAGATTAGACTAGTTAGGGCTGTTTACATTGGAGAAGCGACATTTGTGCAGGGATATGATCACTTTATACAAATATATTAATGGGACATACAGTAAACTCTCTGGTGCATTGTTCACTAATAGGTCATATCTGAGGACATGTGGACATCCTTTAAGATTAGAAAAAAAGAAGTTTCATCTTCAGGTTAGGAAAGTTTTCTTTACAATGAGAATGGTGAAACTGGAACTGTCTTCCAGCAGATGTGGTAATGACAAGTTCATTAAATAGCTTTAAAAGTGGCCTAGATAAGTTTCTAAAATGAAGAAATATTGAGAATTATTGGTGTTAATACATATACTGTAGTTTTGGTTGATCCAGGGGTGCTTTCTGATTGCCATTTGGAGACTGGAAAGAATCTCCCCCCTTTTCAGCTGTTGTTTTTTTTTTTGGAGGAGGATGGAAAGGTTGGACTTGATGTACTTATGTATTTATTTAACCTCAATTACTATGTTAAGTCTCTTAACGGCAACTAGTGATGTTAGATACTATGGATTCTGTTACTGTTGGATCCAACTGGATTTGCCTAATATCTGCAAGGTATGGGGGCTGAAAATGGGCGTCAACAATAAAGACGACCTACCACCAACAGCATTGCGGTCACCGTGCATGTTACCGACCGGTCAACCGTACATGTTACCGACCGATTTCAATTCAGTACGCATAATTTCATATGTATGGCCTCCTTATGATCTGCACCTCCAATTGCGTCCCTCAATAGGTAAATGAAAACCTTAAGTTTAAATATAAAATGGTCTGAATTCTATTTTAAATTCTTATCTAGCACATTGCTATAATCATCTATTATTTGGCAGGCTTCTTGATCCTTCATAGTGAGTAATAATTGGTTTACTAACTGCCTAGTCTTGTTTAGAGAAAGGCATTTGGCAGATTATCCAGCTGTTGCTTGCTTTGGCAAAAGTGGGAGAGGTGGATCTGAAATTTAGTGCATGAGCAACTAAATATCTCTGACTCAGTATGGAAAAAAGACACCTGCTGAATTAGTGATTATTTCTCAGGAATGCTGTGATTAGATAGGGGAAAGAGCTATCTGTACGTTATAAATTACAGAATCTATTAAGGTTATTTAACATGGGGACTCATCTGAACTGTTTTATTTTTATCTTCTGAAATCCTGTGCCTTGGTTTGGACTTTATAATATATGTCTGTGCCTCTTATATCTTCCCTGCCGAAGTTAACTTGTACAATAAACTGCCATATTTCCCTGTGAGTGTGTTATGTACATATTTATATCACAAGATCAACTGACAGATTTGTTTGTTTTTGGAAACCTCTACCCTGGGGAATAATATAAGTATAGATACTGCTGTTACTACAAACAAAACATAGCTTTCTAAATGTAAAACTTTTTTATTTTGGTCACCCATTACTTGCACATGGGTCTGTGTTTGCTCTACAGAGTAGAACATTTGTAAGGATTACCCCATTAGTGCACATTGGGGTATATTGCTGAAATTCTAAAAATGCACAAGTGGGTAAATAAAAATGGCTACATATAAAAATCTTTTTGTGAAAACCAGGGTTGTGCACACAACCTTTTCCATGTTTAAACAAACAAAAGAATATTAAAGGTATACCGGTAAATTTTAATGATCAATCATGATTGGTTACTTTTGTGTTAGATACAAAAGTTGTCAGTTTCTACACATGTATACCTGCAGTTTGTCAGGGAAGAATTTTTCTGCACAAAAAGACATTTCAAAGAAACATTAAAGGGAATCTCCACCCTTAAAACAAAACTTTCCAGTTGTCGGTCACCTGCCCTCAAACCCAAATGATACACTAAGCACTTTATTAGATGTATTACAAACCAAATATTTTAGGATAATTATTGCCTCCATTCTGACAGGGCAAGCCAGCTCCTACCTCCATGCAGTCAATCTGCTAATTGCTAACATCACAGCCAATGATTGACTTCCTTTTCCCCTGATGCATGCTCTGCACATAAATATCAGGATACAAATGCATGTAATAAACTGGAAAAATTTAGAAATATAACTTACAAGTCACCAGTTTGTTTTTTTTAAGGGTGGACATTCCCTTTACATGTTTATCTATAAGTTATTTTGTGTTTAGTGTTGGCTAAAGCGAAACCTTTGAAAGCCACTGTAATGTGCTATTTGAAATCTAGTTAAATTTAGTTAACCACAACTTTGTATTATTTTTTTGCAGAAGCGACTGCAGAAAGAACTGTTGGCGTTACAAAATGAGCCACCACCAGGAATGACCTTAAATGAGAAGAGTGTACAGAATTCAATTACTCAGTAAGTCAGAACTGCATGTTTTTTTTACAATAGTTTATTTGCCACATAAACCCAACAGAGTTGTACACTTTCAGTTGGCATGGTTGACATCTGCTCCCCAGCCTAATATGCAATTGTGAAATGCTTGTTTAGCTTAGGGCTTATTTTTTAAGGGTTCTGGCAGTGTGGAATAAGGTAATTAAAAATCAAAGGTGTTTTTGCTTTCTTTCTTTTTTGGGATTGTGCTGTTTCAATTAGGCTTTTGGGGGTAGCCTTTCTAAATATTTTGGGAATGGAGGTACCCTTTAATATTGACTAGACTCACATTCTCATTCAAAATCATAAAGGTATAGGGTATTTTTGTGCCTTAACATCCCAGTTTGGGTTAAATGCTCTTTTGCTAATTTTCTATGGCTTCTTAAAAACATTTTCAAATGTGTGCCAAGGGTTGGGTGAATCATCTCATAATGATGAGAATTTTGTTTGTGCTTTCAAAATGTTGATCACACATATTTGGGATTATTTATCAAGAGGTGCACTGGTTAGAAATCATAACATCTGATCGGTAAGCACAACTACCGTATATACTCGAGTATAAACCGAGTTTTTCAGGCAGTAAAATCAGCCGGAAAACTTGGACTCGGTTTATACTCGAGTCACTACTTACATTAGCACTCCGGCAGCCGCACGGTCATTCCCTGTACTGGCACGCCGGCCGACGTCACTGCCCGACGCCAAGCCCTGCACCAATTAGTGATGTCAGCTGGCGCGCCAGTACAGGGAATGAGCGCGCGGATGCCGGAATGGAGAGGACGCCGGAATGCTTACCTTCAATGCTGGCACACAGTCCCAACAGGAAGCCCCTGGATGGAGGAGAGCCCACAGTTCCTGGATGGAGGAGAGCCCACAGGTACAAACTGAACTGGGTGGGAGGGTGAGGGTGGCATTCAAGATGTTTGGAAACTACAACTCCCAGCATGCTTATTAGCTGGAGTTGTAGTTTCCAACATCTTGAAGCCAAGTGAGGGTGGCATTCAAGATGTTGGAAACTACAACTCCCAGCATGCTTTAATAGCTGGGAGTTGTAGTTTCCAAACATCTTGAATGCCAAGTTTCTACCCTCGGTTTATACTCGAGTCAACAACTTTTATTAGATTTTTTAGGTGAAATTTGGGTAACCCGTCGTTTTATACTCGGGTCGGTTTATACTCGAGTATATAGGTACTACTTAACTACTAAAAGTACATTTTTGCACCTCTTATTTAACTACTAAAAGTACATTTTTGCACCTCTTACTTAACTACCAAAAGTAAATTTTTGAACCTCTTATTAGACAGTTTAGAACACAAACAGGGATATTTACCCAGAGCCGCAATTACTCTGGTTAGATCTCTTCCAGTATTCAATACAGGCTTTGCGGCTCTGAGTAAATACTGAAAGGGGTTTAACCCATCCATGATAATGCCAGTTAATAGCTGGCGTTAAATATCCTTGGAAAATAACCCACAAAGCTGTTATTAAATAGCTTTTGGAGGCTGCATGGTTGCCTTTTCCAATTCTTGCACAGCCGCCACAATTAAGTGGTTAAAGTCACGCTAACCTTTATTGAATCTGTTAGTGTGACTTTAACCCCAGAATTTAGCACTGCGGCGATTTCCCGCTTGTCTTGTATAACAATTGGTAGTTGTGTATCCCATGCTAATTTCAGAATTCATGACCCAAATTCTGAACAAGGTAAAGTTACGGTTTCCTTTAACTGACAAATGGAATCCATATAATGATAAGATACAATATTCAGGTTGTATACATTTAGATCTATAGTTATACAGCAGATATAAAAAAAAAATGCTTTTTTTTTTTTTTTGGAAAGTCTTTTGACCAAAATGTATTCTCTCAGGCATTTCCAAATAAGTAAGCCAACTGATGAATGTTCCTCACCTAACAAAGGACTAATGTCTAATAATGAGGACCTGAAATTTAAAAAAATACCAGTGCTTATGCTAAAATAGATGTAATTGCGGGTGTTTTTCTTCCCCCTTAGCGCTGTCTGTTGCTGGCAATGGCTTCCAGCAAGCCAAACCT
This sequence comes from Hymenochirus boettgeri, assembly GCA_019447015.1. Lineage (NCBI taxonomy): Eukaryota > Metazoa > Chordata > Amphibia > Anura > Pipidae > Hymenochirus > Hymenochirus boettgeri. The sequence continues at coordinate 229,764,496 of CM033474.1, read as the reverse complement.
TGTTTGGGTCCTGCCCTTTAGACTTTAGTGGGGTTCACATAATCAGCTGTAATAGAATTTAAAAAAGAGAAACATATACAGGGCGATGCACTGAGAACCACTATCTCTCTCTGGTGCATTCAAATTCCGAATTTAAGAATGCTATAGCAGCTCTTGGTGTATTGTTGCCCAGACTTTTGTGGACCCCAGCCATAAATACAGCATTTAAGGGCATGTCCACCCCCAAAACTATAATCCCCCCCCACTACTGGCCCCATTGTGCAGTGTAGTTTAATCCTTACCTCACATCCCAGCTCCATATGGTTCTCCTGTAGTCCCCCCCTAAAGTCCCAAAAACTGCCCACCAGGAGGATAGCAGAGTCCATATAGGACTCTGCCTCCTACCTGGCCTCCGGGAGAAGTTTGGCATGCGTACTGCAGCCCTTCTCCCGCTCCCTCTCCCTCCCGTTTTGCTATCCCTACCCCTACCATAAAACCCCTTGGCCACCTAATAAAATATGTTCTCCCAGCCCCAACCGCATAAAAATTATTTTTAGAAAGTCCCTAGAACTGTACTTACCTTCCCTCGCTCCCCCGGCATTCTGAGAAGCCGGCAGCCGCGTCTGTGATTGGCTGCCTCTCAGTCTGTGATTGGCAGTGTCTCGCAAGCAGAAAGCCGGGCTGGGCTCCGGAGGAGAGAGGGAAGGTAAGTAAAGAACTGGGGACTTTCTTAAATTAATTTTATAGCGGTTGGGGCTGGGGGGCAGTATTCTATTACCTGGCAAAAGTTTTTATTTAGAGTGGACATGCTCTTTAAAAAGTCCAGCAAAAGTTGGTGCTAATACTTTATTGCATGGGTAAGCTTAGTGAAAACATCAACAAAACCTGGTCTTCAACCTCTATTGCATTGGTTACTATCACTTCAGAGTGAAAGTTCAGCGTAAATACATACGCTTTTCCATCATCTTTAATAGGCTCATTAAAGGGCAACTATAATTTTAAAAAATGACACCGCCTCATCTTAATCTTTAAATTTAAACTTTAACAGGGAAATTCAATAGAAGTTTTTATCGTTAAAAATGGTGCTAATTTTTCCCCAACCAATCAGATATAATTTAACATTTGAAAGCTAACATCTGATTGGTTGGAGCAAAATTAGCACCATGTTTTAAGGATAAGTACTCTCTAAAAATAAGTAAAGTGTAATTCGAAGCAGCACCTTCTGTATGCTTCTTGCATGCGTGTGACGTCATGGCGCACACGACATGACATCAGTGCGTGCACCGCCGCGTGCACGTGCGACGTCAGCACGCCGCAGCGCTGACATGCACGTGCTGACCGGAGCATACAGAAGGTGCATTTCCTGACCAGCAAAAGGAGAACCTGCAAATCACAGAGGGCGGAGCTAAAAAGACATGAAATAAGATCCAAGATGTCAGGAACTTTCCTTTACCACAGGTAGGCTCAGGAGGGAGCTAGAAAAAAAAGGGGGGGGGGGGTGATTAGTTTAAGCTGCTGCTTCAAATTATATTTAACTTTATTTTTAGAGTATACTTATCCTTTAACAACAAGAACTTTTATTGAATAACCCTGTAAATCTTTAAAGTAAGTAGCTCTTACGCTGAGGTGTGTGTGTGTTGCTGCGTGCTTTCAATCTAGTACTTTTTTGTTCAAGCTCAGTATCCCTCTCCCTCTCTTAACTAACACTTCTTCCATCTGACCAGACTTTCTTTGAGGACTCCGTAATCACTATGAGGCAGCGTTGGAGTTCCTGCAATTTACACTGTCACCATTTCAGTTACAGCAAAACTGCACATGGCATTAGTGTTTATTATAATAAGACACTTTATTGACAGCTCTAATGTAAAATGGGTCAGATTGGATGGCTAAAAAAAAAAAGAACGAGGCAGATTAACAAATAAATAGTACAGTGATATTTGGGAAGAACTATACTATAGTTCCTAGTAATGGGCAATTTTAACACATTTTTTCCCGGAATATATGTGATAAGTGGTGTGATTTGTGAAACATTTTGCTTCATTGGGTTAAAATAATTTGTCTAAAAATGTATACTTTTATTGAATTCTGTATGTTTTTGTGTGTTGTACATGTACATTTAGAAAAAAAAAAGCTCAAAGGATATATGTATGCTAGTGTTTGACCAGCTGGTCACAGGGTTATGCAGGCAATGTTTGCAATGCAGTGAGACTGTCTCTGTCTAGGGGAGGAAACCAAAATAAATCAGAACATTTTCATTGTAACTGACCTAATAATAGTATCTACACTATATAGCACTTTCTAGTTTTGGCAAATTGGTATAGCTGTTGTCATGTTGTAAATTTCCACCCCCACTAATGTAGGAATGGATGTTAATAGATTTGGTACCTTTTGTCTTGAAATGATTTTAAAGTAAACCATAGTTTCTTTACATAAATACCAAAATTGTGTGGTTCAGCATCCTATAAAATTCAGTTATATTGCTTAATTGAGTCTGCCTGTTTATGGCCAACTCAAGAAAGGGTCCTTTAAATTAAAATAATTAACTTTAAAACTTACATTATTACATTTAGGATTAATTACTCTTCATGCAATTTTTTTAAGGTGGATCGTAGACATGGAAGGAGCACCTGGAACATTATATGAAGGAGAGAAATTTCAGCTTTTATTTAAGTTTAGTAGTCGATATCCTTTTGATTCTCCTCAGGTAAAGACTCTTTCTTAGTAAAAGTTTTAAAGAAATGGTTATTATCATTTCAACAGAAACACTCTGGATTACTGTAGGGTTGGACAAATCCCAGGAGCCAGATAGCCATTGCATTTAAAGCAGATGCACAAGTGAGCATCAAATCTGTGTATTAAAGGGTAACTTTGGTCCAAAAATTACTTTAGGTAAATTGACAGGAATTGCTTTCCCGAGTATTTTTGTAATTCGTTACACACTTCTGGCTATGGGCTGTTCTGTTCTCTCCCCCCCCCCCTTCCATCCTCCTCCTCTAAATCCCCCCTTCAGTCACTGTAACTCGATCTCTTTTTGGTTTCTTCTGCTTTCTTGAGCATGTGCCAACCGCAGATTACAAGGAGGAATTAGTATGTGTGACTGCAGATACAGAACCTCCCACCCCCTAACTTTCTGATCAGGGATTTCTTCATATCTTGGGCTGTGCAGCACGTAGAGGGGTGGTGGGTGGCTCATTTAAAGGCCTTTCTTAAAATCTTGTTTGGAGACAACAATTCCCCTTTAATGTTATTAAGGTGATAACCACAATGTGTTTTGGACTGATATTCCTCAGGTGTCATTAGAATGTAAATTTCAATGTACCATGAAATTTGCACAAGGAGACTAATACTGGCCATGCACTATGAGACTTGCAGTACCAGTCAAACGTCAGTGGGGGTTTTCTACATTCTGGATTAATATTCAAGACATCACATCTGTGAAGAAATGATAATGAAGTAAACAAAAGTGTTATACCAGAATATGTTTTATATTTTAGATTCTTCAAAGTAGCCACCTTTTGCTTTGATCACAGCTCTTGCCGTACTTTGCCGTCTGCTTTCTGAGCTCTTGTTTGCTGCTTTGCCTTCACTCCATGGTATGTGTTGGGTTAGGGCTCATTCTCAGTTGGGATTAGACATTGTCCAGTTGAAAACCAAATTAGATTTAATCCAAGTGGAAACCAGATATGTTGGCATGTTACTGCAGATTGTTTTTGCAGCCATGCTGGTTAAGTGTGCTTTGAATTTTTAATAAATGACCAACAGTGTCACAAGCAAAGCACCCCTCACAACCACACAATCTCCTCAATGCTTTATGCGGAAATCAAACATGTACTGCTCACCTTTTCTACATTTTACAAATATCCAACACAAATTATGGTCTCAAACCCTTAAGGCAGGAGTGACAATGTACTCCTATTAATTGAAAGCCATTCCAGGTGACATCATGAATCATGATTGACAGAATGTAAAGTGTGCAAAGCTTTCAACAAAGAAAAAGGATGGTTAATTTGAAGAATACAAAAAATGTAAACATTCTGTCTTAACATTTTATCATTTACGTAGTTCCACGTATGTTTATGTCTTGTTTTGAGGTCATGCCTACAATGTTAAAGGGCATGTCCACCCAAAAAATAAGTAAAGCTTTTTAGCTTAATTACCCCCAAATCTGGACTTTCATTTAAAGCTTACTTTGATCCAATGCTCCCACACTAAGCTACACCTATTTTAACATCAGCCGATCCCTAGCTGGAAGTCCCGCCTCCTGTTTTGAGCTGGTTACGAGCGTGCAGGCGCAGAGCACTCTCTTAACCTCCTCTTTTCGGTTAAGGCGTGTCAGCCATTGGCCGTGATCTGCTCCTGCGTGCTCGTAACCGGCCCAAAACAGAAGGCGGGACTTCCGGCAAGGGATTGACTGATGTTAAAGTAGGTATAGCTCAGCGAGGGAGCAGTGGATCAAGGTAAGCTTTAAACGAAAGTCTAGTTTTGGGGGGTAATTAAGCTAAAATGTTTACTTTTTTGGGGATGGACATGCCTTTTAAAATATTTAAAAAGAAAACACTTTTCTTTAAAGAAGTGTATATTATATTTTGATTAGAAATGTACCTGCATATATTTCTGTTACGTTTCAACAACCATGTGGACTGTTTTTATTTTAACAATATGCCACAAATAACAGGTAATGTCCCCCTCTGCTCAATCGAGCCTTGAGTTTATGGAATGTCAAACCAATGTTTGGCCAGAGATTTTAAATTTTATTTCTATGTAAGTGACTACCTATACATCTGAAAAAATTGGTTCCTAGAGTTTGACTGGCACCAAATGTCAAAATAAATTGTTCACAGTTATATTACATATATTACAGTTATATATGTCCTCCTCCTAGTGTAAACTAGTTGTGCTTTTTACCTTCTGTTGGATAAGCTCTTACATTGTTAGGCATCATAGGTAATGTAAAAGTTTTATAGACTTTATTTAACCTTGACTTCAATGGGAAGAATACTAGGAATCAACACAAAATTTAGAAATATTCCTGGGTACACAGCAAATGGCCTATTATACATTATTATTATAAGGTAGCCTACAGTCAACCACATCAGTTAGCCAAGTGATACTGCTAGTGTAGCTTTACAACTCTGTGCCAGTCCTAAATTTATTGTGCAGATAAAAATCACTATGCAATGCCATTTTCACTCTGATGTTTGTATTTGCAATTTATTTTTCCCCTTTCCCGTGTAGGTTATGTTTACTGGAGACAACATCCCTGTTCATCCTCATGTTTATAGCAATGGTCATATTTGTTTATCAATTTTAACTGAAGATTGGTCCCCTGCTCTTTCTGTACAGTCTGTTTGTCTTAGCATAATTAGTATGCTTTCCAGCTGCAAAGAAAAGGTAACATTCTGCACATTTTTTGTCTTTAAAATTACAGTTAAAGGGCACGTCCACCCCCAACTTAAAGAGTATCTCCCCCCTGCAAAAACAAAAATTCTTTACAGAAGGGCACCCTAGCCCACCACCAACCACCGTATTTAAGTTAAAAAAGTTGCAGAAAGGTACTTACGTGCACTTACTTGGATTTCCCCTAGCGCTCTGATCTAGGCCCTCTGCTTGCCGGAACTGCAAACAGGGGGCCGGACTGGCAGCTGTGTCTGTGATTGGCTGAGAGGCAGCCAATCACAGATGCGGCTGCCGGTAATAAAGAACGCCGGGGGGAACGAAGCGATGTAAGTAAATTTCTGAAGCTTTTTTAACTAAACTAACTTGGCGGTGGGCTAGGGTTCTCTTCACTAGAGAAAACTCTTTCAATATCAGGGGCTCAAGGAGACAGAAGGGATCCGGAGGGAGGGCTCCCCTGCACGTGCAAGGAACCTCTCAGAGGACAGAGAGGAAGCAGGGACCGGATGACTCTCTGACACCTACTACTACTTCACTTTTCTTTACTTTGAACAGGCACTGCAGGAGAAACATTTGGGGCAGAGGAGTAAGGTAAGTATTTTTTAACACTACACAGTGGGGACAGTAGTGGGTTAAATTTTAGGGTGGACATGCCCTTTAAATGTTTTGTACAACCAAAGCACCACCCGCAATGCACTTGGTCGAAATGTGAGCATTTGGGTTTGGGGGGATGCTTTGTGTGATGGACATTCCCTTTGAATTTAATGCAGTATATTACTAATAATTAATGAGCCAGTAACACAAAATATCTTCTTACAATTTTAAAGGAAAACTAAACCAAAATGTTTATACTTCATAATTTTAAATCACCCCCGCTAAGAACACCAATAAACGGTAAATTACCTCTAAAGAAATTACGTTAAAGTAAATGAAGTCTCCTGGAGAACTGGATAAGAAATCTGTGTGCCTGTTCACGGTCTGGGCACATCTTCTGACTTAGGTCAAAAGCTCCCTTACCAAATATGGACTGTTACAGGATTGTCTAGACCAGGGTTTTGCCAGGCATACTGGATACTGGTGGGACTTCAAAGAGCCAGTGATGTACCTCAGAATTTTGGTAGTGGAAATATTTTCACCAGTATAACCTATATTTATTTTTTTTAACTGTTTATTAAAATTAACAGAGAAATTCAATAACATCATCTGTATGTCAGTATTAAAGTTGTGCAGTAATTTCAAAAAGTATTGTTGCATTATTAAACATTGTTTAACAAAGTTTTTGTATAATTTATATGGCTAATATAACAGGGGTAATATGGGAAGAAATAAAGTTAAAGGGCATGTCCACCCTGAAAATTATGTTTGTGTATAAGGTAGGTACCCTCTGCCCACCCCAAATGCCACAATATTTATTCAAAAAATGTTTAGATCACTACTTACAGCCCTTACTCTCCCACGACATCTCCTCCAGGCTCCCTGTTTGGAGGAAGTCGCAAAGGGGCCGGACCGGTAGCCACGCCTGTGATTGGTTGAAAGGCAGCCAATCACAGACGTAGCTGCTTTCAATGGAAACGCCACGGGAGAGAAGGCGATGTAGGTATCGATCTAAACATTTTTTTCAAGACATATTTCGGCAGTTTGGGGTGGGCAGGGGTTACTTAAGGGTTTCACGCTAGGTGCCATGGCTGCAGAGGATGGTGGAAGGGTGAGGGGATAGAAGATTGTACACTCTCACCTCCCAATTCAACGTGAAGGGATTAGTATTCAGGTGGATAGGAGAGAGACACTGGCGGTATCTGCATCACAAAATTGGATATGACTGGAAAGTTCATAGCCATATATACAGGACCAGTGGAATGCGGTTGTCCAGCAGTGCATGTAGTTAGGATTATTGTAACAGACGATTTATTCAAAACTAAATAAACCAAGACTTCTAAAAAGCCCCCTATTAAGCTGCACATGCACATATGGTCTCAAAATTAAAATACATGTCTCTTTGTCATTTACAATGTTGCATCTAAAGTGCTACAAGTGCCTACATATGAAGTAGCAAAAAGTGCAATGAAATATATAAAAGTCAACATATATATATATTATATATATATATATATAGATAATAATGCACCCCTACTATATAATATTAGGATAATAAAAGTAAATTCTGATTGAAACGCCTTGGTGGTTTTTAAACATGTTGCATTATTGGCTACATAATACACAAGAACTAAACCTTTATTATTGGTGCATTGCTATATATCTTAGTTTTAGAATTAGTGCATAGCTATGTAATCCGTGTCATGTGACTCGCTGAAACACAATTAATATAGGAAATCATTTACCCCTACTTATTAGTTTTACATGACCCCATCCCTTATGGGGTAACATTTAAGTACATGCAATATACTGGTGTGGTATTTTTGGTGTTCTTGTGGTAGATGTAAAATTTGGAAATTTCCATTAATATGATATTAGAAAATGAATTAAATGATTAGTTCAGCTAGTTAGATGTCTTATTTTTAACTACATTCAGAATATAAAAGTTGGTCTTTTAACATGCATTGTTTTTAGTTTACTGTTTGATTAACATTTGCCTTTACTTTAATTTGCACAGAGAAGGCCTCCAGACAATTCCTTTTATGTAAGAACTTGCAACAAAAACCCAAAGAAAACAAAATGGTGGTATCATGGTAAGTCTTGCATATGAACAAGATTGGCGAGTATGTTATATGCTGTATAACAAGGATATACCAGTATATAGTACTACTCCAAGTGGTTACTTTTTTCCTGCTCCCCTGCACAGAGGCCTACAAATAAGCTTGTTGGGCAACTCCTCTCTCCTCTTGAGTAAGGCCTGTTTAGCATAGCGGGGAGGAGAAGAGGTAAGTCCAAACTCTTAACTCAAATGCTGTGAACATATAAACAGTGGTGCATCTCTGGAGTACCAGGCAATGTCCTCAATGTAGATAACTAAGAAAAACACACATTTACTGCAAAAACAGGGTGCTGAACATGGCAATATACATCTTCTGTGGTTGATACACTTCAGGGAGGTATATCACCCTGAAACATTTTGTAGTGCCAAATTTGGCTTTAATGGAGTAATAACTTTCAGGGTTATTCAATAAAAGTTCTTATCATTTAAAATGGTGCTAATTTTTCCCTAACCAATCGGATCTTATTTAACATTTGAAAGCTAACATCTGATTGGTTGGGGCTAAATTAGCACCATTTTAAACGATAAGAACTTTTATTGAATCTCCCTGCTTGTTTTTTAAGTAAGTACGTTCGACTATCTTTTTCCCTTATTTGTAATTTTAATGTTTTAATTCAACATAATGTATGCATAGAATCAGTGACAGTGACTGTGAAAGGGCCAAGATATTATATACAATATATATGTATAGTATTTGAGGTTGAATAAAGACATACGTCCATCCAGTCCAACCCATCTAGCAATATCCTCATTTCCTGCCTAACTATTGATCCAGAGGAAGGCAAAAAAAACCCACCAAATTTATGAAGGGGGAAAAAATTCCTTCCTGACTCTAAGTGGCAATGGGAAATATCCCGGGATCAACTCTACTTTATGAATCAATACCAGTAAACTGCAACGTTCCTTGTTTGCAGAACTCATCCAGCTTTTTTTTTAAACTGACCAATGAACCTGCCATAACAACGTCCACTGGAAGTTTCACAGTTCTCACAGTGAAAAACCCTTTCCGAACTTGAAGCCTAAACATTTTTTCTTCAAGTCTTAAGGGATGTCCTCGTGTCCTCTGACATGTTCTATTGATGAACAATGCCCCAGATAGTTTATTGTATAGCCTGTTAATGTATTTATACACAGTAATCCTATCCGCACGCAAGCGCCTTTTCTCCAACGTACATAATTGTAACTTTTCCAGTCTCTTTTCATATTCAAGCTCTCCCAATCCCCTTATTAATTTAGTTGCCCTTCTCTGAACCCTTTCCATTTCAAAGATGTTCTTTTTATACACAGGATTCCAAAATTGCACTGCATATTCCAAATGAGGCCTTACCAATGCTTTGTAAATGCTTGAATCCATACCTCCTCTTTATACACGACAATACCATGCTGGGTCTGGCTGTTGCCCGCCTGGCACTGCTTACTACCTTTAAGTTTGTTATCCACCAAAACTCCAAGATCCCTTTCCAACAGGGATTCACTTAACACAGAGCCATTTATAGTATAAGTAGCACAAGGATTTTTAAGGCACTTAGCAGCCCAATGTGACAATCTATTTAGATCCCCTTGCAACGATTGCACATCCTCTGAAGTTTTTAATGGTCGACAAAGTTTTGTGTCGTCGGCAAACACAGAAACCTTGCTGACAATACCCACTTCCAAATCATTAATAAATAGATTAAAGGAGAACGAAACCCAAATTTTTACACTCCAGAATCTAAAAGTATCCACCCTTACAACACCTATAAACTGTAAAATCCCACTACAGTAAATAAAATGGAAGTTATTGTAACCCCCTAAAGAACTGGATAAAATAACAGTCTGTATGTAAAGTGACTGCCACACCCCTGACCTCAGTCACATGCTTCCTGTCATGTAAAAAGATTGGCTAAAGGTTACTAGTGGGTGGGACCAACTGTAACAAGTTCCTGCAGTATCTTAGGACTGAGCATGTGTAAAGAACACAAGGTCAGTGACCACACTGTGTGATACTGGGGTGTTGGGAAATAAAACAAAAATGTTAAAAAAGTAAATTTCCCAAAGACCATATCAAAATGAGACACAGATTACTGCTTTTATTTAAAGGTGCTATTCCTTCTGAAAGAGTGTTGTTCTGAGGCTTTAGTTGTCCTTTTAAATAGAAGCGGCCCCAACGCAGAACCCTGTGGCACCCCACTTTAGTCCATAATGATGAAGCCCCATTAGCAACTACTCTCTGCATCCTATTCATTAACCAATTTTCTATCCATGTACAAATGTTACTCCCCAGACCAACAGACCTCAGCTTATACATTAGTCGCCTATGGGGGACTGTAGCAAAAGCCTTTGCAAAATCCAAGTAAACTACATCTACTGCTATGCCAGAGTCTAAATTTCTACTTACTTCTTCATAAAAGCCAAGCAAGTTAGTTTGATAAGATCTATTCCTCCTAAATCCATGCTGGTTACTACTTATAATGTCAGTCCTTGAAACATACTCTAGAACATGTTCCCTTATTAAACTTTCCAGGATCTTCCCCACCACTGAAGTTAAACTTATAGGCCTGTAATTACCCGGCTGTGAACAACTACCCTTTTTGAATATTGGAATAACATCAGCCTTTTTCCAATCCAGAGGCACACCACCAGACATGAGGGAATCTGCAAAAATAAGAAACAATGGCCTAGATAAAACTGAACTTAGCTCCCTAAGTACCCGAGGATGTATTTCATCTGGTCCAGGAGATTTATTAATATCAACCTTATTTAGTTCTTTCTGTACCATATCCTCGGTTACTTAAATCTTTTATACCATTATTGCTACTATACTCTATGATATCTCTACTTGGATCTTCTATAGTGTATACAAAGGAAAAGTATTCAAGACATTTGCTTTATTGCCATACTCCGTAACTAACTTATCCCCATTAATTAATGGTGCCACATTCTCAGTCCTCCTCTTCTTACTATTAATATACTTAAAAAAATGTTTAGGCTTAGTGATGCTTTGTTCAGCTATCCTAACTTCATTATTAATTTTAGCTAGTTTAATTGCTTTCTTACACTCCTTGTTACAGTTTTTATAATCCCTAAAGGCCCTTTCCGTTTCCTCTGCCTTAAAAGTTTTAAATTCCTTTTTCTTCCTTTCCATTTGCCTCTTAACATCAGAATTCAGGAACTCATGGCCTTTTTCTGTGATGGCAGTTCCACTACACCAATCAATGTCAGGGTAATTAAAGTCCCCCATAATGAGCACACTCCCCAAACTTACAGCCCTTGCTGACTGCATATGAAGTTGCTAGCATTTGGCGGCTTATAGCAGACACCAACAATGACATTACCCCCTTTCCAGTTACCTAATTCCAACCATATTGCCTCCACTTTAACATCCATATTGCCAGTTATCTCTTCTTTTAAATTTGTCTTCAATTTTTTTTTTTAACATAAACACATACTCCTCCCCCTTTCCTTTTTTCTCTGTCCTGCCTAAACAAGGCATATCCTTCTAAATTTACAGCCCAGTCGTGAGAACACGTTTCGGTGCCATAATTTCTAATTCACCCATTTTTTCAGCCAGGCTTCTCGCATTTGCAAACATACATTTTAGATTATGATCCTGTAATTTATACGTACACTTTAATACACATTTAATACTCCCTAGCCCCACCCCCCTTTCCGCCCGCCACTGGCCTATCTACACCCTGCTTTCCTCCTGGGCTATTTATCCCAGTGAGAATGCTAATACCCCCCCCCCCAACCTAGTTTAAAATATCATTCAACCCTCTAGCCATCTTCTCCCCTAAAACCGCTGCACCGCCATTAGTGAGGTGCAACCCATCCCTACTAAAGAGCCTGTAGCCGACAGCAAAGTCTGCCCAGTTCTCAATAAACCCAAAGCCTTCTTCCTTACACCACCCTCTTAGCCACGCATTAATGCTTCTAAGCTCCTGCTGTCTCCCTGGCTTAGCACATGGCTGCGGTAGTATTTCTGAAAACACTGCCCTGGAGGTCCTTGCTTTTAACTTGGCCCCTAGCTCTCGGAAATCATGTTTAAGGACCTCACCTCCTCCTTTAACTTTATCATTGGCACCAATGTGAACCAAGACCGCCGGGTCACACCCAGCCCCACCCAATAATCTGTCTACACGATCCACCACATGCCGAACCCTAGCACCAGTCAGGCAACACACAGTTCGGCATGTAGGGTCTTGGCGGCAGATTACCCTATCTACCTTCCTTATAATAGTCACCTACCACCTGCCTTGCATTCCTGGTCCTTCATTCCTCCTCCCTTGTATCAGAGATGGCAGTCCGCTGGGTGCTCAAGGGTCTAGCCTCCTCCATACACGCTAATTCCGAGGTGTCCTCCTCCACTTCTCTAGTATTAGAGAAGGCACAGTTTGTGCAGGAATAGTACACGCCCCTGTTAATATCTGTTTGACATCGTTAGGGGGGGTATATGGTGAATATAACTATCCTTAATATGGAATCATTTGCCACAAATTATTCACTCCACCTAGTGCAGCTATATTTTCATGCACAGCCATATGGGTCAATATTGGAAATGGTAAATAGATTGTGGACACACACACCCGTCCCCCTTCCTCATTAACACTTGGCTTCCAAAATTGAAACATGGCACCAAAAGTTATATTTTAATACTTTTATTACATTCTTACTATGTCCGATTGTGATATACCGGGGAGAGCAACCCAAACGCTATACTGCTACACACCAAGGCACACCAATAAGTGAGGATGTGTGTGGTCATGCATAAATTAACACAGAATAATGAGCGGGGTCACAGCACGTATATGCTATGTGCTGCTAGAATGGAAGTTCGGGCTTATTGTGGCCTGCAAAGGGCTGAGAATATATCTTGTGAAATATGAGCTTTTGCAAAAATCCATCTTGGCAATGCATGTCAGTGCTTTATTCCAAACAACATCAAAAGATTTTTTTGTAGTGGACATACCCTTTAAAGATAGAGCTAAAGCCAGGAGGCAGACTGGCAGAATCAGTTTTCTTTGGGCTGGTGCTCCTCACAGAAACAATGTTGGGAGGTAGGAATTACCAGTCCTATATCCCCGTCCCAAGTGCTTTTCATTTCAACGATTTAAAAAAAAAAAAAAACTTTATACACACGATAGCTATCCTTTAATTTACATTTTTAAAAATGACATTAATACATGTTGTGGATTTGTAAACTGTGCTTGTGTGAAGAAGATGTATAATATTTAGGGTAGTGTTTATTTTGTTCTCATAAATATTTTTTTTTTCCTCCTTGAAGATGACACATGTTGATGCCACTCTTGTGATCCACTAGAAGAAAGCAGTCCTACTGAAAAAATAAGCACTTTGATTCTTCAAGTCTTTGAACTTTAACATTTGACTAGGTGGTGATTACATTGCAATGAAGACTACTTTTTTTTAAACTGCATTTTTACTAGCGTGCATTTTGAGAGCATGTTGTAGCTGCTTCAGCCCATGCAGCCAACATGCTTCCTTAGTCATGCTGGATTGATGCAGGTATAAGGATAAATTCCACTTTTTTTTCTTTTACTTTTCAAGATTCACAGGTCCTCATGTATTGTGCAATAACAATGATAAATGCATGATAGGGCCTAATGGATTCTAATTGCTTGGGTTAAAGACAACTACTTCCTACATTACATTGCCAACCTTTGATATCTGGATTCTATGCACTGTGTTCATGGCGGCATGGCTCAACGTGCTTGACTGAAGATGGTTAAACTGAAACTTTGGATATTTATTCTATTATTATTTTTCATTATGTATGACAAAATGTTTACTGGTGATTGTAAAGACCAGGTACAATAGCTCATGCCTGTGTGAGAAAATAAAAATGTTGTATATAGCTAACGATAGACTTAGAGCAAAGTGTATAAAAAAAAAAAATAAGGTTTAGGTCACACAATCAGGGCTTTTTATCTGAAAGGGGCGATACTAGTTTGCTGCAATTTGGTCATAGGCCTGACCATTATATAATCATTTTCTTTGTCAAAAAGATAACATTTATGATTTCTGCAAGCCATTGCATAAGGCCTAATAAAACTCATTTATTTTGCCCCTTTTTTGTTTTCTTGTTGTAAGTAATGTTTAAATAATACAGAAATATATTTCGACCGAAATTGTTGTCAGATATTTTCTTGCTACAGTATATATCCCTTTGATGCCTGCAAGCAACTGTAAAACCACAGGCAGCATGCATTACTTAAGTAATAGGATTAAAAGTCTATTTTCTTAATCTGTTTTGCTTATGTTGTCAAATATTTCCAAAAAAAACCAAACAATTCCTTTCTTAATTAATGACAGGTACTTATTTTTTTCCAGCATTTAAACACAACTGTCTAATAGCTGTGCTAATAAATTTCTTTATTTTTATGTTATTTATTATCACATTGTAGAACAGCATCTTTTATAAACTGTTTTAACAAGGTTATTTATTGTGAAGTCTTTGTTATTATTACTATTTTTTATTTACTAAACTGTTCATTGCACTGGAGAATGGAAATTTTAACAATGCATTTCAGAATTTCCATGCTCATTAAAAATAAAATATTTACAGGATTTTCAGAAGGAAACTTCAAAAGCAGATTTGCATAATAAAACACATTGGGGAAGATTTACAGGGCCGCAGGTAATTAAAGTCAAGCTTACCTTTTCAGTATCGTTTAGTGGGACTTGAACCCTTTGCTTATATGGGCTGAGCATTTATCGCAAAAGACACCCACGCGGCGGGCTCAAACAATTTAGTATTCCTTGCCTTTAAAATCACACTGGTGACGGCGTGTTTTCATTTCAAGACATGCACATGTGATATTGAATTGCATATGGGAGGTAAGCGTTAACAGCTCTGGGTAAGCCTCCCTGATTAAGCTTATCTAATAAGATGTGCAACATTTTGCGTTTAATCTGCTGTAGCCAATCAAATGTTATAAAATGTTTTCTAATTGTAGTAAACCTGTAAAAAAGGGATATGATTGGTTGCTGCAAATTAACAGCACAGGCAAAAATAAGTCTGTTTATTCTCATGTCAAATCAGAATCTGTACATTAGAAAGATGTATTACTTTTCCATTATTCTGCAACAGGATTTAAAGTTGCAGGCATGTTTATTGACTTTGAGATAACGGTATCTCATTGGAAAGCTGGAAGCACCATTACCTTCAAGCATTCATTACATCAACAAGCTCCTCTATCTCCAACCTGGTTTGAGGGAGAGGGTCCAAACATACTAAGTGATTGAGTTTCTTAACATAGTGAAATATTTTCCTAACATCTGGTGCTGCTGGTTTGCTGCATAGAAACCACTTTGTAATGTAGTTGTACATTAATCAGTTTGTAGCAACATGTCACAAAAGAAGACATTGCTTCTCTATGTGAACTTAATGTTGGCACAAGGTATACACCCTTATTTTCTGCAGGTTCCCCGTTACAGATAGCTTTTTCAAATATTTAACTGGAACGTTGTTTTTTTTTAGTTTTGATGAAGCAAAAAAATCTGTTTTGGATGTTTATTTTATTAGCTACATTGTGTGCCAAGATTTTTTTTAGTATATGGTTTACTAACGTTGATTTACAGAATTTATATGCTGCATTTTCTGATCCTCACTCAACTATCTAATGACATTCTGTAGCAGACTAAAGGGGCACATACACTACATACTTTACCTTCCAACATTTCCACAATTTTCTTCATCCTGGAAATGTTGGATGGTAAGAACCACAGTCTAAAAATGTAGAGTGTTAGGACCCTGCACACCTTAACCAAAAAAGGCAAAAAATCCAATAAAATGCTAGGTGCTCCAGTTGCTGTAGCCAACAGTCCATTCATGCAGTAGCTGGGCACACCAGTCTTGAATCCAAACAAATTTTATTTGTGATGTTTTGGAACCTAGTGTGGTTTCTTCCTCAGGCAAACAATCTCAAAATGCTCGCTTAAAAACAGAAGAAAGATTTGACAAATGAATGTTCGATTATCGATTTAATCAAATTACTCAAACAGACTTTACCACAATCGGTTTTACCGTACATCGATTCCAACAACGTACCCCACCATGGCCCATTCCTTTTGTGATCACTAAAGAGATTGAGCCTAGTGGTCCTTCTGGCATTGCAGGAACATCAGAAGTTAGTGTGTGCATGTGTAGCAACAGCACTGGTGTTGGCTCTGGATACATAAATCTAGTCCTAGTTGTATATCCTGGGAGTTGGGATGTTTATATTTACACTTCAGTTTTTTCTTAAAGCGTGTTTAGAGAAGATCCTGAATTCATTTTAAAGTTATGCTCTTTTTAATAGAGGGCACTTGTGTGGAAATCATGTTCCCCTTCAAAAAAGCTTTAAATAATATGGGTTTTTGGAGCTCCAACGAGTGTTTTTTAGTATTTCTTTGTGAGCCCTGCTGGGTTTCTGTACAAATCGACATGAAGTTGAGCACTGTCACCATATTTTTACAGGGCTGAGTTTAGAAAACAATGAGGAACCACCTTGCTTTTTTTCTTCCAAGGAGCAGCCGTTAGTCACGGCTGCAATGGTGATGTCCCAGCCAATGACATGTCTGCTTCCCATGCCACCTCTTCTGTGGTGTGCAAGCACGTAACTTGTCCAGTTAGAATAGGGGTGTGTGAAACTGTCATTTAGGCTGGGGACACACTAAAGCGCACGCGTTCGCGAGCATTATTGCACACGATTTCTGTGCATTAGCATGTGTTTCACTTTTGCGCAAGCGGTTTTGATATTTTCAAAGAAAAAAGTATGTGATTGCGCAAAAAATGCTTAAATGGAAACTGATGTGCAATCGCATGTGCACCCAAAATCGCAGGAATGGATTGTCTCTCTCCAGAGACCTTTGGTGAAAAAGTGAAGTGTTGGGGTTTGGATTGTTCTGCCCATAAATCTCAATTATACTGGGGGGCTGGCTGGACTCCTCTTTAAGGGGCATGTCGACCCCCCCAATTAAATTTGCCCCAATATTGAATACACTGTGTAGTGTTAAATTATCCCTACCGTTCTCTTTTGCTGCATATAGTTGTTGTGCATGGTCGAAATACAGTACGGGAAACTGAAGAGTAGGAGCCTTGTGTCTTGTGCCTTCCTCGTGTCAGTTTCTGCCTCAAAATGTGCCTCTGACAGGTTTCTGGTTTGCGCAGAGGAGTCCCCCCCCCCCCCTCCTCCTGCTGTTCCGTGCACAGAAAAATGTAAAAAATGGGGATGCTGCTTCAAATGCCACCATACTTAGACTTTGTTAGTTTTAAAGGGCATATATAGTGGGAAAAACACATTGCCCCATTGCAAAGTTAAATTCATGTACTCTGTGCTGCCTTTCTCCTACCTTTGTCAGTGTCTCTGTTTTTCCATGGTGTCAGATCCCTCTGCAGCACTTCCCCCTCCCCTCTGTTACCTCCTTCATGTCTAAACAACGGCTGTGCAGTAGGAGTTAAAAGTTCAACATCCTGAAAAACACCCACGCACAGTGGCTAATAGAAAGCCTGGAGACACAGATCTCTCCTGTATCCTGCTGCACCACAATCTCTCTTTGTGACCATTCATCAAACAGTGAAAGCTATCAAGAAGGGGGGGGGGTGTCAAGTGCAGCCTTATCTCTGCCGTCAAAACTACATCTCTCCCCCTGCTTATCTCTATGTTTGTTACAGAGCATGGAGGAGGGAGGGACTTGAGCAGGGAAGAGGATCACGTCAGGGATTTGATTGACAGTCCAAGTAGGAGTAGAGGAATGCAATTACGTATTCTTTTAATGTGCATCTCAGGACAGAGGGAAACTAAAGAAAGTAAATACACTTTGGGGGGGGGGGGATTATATCATATATGGAAAGAAAAAGTTAATTTTCCCACTATAGATGCCCTTTAAATGCTCTAAATCCGATTCTAAATTACCAATCCTTTTTCTCAGCCAATCACTGACACAGCTGCTGGTCTAGTCCCTTCTGCGACTGGAAGAAGCAGGAGATGGAACGAGGACTGGTAAGTATATTTTGAATTAGATTTTTTTGGGGTGGGGTGGATATGCCCTTAAAAAAAGTGCGGAATTCTGTTTTATAGGGAATATGCCGCAATGAGCTGACAAGTATTCCATTGTTTAGCAAAATTCTGCTAAACAAATACAACTCCACCGTGTCTTATTTCCAGTCATATTTGGTTTCATTTAATATTATTTGTAATCTCCCTCACCTCAAATACCTGATAAATCACAGACCAGAAGACGATCATTGGCAGAGCAGGACCCATCACCAAAATAGTGCTATTTTTCAGCTATAGAATTTTAGGAAGGGTCTTCCTTGATGGAAATTTTTGAGTATGCCAAACAACTATATCACATGGGACAGGTCCAACTGGTATTGGTTGTTTTGTCATCTAATATACACCCAGCTTGCAAGTTAAGAAGACTACATTATTAGCGTTGAAATAAGGCTACATTTTGGGACTAAAATCCTACTGAAACTCTATGAAAATTGTTAAAGTGTATTAAAATCAATCTCCCTTGCAAAGGTTAATTGTCCTTTTATTACTCATACAACACATTCTACTGCAACCCTCCTTCCCAGTTGCAGATCACAAGATGATTTAATACATTTTCCCATTCACCTTAAGAGTGGATACCAGGTAATTTTTCAGTATCTGACATAAAGGAGTTCAACCGACAAGCGCAGAGTTCTGCAAAATTTTATTGTGTTAGATGAGCACTAGGGATGGCCGAAATCCGTTTTCCGGGACCCCCTAATGTCTGGCCGTGGGACTTTCGGCCGTTTGAAAATCACCGGTTGTGCCAGACGAAAATTCTCGACCATTAAGGAATCCTTGAACGTTTGAAATTTTTCTGCTGTTCGGTAATCCTCGGACAATGGCGGCTCAACTCGGGACCCCCTCCCAGGTACTTAGAAGGACCATTGTGGCCCTTACAAGGGCCCTTTGGGGCTTAAGGGGTCCGCGCTTTACAATTACATGTAATTGTAAAGCTCTACAGATGTTGGCGCTATATAAATCCACAATAATAATCATCTATCTATCCATCTCTGTCCCACACAGACTGAACATGACAACTTCAGACAATTGTTAACTGTGAATTGTACTAGGTGTTATTTGCTTAAAAAAAAAAACAACAAAAAAACACCACTCATTTGACACCGGATGGACCCAGCCAAGGATCAGAAATCAGAAAGTTAACTGAGGGGTAGTGTCCAGCTGCTGCCTGCTTACTGTCTTTATTATTCCTCCTAGGCTCTGATCGGGGAACCGGCGAGAAATTTAGGTACAGTTCTGTTTTTTTTTAAAGTAAATGTAAGGTAGTAGCACTACTCCTGCTACAAATCACTTTCAAGCTGCACTGTTGTGACCCCAGTTCCTGCGGCAGTGATTGGATTAATTATTCCTACCTCCCAATATTGTTTTGTTCAGGAGCTACAGCACATACAGTTTACATCTGCCATGTTAGTGCTCTGGGCCTTTTATGTATTAAAGGACAATTATACTCACCTTTTCCCCGATCCACTGCAGCATAGTACCCAGGGTGAGGACCTAAAATCGCTAAGTCCTCACCCTGGGTACTTTCCCTAACTCCTGCACTACTTACCGCAAATCTGCTTCGCCGATCCACACTGTTCCACCTCTCTTCTACTGTCAGTGACAGTCGCGAGGCGGCCAATAGGAAGACACGCCTCCTTGCAGAGCGTATCTTCCTATTGGCTGCTCGCGATCTGTCACTGAAGAAGGAAGAGCGGAGGAATGGAGCGATCGGCGAAGCAATTTGCGGTAAGTAGTGCAGGTTAGGGAAAGTACCCAGGGTGAGCTTAGCGATTTTAGGTCCTCACCCTGGGTACTATGCAGCTATGGAGTAAGAGGAGGGAGGGTGAGGTGAGTATAGTTGTCCTTTAAAGATCGTGCTGAAGCATTCAGAAAGACTGTCAGAAGCAGTATTCTTCATGCTGCCACTCTAATAATATTGGAGGTAGAAGTACCAATCCTACCTCCCTGCCCCAGGTACTTTTCATTTTAACTGTTTTTGAAAAAAGTTATATGCCACTAGTTCTCCTTTAATCTCATAGTTTAAATATATGTAAGCAGCACTTACTCTGAGTTGTGTGTTGTGCTAAATGTCTTCTATTCAGTTTCTTTTTCACAGGCTTGTAGTCAAGCATGCTCTGTAATCACCATTAGCCACTACTGAGAGAGGGGGATTCCCTACCATGTAATTTACACATTGCAAATCCTCCCCCCCCCACCTCCTGCCCTCTGTGATCCTGCCAGATTGTATCACAGAATGGCACACAGCAGAAGTATTTATGGTAATTAAGATGGGATACGGGTCTGACATGAACCCGGATCCGGCACGGAATCCCTCGGTTCCAAAAGATCTGTCCGAATCCGGAGAGATCCTCTGGGTTTAAGAACAAATTTTCGAATGTACGGAGCTATTTTCGATAATTTCGAAGTAAGTTCGAAAATCTGATCGGAGACCACTTTAAAGTTTTGACCGTTCTGGGCTATTTTTGAAAATTATCGAAACTACGTTTCGGCCATCTCTAATGGTAATAGAGTGCTTGAATGACAGACTTTTTACAGTGGATTTTAAAGACATGAGACAGATTTAATAAAAAAAGTAATTTTAGTGGTTGGTAAGAATTATTTTTACACATCATTGGCAATTCAAAGTAAACACGTTCCCTGTATGGATGTCCTTAGTCTCAGTATGCTGCCTAGGTACCACAGTGAGCACCATCCAAATGTCCTATACACACAAAACTCTGTTTGGTAGCAGTAAGAAGACTGCAAAATATTGTTTTGTTACCTAAAGTCAGGGCAGGATTTACCATTAAGCACATGCCTAGAGGCGCCTGAGGTTGGAGGGGCGGCTGTCAGTCTCCTCCCACCTATCCAACCCCTTTTTCCTGTGCCTCCACATGGCAGTGGGCAACCATAGGTTAATCCCTTCCACTGTGTGGAGGCCAGGACGTCATTAGCTATAAATTTGAGCTCCTCCCCCTCTTACCTTGTCTTTTCTTTGTTCCTGTTCCAATGTGTGTGCCAGCAACAACCTCACCTCCTTCAATGCAAAAAGAGGATTTCCCAGTGCAACCCTCAGGCACCGAAAGTTATACTAAATTTATAAAATGAGGAGGCGTCCACTCAGCTATTATCTGCTGATAATTTTAATGCGACATGTTACGGGTCCACATTGACCCTTTCTCAAGCAAAAGATCTCATGGCAACCCCACAAAATGCCAAACTCACTCAATTTTGCTCGAGATTCAGGATGGGTCAGCAGGTGGCAGTAGATGCCCTGTCTTTTCCTTGGAAGTCCCGGATGGTATATATCTTTCCTCCGCTACCATTAATACCAAGGATATTGGAGAAAATATCCAGAGAGAGAGTCAAAGCAATTCTAATTCTACTGTGGTGGCCCAGGAGGCCATGGTTTGCAACAGCGAAATCTATGTTACTCTCTCCCCCCTATTATCTGCAAACAATACTGCAACTGCTGAAGCAGGGACCCTTTCTACACCCACAGTTAGAAAGGCTGAAACTGATGGCCTGGCTTGTGAAAGGGGGTCATTTAAACAATTGGGTATCTTTGACACTGCAACCTCTACCTTGTTAGCAGCCAGGAAACCTTCAACCTATAACCGTTATTACAGGATATGGAATCTATTCTTTAACTGGTGTAAAGAAAGACAGTTGAATCCAGAAAAATTGTCAACAAATGTTCTCATTGAATTCCTGCGCGCACGCCCACAGGATGTCGTGTGCGCGCATGCCCGTGCGCTCCCAGAGGAAAACCGGCCGCCGTGGGACCCCAGGCAGGTAAGGGACTGTTGTGACAATATGACAGCTTGCAGTCATTGGCTATGACCGACAGGGCTACCGAGAAGAGCCATGAGCTGCAGGTATTGGGAAGCACTTTAGAGCTGTGTGTTACCATATGAGGGTTTGGAGAGCGCAGTACCTATACTGGAATATTAGAATGGCAGGAACACAAGTATGATAACCATCGTTTGAAATAATCGTATCAAAGACCATTAAATAATGATGCCTGTACAGTCTGTTTTGCAGTGACAGAGTGGCCCATTTAAATGCCGAGGGGAGGGTTAAGGGACCTAATACCTCAGATAATGTGGGAGAACAAAGTTATTGCTCCCTGACATTAAGGGCTAAGCCACAGTGCTGCGCTTCTCACACGCTAACAATTGCGTATTGCATGCGCTGTGCATGAAAATTAAATCTTACTTACCGAAATTTTCTTTTCCTGTGCTGAAGCATGGCAGTGGGCAAACTGCCTCCCCTCCTTTTACAATTGGAACAGTCATGCCTCCCCTCCTTTTACAATTGGAACAGTCACAAAATAGACAAGGTAAGAGGGGGAGGAGATCAAATTTATAGCTAATGATGTCCTGGCCTCCACACAGTGGAAGGGATTAACCCATGGTTGCCCACTGCCGTGCTTCAGCACAGGAAAAGAAAATTTCGGTAAGATTTAATTTTCCTTTAGGGCAAGGCCACACTGCTGCGTTTTTTTTTCGTTTGCACTTACGATTGCGCTTGCGTTTTTTAAAAATCATTGAAAACGCGGCAACGCAAAAAAAACGCGTTTTTCAGTGCGTTGCAATTGCGTTCTGCATTTTTAATCGCAATCGCATGCGTTTTCCTATACTTATTGAAGAAATTGCAAGCGCAAAAAAAAAGCACATGAAATCGCATGCGATTGCGTTGCAGTGTGGCCTTGCCCTTATAGTTTATTTTCTTCCATGAAAAAGAGAAAATGGGTGTGGTCTGTTTAGGGTTGGGGCTAAGGGTGCTAGGCTCTTTGGGCCTACAGGCCCCTGAGGGGTAAATCCGGCCCTTCCTGTAGGCCATCTTGTTAAATTGCAGTAAGATGTTTCCCCATGATAAACACCTTCAAGCAGGGGTGTCTTGTTTTTTTTGCCACCCGAAAAAAACTTTTGAATGTGGCGGAAGAGCCACAAAGGCACTGGAGCAAACAAGGCACGGAGAAGATCAGAAAAGCAGGTATTAAGCAAACGTCAAGCGCCGGTTTGCTCTCTGCGCTGACATTTAAACTCCGGCGCGCACGTCCACATCCGGCCGTACCGGCGTGCGCAATAACATCCGCGCGCACGCCCACAGGATGTCGTGCGCGCGCGCCCGTGCGCTCCCAGAGGAAAACCGGCCGCCGTGGGACCCCAGGCAGGTAAGGGACTGTCGTGACAATATGACAGCTTGCAGTCATTGGCTATGACCGACAGGGCTACCCAGAAGAGCCATGAGCTGCAGGTATTGGGAAGCACTTTAAAGCTGTGTGTTACCATTTGAGGGTTTGGAGAGCGCAGTACCTATACTGGAATATTAGAATGGCAGGTACACAAGTATGATAACTATCGTTTGAAATAATCGTATCAAAGACCATTAAATAATGATGCCTGTACAGTCTGTTTTGCAGTGACAGAGTGGCCTATTAAAATGCCGAGGAGAGGGTTAAGGGACCTAATACCTCAGATAATGTGGGAGAACAAAGTTATTGCTCCCTGACATTAAGGGCTAAGCCACAGTGCTGCGCTTCTCACACGCTAACAATTGCGTATTGCATGCGCTGGGCAATCCGTTTTTGGAGCGCATGCTGTCACCATTTTTTTTTGCAGATCACATGCACTCTGATTGCGGACTGTTGTGCAGCGAAAACTATCGCATGCGCTCAGAAAACGGAATACAGCCCATGCAGCATTGCCACCCACAGTGACATGCTCTGAAATGCATTTCTCACGTGCTAACTGTAAAACTGAGGCCACACTACAACACACCAAATCACGCACACAATCGTGAGCGTTATCGATTCTTGTGCATTTTGCGCATTCGATTTTGCATGTGAAACCGTGGGCGCACCTATTTCATGGTACTCTTAGCAGTAATTTGAGTGAGTATGACTTTATTATCCAATAATGTGCTTACTTCTGCATAGATAAGTAAAACATGTGACCATTTGAAAACTAGCAGGGTTATTCAATAAAGGTTCTTATCGTTAATGCCAGTAATTCTCAATATTATATAGTATCCCTGTACCAACCAGAACTACAGTATATGTATTAATATCAGTAATTCTCAATATTATATAGTATCCCTGTACCAACCAGAACTACAGTATATATATATATATATTTATGCCAGTAATTCTCAATATTTTTTAGTTTAAAAAACTTATCCAGCCCACTTTTTAAGCTATTTGATGAACTTGCCATTACCACATCTGCTGGGAGACAGTTCCAGTTTCACCGTTCTCACTGTAAAGAAACCTTTCCTAACCTTCTCTGAGCTGCTTTCATTTCCAAGATGTCCCTTTTGTATATGGGATTCCAAAACTGCGCTGCATATTCTATATAATCACACTTTCTGCCACAGATATAGCCCCCTACCACAGATAACCACTGGAGATGAAATAGGGAGGGGACCCCATTATATCTTCGCAAGTGATCTACAAGAACATTTTCCAATTGTAGGTGTAGACTTTATATATTAGATTTTGTGAAAGATGAGGCAGCATGATGGTGCCAAAAGGTGGACATACATGCAAAGGAAGAGATTGTGCAATCATTCACCAATTGGGGGATTGTATGATGCTCAGTCTAATTTTCCTTATTTGAACATGCCTGAAATTTTTTCATGAACTGAATTTGATACAGTATCAGAGTTGTACAATTGTTATTGCTCCCTGTATGACCATCTTATGCAAGTTGACCGTGTTGGAAAGTTAATTATAACAGCTGATAGAAACCAAACTGCCACCAACCCACATGTACAAACCTTTGGGATCTCAGTGTCTGGGACACTAAGGAAGATCCCATCGCATAGCTGGGGGACATGATATTTTGCATTTGCAAATCATTGGGAAATAAGCAAAATTCTGCAAGTGCGTAGTGCATCTTTTTCACTTTTTCAGGGAGATTCAATAAAAGTTCTTATCGTTTAAAATGGTGCTAATTTTCCCCCAGCCAATCAGATCTTATTTAACATTTGAAAGCTAACATCTGATTGGTTGGGGCAAAACTAGCACCATTTTTAACGATAAGAACTTTTATTGAATAACCCTGTATGTTTCCTAGTGGGTGTCGGTCAGTGTTATCAAGGTTACCATTGCTAACAAACGGTAGTTCAGCAGCAATGTCAAGTGCAATGTCCGGAGTTTAGTAGGTTAACAGTGTTAACCGCAGGTGAATGGCATTGTATGAGAAAGGAATCCATATTGGACATCAATGATTTATCTGTAGCCGAGTTCAGAATGAGGCGCAACAGGAATCTTCTTTCTACCGATGCCCAGAGAGACAACTGATAACTGAAAGAAGAATGTCTAATTCTCTGCAGATCGAAACTCACCGGTGCATGCTGGGAATTTATAACTGATGTTTTGCACCCAGTGGGAGGTTTTATATTGCTGCTCTCTGTGTCCACATAGGTCAAGAACCCTTGTTGTAGACATTGCATGAGACTGGCCCTGGGTGTTTGATAGAAATGCTTAAAATAATACAACTTTAGAAACCAAGGGAATTCTGGGCTAATTCTTCTGCTCTTTGTGACCTTGGTAATGTAACTAGACTTTTTGTACCGTAGCGGCTCCCAGTGTGCATTGCATTTCTCTAACAGGTGTGTCAGCACCATAAAGCGAAGCTGCTATTACACCGACAGCATAAAATAACTTACTATAAAAAATATAATCTTGAAACTTTGACCATAGTGAAATTCACTACATTTTCTGCTTTCCACTTAAAGGCCAATTCCAGGTAATTACAGTAATTGCACAGAACATGTTGTTATTAGTATCTGACATCTAAAAAAGCATCAGAATATTGGAGAAATAGTTTAAAGGGCATGTCCACCCCTTTTCCTTACTTTTGGTATACAGTAGGGCTTCTTCCCCCAGCCCCAACTGCTATAATACTTTTGTCAGAAACTCCCCTGAACTCTACTTACCTTACCTCTTTCCCGCGGAGTACTGTCCCGGCCCTCTGCTTGCATGAAACTGCAAGCAGGGGGTCGGACTGGCAGTCGCGTCCGTGATTGGCTGAGAGGCAGCCAATCACGAACGCAGCTGCCGGCAGTGGAGAACACCAGGGGAGAGAGGTAAGGTAAGTAGAGTTCGGGGGAGTTTCTGACAAAAGTACTATAGCGGTTGGGATTGGGGGAGGAAGCCCTACTGGTACCACAAAGGAGTTTAACACTAGGGGGAGGGAGAGCAAAACGGGAGGGAGAGGAGAGGGGACTGCACTGAGCATGTGCAAATTTTCCCGGAGGAGAGACAGGAGGCAGAGTCCTATATGGACTCTGCTAGGCTCCTGGTGGACAGTTTTTGGGCATAGCAGGGAAGCCATTTGGAGTCAGGATGTGCCAGTAGTGGGGGAAATGATAGTTTTGGGGGTGGATTTTTTTTGCAGGTTTATAGAGTAGGTCACAGATTCAGAGACAAAGCACTTATTCAATAAGAGGTGCACAATTTCACCTGCTTTATTAAACTGTAGTAACCAATCAAATGTTTTCTAACTGTAGGGACAAGTAAAAAGGTATCCTCTGATTGGTTCAGGCAAATAAACAGCTGGGGGCACCTCATATTAAATGAGTAAAACATGCAAAATCCAAGGGTGGAATCGAACTCAGGACTTCAGTGCTGTAAGGTATCAGTGCTAACCACAGAGCCACCGTGCTGCCCTTTTCATTCAGACCTATTTACATTTTAGCTTTAGTTCCTCTTTATGTTTTCATTGTGGGATTTTTTTTGTAAGCCAAGACCCTAAGTGCTGTCTGTATACATTTACAGATGGCAGCCTATATTAGGGATCCAGGCCTGTGTAATGAACCTTTGTAATGATAACTTGGGGCCAGGCCGACAAGCCTAGTGGGGGAAGCTGCCATTAAGTGTTTTGAATGGACGGTTTCCTGGGTGAACATATAGTGTCCTCTGTTTGCTACTTCTATTGACCTTATAATTATTATATTTTCTGAAGGGCTGACTCAACGGCCAATTTACTGCAATAATTACAGGGTCTTAAAAAATGCAGGGACCACGGCGTGTGCTGCACTAATGTAAAACGTGGATCCTCAGTGTGTCATCAATAAACCTGAGGCAAGTTAGAATTTCAATGTGTAAATTAAATGTAAGTGGCGATTGTGTTGCATTTGACAGATTAGATTTATTTTGGGTAAATAAAATAAAAACATGTTGGGGGGGGGACCATCTGCAAATTAAATTTCCTTATAATTAATTTCTGTCAAAATGGACCTTTAATTAAAGAAAAACACAGACAATAGGTTAAAGGTAGAAAGGGACAAAGTGGGAAAAACATATTTAAAGTGAGTTAAACCTTGAAAATGTAAACTTTAGGAAAGATAAGGCGGTAATTCCGTACAGTGGATCACTTTCTTAGGATTCTCCAACTAATCTGCCAGAAGTCCCAATCTTCCCGATTGTTGGAAAGCAGGAGTCGTACTTGCTGACGGAGCAGGTTGCAGAGCATTATGGGTAAGTATCTCCTAAAAACTTTAATGCAACAATGTTTAGCCAGGTCCCTGTGAGCCCTAATGTTAACCCTATTAGGCCTCCATTTCTTATATGAACTGAAACATTTAAGAGGTTATCATGGGGGCTGGGTTGTTGCTTTGTGTTTCACAAGATTTTGTTTAGGTGTGTTTTTAGCAAAAGTCATTTGGGTTTTTTTTAAGCCTTCCTTAAAAACAACCTATTGCTATTCAGTTCCGGTGGAAATATATCCTGATGTCAAACGATTGAATTGGTGATATTTTGAATTAACTTTAATTGTTTAAAATATTTTGTTTTAATTACAAGGACATCCAGTAATATATTTGTATTTTTTTTTGTTTCCATTTAAAGGAGAATTATAGTCTAAAACAGTTTTAACAGACTAATTATCATCTGATCAGAACAATGTGACATTTACATGCTGGTACTACTGGATAAAATGATATAGGAAGGTGGGATTAATCAATCCTGCTTTTTTGCCCCTGGAATCTTTAAAAAGATAATTTGTTTGATAGATAGAGACTGAAAAGGCTACATCTGTACCAGGCAAATTCAAAAAAAAAAAAAAAAACAAAATTGAGGAAGAAGTGTGTGGCACAGGTCATTGGGCAGTCTACAAACCTAGAAACAGCAAAATCACTCGATATTTCAAAGAGGGAGTTGATCTGTGCATGTCCAGGATAGATGGAGGACTACCGTCCAGAGGAAAGTTGGTCATTGACTCTTCAAAATAAGATATGCCAGGTACCACTCTTAGTTGCCACCTTAGGTGATATCCTTAATGTTCTGCCCCAGAACATGCAAACAATACAGGAAAATATAAAAGGTGAGATACCCTAATGATTATATGTAACTCTGGTAAAACTTTATGGTCGAAAGAGGGGCATATTTATACAATCACTCTTTTCGCCATTTTGCTATCGCAGGACATCGCAATGATAAAAAGAGCTATTTTAGCCGTATTTATAAAACTGCTAATTTTTGCTTTTGTGGAAAAGTATCACTGTGGCGATGTAGGCCTTGATTGAGCACGCCCCCAAAGGAATTAAAGTGAAGCCCGGGTAAATCACGTGATCGCGATCAGGAGTAAACCACGCGATACCACTGGAATCCAGAGGAGAGTCGGAACCAGGGGAACGGGTTATTCATGCGGCAGAGAGGTAGGGGAGCCGGTGGAGGTTTGAAGCCACCTGTTTATTCTTTACTTATGGTCTTCTGTCTGAGTTGAGCTTAATCTCCACTGCAATTTAAAGTTGGAATACACGTGATATTGGTGGAACGGACTTGCACCTAGAAACTTAATGACTCAGTCCGGTCGAAAAGGTCAGTTACAACTAGTGTGGAAAACAATGACTGTGAAAATAGTTTTTATAATTGCACGTTTAGAGATTTTGATGGATTCATAGAAGAACTGCATAAACATGGCAGCACATCTAACAGTACGCTAACTGGCAAGTTTTCACATTTAGAGAAATTGATGATTAAAGAGACTTATCTACATTGGGACATAGCGAGTTTTAAAAAATATCTACAATGTGAAATAATACCAAGAGTTTTAAGAATAAACAAAAGGCCTAGCTTTAACATTCTAGACGAGACATTTATTGAGAAATGGAAAATGTTTTGTCAACTTGCTCAATTAATCTCATGAAACTAATTGTGGAGCACAAAGAGGAACAGATATTGAAAGTAAGAGAGGAAATGGAATTGTTACAACAAGAGATAACAAAGTTGGAACATGACAGAGTTTTTGAGACTGGATAAAGATTTGAAGGAAAAAATAGAAATTGTTGAAGAGGAATTGCAACAAAGGAAACAAAAGAAATTACTGAGGGATAGAATGGATTATAACAGGAATACAATGGATATGCTTGTGAAGGTTCTCATTTATCCAGGTCATGGTATATCTGTTGTATTCAATTAGATCAACTGGACTTAAGCTAGGTACACACATGAAAGATTTGGTTGAGATCGTTAAACGATCTTAGATTTTAAAATCGCTAAATTTTTAGTTTGTTAATTTGCTTTTCAGAAACAAATGATGGCCCACATTAAGGCACAGCCATCACCATCTTTGTGCGACCCTTCTTTTTCTCCTGTGATAACGCCCCCTGTCACAGCTGCCTGTCAGATAAGCCTGCAAGCCTCCCTAAATGGATCTTCAACAGAACTGAACACCAGTAATTCTTCTGATTGCCTAGTCGATTCTGCATCATCAGTGAGCACATCAAGCATTGGTATAGAAGATGGACAAACTAAATTCTTGGAAGGTATGTTGTGTTTTACAAATGGTACACAAAATGGAGGATTTGAACTTCAGAACATTGCATCTCTATAGACTTTTATGAAGAAAATATTATTGTGTGAGTAGGGTACAGCAGAGTTTGATATTAATTTGTTTTTGCTTTTTAAATCATAAGTTACGCCTATGGGGTGGTTATAGGATTTGAGATACTTTATAGTAAATAAATGTTTTTTTCACATTTATTGCTTCACCATATAAATACAGAAAATGTATTTTTCAGTTTGTTACAGTCACAGCTGCTGTGTCAGACACTTCTCTCTTCTGACAAGCAATCACACATGCTGGGGGGGGGCTCCTGTAAGTGACCTCATGTGACACACTCCTGCAGCAGCCTGGCTTGCATCTCAGTAGAGAAAACAGATTGAGGGTCGCACTCCAAAATCAGTTGAATACTTTATTTAATGACCAACATCAAAAACACAACGTTTCGGGGGGAAAGACAAGTGCCCCCTTCCTCAGGTACCATCTAGACCTCTTTGTTAAATGCTTACCTAGACCGACAGAGAACAGATTAGATAGACAGGAGACCAAAATGATTAATAAGCTCCTTATATTTGGGGTTATTTTAATGTTTTGGGAGAGCCTAGTAAGAGGTCACTGCAGGGGACACAAATTAGCATACCTGTTTTGAGTGACAGGTCTTTCCCTGTACATGCTGTTATTTAAAATTAAGATATTTGAGAATCTTCTGAGTAGTGGACCTTTACACTATCTAAAGGTATCATTTTTGATAATTCGATTTTTGAAAGTTAGATACCCTTAAGTGTTCTTATAAAAGTCAGTGGCAATTCTTATTATGTAACTTTAGAGGAATACTGTTATCTCTAAACAATAATAACCTGCAGTCTAGCATTTAAATTACCCTGGGATTAGTTTTAGCCTGTCTGAATTTATGGTGCTGAAAATGTTAAAGTGCAACAAAAATGTAGGAAGGCCTACACTTACCTCCTTGGGTAGTCACC
Organism: Hymenochirus boettgeri; assembly: GCA_019447015.1. Taxonomy (NCBI): domain Eukaryota; kingdom Metazoa; phylum Chordata; class Amphibia; order Anura; family Pipidae; genus Hymenochirus; species Hymenochirus boettgeri. Next base: position 229,733,616 of record CM033474.1, on the reverse strand, counting down.
TCCTTGGGTAGTCACTAAGGGTGGTAAGCTTTTAAAGTTCCTCTTGTGCCATGGCTGCAGCTTACCACTGACTATGCGGGAGTCTCTCTCTCTCTTATCCAATGTTAAGGAAAGTTGGTCACATGTGTGCAAAGGAAGGAGCGGGTTGTGCTGTTGGATGAATGGAACTTTGACAGCTCAGCTGTCTGATAGTGACCACCTAGGGAAGTGTATTTAAAAAATACACACTACACTATTTACCCTTTAAGAAAAATTACAGTGAGAAGTAGTCTCCAGAAAACATTGCCCCAATAGCGCATTCACAAATCCACAAAAAGTTGGGTCTCACCTCTCCTTTTGCTGTGACTGCAGGCTGATTTATAAAATGAACCTGCAGGTACTAAGAGTCAGCTCCCATAATCCTCCTTAGCTGGACAAACCCAGATAAGTGTATGCTCCACACTTCACATAAAGCTAAAACCTTGCTTCTGAGCTGTAACATGATTGGCTGACAGCCAAACATATTGCAACTCCGAAATCATCCCTCCCATTGACACAGAACAGAGATCTTAGTGCAGGTTTTGTATAAACATATTTTAACGCTCGTGTTACTAAACTATAAATTCTTTTGCTTTTCATACAATAAAAAGTAAAGTTTTTCTTTACTTGCATTGATGTAAGAAACATGATAAAAACAAATAAAAGCTTGCGAGCCTGGGACCTATAACCTCATGTACTCTAACTAAAATCAGAGATTTCTTAACTTTAAATATAAAGTTAAACTTTATATGTTCCTAGAAACCCAGTGTAAAACCCCCCCCCCAAAAAAAGTAAATTTATTCAGTCGACTATTTTGTATTGTTTCATAACTAAGCGAGGTGATTTAAACCTGTGACAACTTGTGCTGTGTGTTTCTTAGGACATGGTATTTAGATGTTGCACCACCAGAGCTACCAGGAAGAATAGTGTTACTTTCAGGGAGATTCAATAAAAGTTCTTATAGTTAAAAATGTTGCTAATTTTGCCCCAACCAATTAGATGAACTATAAAAATCAGGGCAGTAAAATCAGTATTTTTATTGCCCCAGGGAGGCAGTATGTAATTCACGCTGTATGAAGAATAAACTGCAGGGTAACAAGCCGCATTCAAAGTCTAATCAGGGACTTCCATATTGGTGTGAAGACGTCAATATAGAAAATAATCTGTGCATAGAAATAGTGAATGGTGGGTTCAGGGGGCGTAGCTCTCTGAAGACTATATGAGCTGTGAATTGTAGTGGCAACATAGAAACCTTCTTAGTCTTACATGTACGTTAAAGGAATAGTTCACTCCCAAAGTGAACGTTTCCTTTAATGTATTGATTGAAGCCAGGGTGGTTAAGGAGCTATGCCTTACTTCCCGTTCTTAAATCAATAACTCAGGAGCCAAAGGTAAGTATGTTTACATTTCTCACGATCCATCGCTGCAGAACTCAATATCTCTGACCGCGACCTGGTTCTAATTCTCTTTAGCGCACATGCATGATAAGTGCGTGACATAGATAATTAGAACAGGAAGTGGTCGGAGATTTGGAGTACTGCAGCGGTGGATTGCGCAAAGGTAAAAATACTTACCTTCGGCCCTGGAGTTATTGGTTGAAAAATGTGATTGAAACCTCCCGAGTTTCAATCAATACATTAAAGGGCATGTCCACCCCAAAACTATAATTTAAAGGAGAGGCCAGGCCCTCTGCTTGCGTGTAAATGCAAGCAGAGGGGCGGGACCGGCAGTCGCGTCTGTGATTGGCTGAGCGGCAGACAATCACGGACGCGGCTGCTGGGAGCTCAGTGCGGCGGAGGCAAGAGGGAAGGTAAGTAATGTTTCGGGTATTTTCTAATAATACTAACATAGCGGTTGGGGCTGAGGGGACTGGGGGAATCTTTGGTGAAAAGGGTTTTACACTAGGGGGAGGGAAACGAGAGGGAGGGGGAGAAGGGCTGCAGTACGCATGCCAAACTTCTCCCGGAGGCCAGGTAGGAGGCAGAGTCCTATATGGAATCTGCTATCCTCCTGGTGGGCAGTTTTTGGGACTTTGGGGGGGGACTACAGGAGAATCTTATGGAGCTGGGATGTGAGGTCAGGATTAAACTACACTACATGATGGGGCCAGTAGTGGGGGGGATTATAGTTTTGGGGGTGGACATGCCCTTTAACCCACTACTGTGTAGTGTACGGTAATAAAATCCTTATCTTACATCCCTGCTCCAAATGGCTGCCCTGCAATGTCCCTCCAAAGTCCCAAAAACTGGCCACCAGGAGCCTGGCAGAGTCCATATAGGACTCTGCCTCCTGTCTCTTCTCTGGGAGAATTTTGCCATGCACACTGCAGCCCTCCCGTTTTCCTCTCCCTCCCCCTAGCATTAATCCAATTTTCTGTAGTTCAGGGCTCCCTCCCTCCAGCCCCAACCACTATATTAATATTTGCAGAAACTCCCCTTACTTACCTTGTCTCTCTCCTCCGGCGTTCTGGATAGCCGGAAGCCGCGTCCATGATTGGCTGCCTCTCAGACAATCGCGGCTGCTGGTCCAGCCTTCTGCTTGCAGTTTCATGCAAGCAGAGGGCCGTGAAAGTACGCTGGAGGAGAGAGGCAATGTAAGTAATGATCGGGGGAGTTTCTGCAAATATTAATATAGCAGTTGGGGCTGGGGAAGGGAGCCCTACACTACAGAAAAAAAATCGAAAATGGGGTGGACATGGCCTTTAAATGAAAAGTTCAGTTTGGGAGTGAACTATTCCATTAAAGGGAAACTGTGGTCTCCAAACAAGTTAGAGTTAAATGAAAGCCTGTAGTGTTTCATTTAAAATGAGCCAACAATCACATCTCTGGCTTCATCCTGTGAGAAATTACATTGGGGTGAATGTTTAAATTTCCTGTTTCCAGTAGATTGTGTGACATCACCAGACCTCTTCCCCGCCCTCCGCCCCCTGGGGCAAAGCATGCTTAGTTAAGCCTTAATGCTGGGGAAAACAGAAAGTGCTTGGGGGAAAAAAATTACAGTTGAGAAGGGGAGCCTATTAATACAGGCAGAGACTAGTAACATGACTACAAGCTGGTCACATGGGTTAAAGCAGGAAGTAATATTGCAAAACCTTTCCAGTAATAACTTCTCAGAAATTTTATCTAGAGATGTGAGTTAGGCTTTATTTGGAAAGTACGATGGAAGGCTTTTTATATAATCCTTACTAGTTTGGTAGAATTTGAGACCACAGTTAAACTTTAAAGCAACGGACTAGAGAAGAATCTTTCAGTATATAGGTGTTCTGGGGAGAAAAGCTTTCATATTAGGATAAAAAAAATAGTTTTAGTTCTCCTTTAACAATTCCTGATTTCAGCAGCTTTGCTCTCATGAGACATGCCTCTGCAATTTGTAGTCTTTTTAACCACTGCAAACCTTGTGTTTGCCTGTCTGTTTACAGATTTTAAAATGATTTTTAAAAATGCATGGCGCTGGGAACTGGTGACATTACTCATCAGCTACTATTGCAGGGACTTTCTTTATCTCCTGGTATAAGGGCAATGCAGAGAGTACAAAAATGTCAACTTTTTTTTAAAGTTCATAACAGTTTGCATCTAGAGATTCAGGAATAATTTTAAAGGTACAAATGCAGGCTTTAACTTTAAAGGACAACTCCACCCTCAGACAAGGGATTAACATTGTCATTGGCTGTGATGTCAACTGTCAAATCCATAACTGACAGTTGCTGACTGAAAGAACCAGGAAGCAGAAACAGGGGAAAACAGGACATTTCAGGTTAGACTTATATATTTCAGATTTTAAACTATTACCGTTTAGGGTTTTGGGGGGTATGTACCTGCGTGTAAGTTTTCATTTTGGGGCTGGACTTCCCCTTAAATTGTTTGGAGACAACATTTACCCTTAAACTTGCTTCCTTTATAGCACATGATGTCAGAGAAGACAACACTGTCTTGTGAAACACCCCAGTAACTTTAAAGGGCATGTCCACCCCAAAACTATAATCCCCCCACTACTGGCCCCACTCTGTAGTGTAATAAAATCCTTAACTTCATCCCAGCTCCAAATGTTTCTCTTGGATCCCCCCCCCCCCCCCCCCATAATCTAACTGCCACCAGGAGGATAGCAGAGTCCATATAGGACTCTGCCTCCTGTCTCTCCTCCGAGAGAATTTTGTCCTACGCACTGCAGGCCTCCCTTCCCCTCCCTCTCCCACCCTCTCCCTCCAGTTTTGCAAGCCTTCCCCCTACCATTAAAACCCTTTGCCCATTAGTAGGTTGCCTTCCCCCAGCCCCAACCGCATTATTACATTTTCCAGAGACTCCCTGATAGTTACTTACATTACCTCTTTCCCCCGGCGTTCTTAACTGCTGGCAGCCGCATCCATGATTGGCTGCCTCTCAGCCAATCAGGGACGTGGCTGCCGGTCCCACCCCCTGCTTGCAGTTCAGTGCAAGCATAGGGCCGGGATTGTGTGGTGGGAGAAAGAGGTAAGGTAAGTAACTATCGGGGCACTTTCTGGAAAATCTAATGATGCGGTTGGGGCTGGGGGAAGGTGCCCTACTGCATATAAAAAATTTTTTCAAAGGGGTGGACATGCCCTTTAATTGCAAACTGCCTTCTTTTACTACTGGGGAACCAATGATTGGGAGCATTTATAGATTTTACTGTTCATTCTTTCAGTGGGTATCAATGCTGCACCCATGAGTCTAGCCCCCCATATCACTGAATTGTGTAGCTGGCTGTTACAAAGATGGTGAAACATGGTGGCAAAAAATGCCTACCGTAGTCTAGGAATAGCAGTGTGCTTTTACCCTGTAACACACAGAATCTCTTGCTTTCGGTGGGTTAGGCAATTGTTGTCCTGCTCACCCAATCAGTCCAGACTGCAAGGGAAATGGAAAAAAATAAAAGTAACAGGATTCAACAAACTGGCTGCACAAAAGGTATGCAGGGCACGGCTGTCTATTGGACTTTCTATGGGGCTGTCTATTGGACTTTCTATGGGGCTGTCTATTGGACTTTCTATGGGGCTGTCTATTGGACTTTCTATGGGGCTGCGTATGGGACTTTCTATGGGGCTGCATGTGGGACTTTCTATGAGGCTGCGTGTGGGACTTTCTATGGGGCTGTGTATTGGACTTTCTATGAGGCTGTGTATTGGACTTTCTATGGGACTGTCTGTGGAACGATCTATGGGGATGTCTATGGGAGAAAGTCAACCCTCGGTTTATATTTGAGGCAGGCAGTTTTCCTGGTTTACCAGTTAAAATACATACCTCGGTTTATGTTCGGGTCTGTTTATACTCGAGTATATACGGTACTTACACTTTTTGTGTTTATAACATAATCGTCAAAAGCATTGGCCTCTATTCATATTATTATAAACCTGTTATAAACTCATTTTAGTACTATGCTTGTGAAGGTTCTCATTCATCCAGGTCATGGTATATCTGTTGTATTCAATTAGATCAACTGGACTTGAAATGAAGTTCTTGAAGACGTTTCGCTAGTCATCCGACTGGCTTTCTCAATTCAGAATGACTTGTACAAGAATCTGTGGCAATTATGTACCCTGGAAAATCCCAATTAACAAGTTGGTGACATCTTGATTCTGTGTTGTTGAATGTGTAGCTCCGCCCCTCCATGATTTCCTGGTTCCTCCAGCTTCTTTAGTCTCAAAAGGTAACGTAGCGTGCGCAGCGACATCATGCGCGTTCACGCGGCAAGGGGTCACTAAAGAAGCTGGAGGAACCAGGAAATCTTGCAGAGGAGCGGAGCTACACAATCAACTATCAATTAACTATCAAGATGTCACCAACTTTGAAGCAGGTAAGGTAGGCTCTGGAGGGGCATAGAAAAAAAAAAAAAAAAGACAAAAGTTTTTTTAAAGCTGCAGCTTCCAACTAAACTTAACTTTATTTTACAGCATACTTATCCTTTAAGTGACCATTTCTAAATGACACTGTAACTATGTCCTTCCTTCATAACCCCTCTTTATGGATGTATATGATATTTATATTGCATGGTTAAATAATTCATACATTATTTTATATTTGCTAATCTTTACAGGTTTTTTTGGATCTTCTACTTACTGAGCAATATAGCACTCAGCAGTAAAATAGTTTAAGGGTTATTATGGCTGTCCTTTCTTTGTCTTTTAAGGCAATTTTAGAAATTTTAAATTGGAGGAATTGGCATAATTTTACTTCCTTTTCATGGGGGTAAAAGATAAATAAAAACAATTTACTTACTGATGGTTAAGAACCCTCCTGGAAATGGCTTCCACTCAAATGCAGTGGAATTTTAGTCAAAATGAATGCTGAAGATCTTAAAGGCAACATTGTCTGTTTTAATGCCATTAAAAATAGCCATACTCTTGCAAAAATGTAAATATTCTATCTTTATAGCACCTCTCCATGAAAACATGACAAACCCCAAAGAGAAAACACCTATGTGTTTAGTGAATGAGTTAGCTCGCTTCAACAGAATTCAGCCTCAGTATAAACTTTTGGATGAAAGAGGACCAGCACACTCAAAGGTAAGTTAATTACAGGGTAAAAACACCCCTCTTTTAATGATTATTTTGGTGGCCATACATTATATCATATACTGTTTCTGTCACATGGGATGTTTTATGCAAGCAGGGCCATTTTTAGGCATAAGCAACCTAGGCAAACACCTAGAGCACCAATCTAGTTTCTTGTAGCCTCTCATTTTGCATACAGTATAATCATCTGCAATGAGTTTTCCAATCCTATGCAAAGATAATTCAAGAGGTGGTTGGGGGAAGTTTAAGTTGGGAATGGAGAACTAATGGAGACCTGCCTAGGGCACCAAAATGGCTAGAACTGGCCCTGTATACAACTAAACTTTAGGAATAGTTACAAATACCGTGCAAAAGTTTTAGGTTGGTGTGTAAAAATACTGTGATTGCATTCACAAATAGAAGTGTTTAATCAGTTAACAATTCAGTGTAAACAAACCGAAATCTAAATTAAATGAATATTTACTGTGACCACCCTTTGCCTTAAACATCAATTCTTTTAGGTGCACTTGAACTTAGTTTTAAGTTTTGAAGGAACTCTGCAGGTAGGTTGTTTCAAGCATCTTAAAAGGGGAACTGTGGTCTCCACACTCCATAATAAAGTGTCCTTTATTATCATGCTTCTAGATGCAGTTTATCTGAAGTTACAGCAGTATAAAGGGTGTTGTTTTTGTCTTGCTAGTACTATGATCTTTTACTTCACCAACACCTCTGCTCTGCATGTTAAGCATGCCCACTTCTGGGACAGAGCATCATAAATCTCACCCTTTAACTTCAAACTCATTTTTAAAGCTAGTTATAAGCCTGAAAATATTTATATTTCTCTCCCTTACCCCATTCCTCCCCCTCACCCTAGGGAGAATAGTTGCAGGTCTGTAACTCGCTTCAGAAAGGATTGCTTTTTTGGGGGGTGGGGCTTTTACACAGCAAATCATGTGAGTAAGTGCTGTCTGCCTGTAAAAAATCAGTAGCCGGCAGCCTCGTCTGTGATTGGCTGACTCAATCACTAACGAGGCTGCTGGCCAAGCCTCTAATGCAACTCCGTTCCCGGAAGTTGCATTAGAAGCTGAAGAGTAGGAGCTGTCAGTGAGCCATCCTGTCCCTGCTGCTTCCTTAACCTCAATAAGGACAGTGACATGCCCAGGGGAGCACCCCCCTACTGTCTGCTGCATCCCTTAGCATTAAAACCATGTGCAATCCACCCCATCCCACTCTTAAGTAAGTAACTTTCTGTGGCTTTTTTAAATTTAGAGGTGGAGATACCCTTTAAAGAAAAGCCAAAGATCATCTTTGGATGTTGGCTCAGCTCTGTTCGTGTAATCCTACGGCACTACAATAATTTTCTGTACCTGTAATCATAGATTCACTCAAGGATCACGTCTCTGTGCAGTCCCATACCATACCTTCCAGGACTCTTATTGTTATTGTTATTCTTTACAGTAAAGATAGTTACTAATCACATTTTCAGTATGTTTGTGGAGTTACTGTCCTGCTGCAGAATAAATTGAGGGCCAGTCAGATACTTCATTAATGGTATTGAATGAAGGTTATGTATCTGCTTGTATTTTATAGCCTCGAGGACACAATTAAACTAGACCAAATCCATAGCTCCATTTGCAAAAATGCAGCCCCATACCTTCAAGGAACCTCAACTCACTGCTGCCTGCAATTTTAATTGTAATGGCTTGTAAAGCCTTTCAATGAACAACTGCATTTTGCTAGTCAGACATTTCAAATTTGACCAGAGCTCCTGTTGTTTTTATTGCACCCACTTATTTTTTTTTTTTGAATTGTTGAGTTGCCAGGTCTTGTCACCGTACCTGAAGTATGGCTTTTGAAGACAGCAGACACCTGTACCTGGGTCTCACGGGTTTCTTCTAGTTTTCAACAATTTTAAAGAGAAGTAATCTTGATGTGTACATTTTTCTTCAGTTAGCTCATGTTCTTGCTTGTTTAAGAAGAGGTGCAAAATTTGCCCACGCTGTTCATTTGCCGCAACCAAAAAGTTGATGGCTTTTTACTACTACAGTTAGAAAACATCTGATATATTTTGGCCAAATATTTTATTTTTGACAATATATGCACTTTAGTGCTAATGGTTGTACTCAACTTGCCCTATCCCTGCAGGACACTTTGTTACTCATTTCTGACTTGTATCAAAGACATGCTCCAAAGCCTTTGCATGTACTAAAGAGACACTAAAGTAAAAAAAAAATAAAAAATACTTGTCTTAATACTTTTCTATATTTTTAGATCTGCCATGAACTTGATACCTCAGTGCTCCCTTTCACCATATCTCCTCATGTTCTGTTTAGCCCATTCCTTGGTAGTATGCATTCCCACACCTTTTTTTGTTGTTGGGAATATGCTGCAGAGCCACAGAGAGCAGCTAACTACAGGATTGACTGTCAGCTGCAGGCAGAATGAGAGCATAGATCATTAGACAAAGCGTATTTCTCTGCAGGGTCATAATACTGAATCACTTAATCATGCAGTGACAAAGGGAATAGGCTTTATTTTCATAAAAAATGTAGCATTTTACACATTGTGTGGTAATCTGAAAGGCCTGGGATATGCAGGCTTTGCAGTGGGCATGCAGTTTAATACCTGGCTGTGCCCGGTCTCAAGTAAAACTTCATGAGCTGGAAAGGAGGTAAAACAAAAAAATTTAAGATTAGTGTCAGTTAATCCTTTTTTCTGTGTGATTAGTTAGAAATCTTAGTTAGAATTAGAGAGAAAATATTGACTTGGTGATATTTACACCAACACCAATACGCTTTTAACCCTATAATACAACTTATAATTACTAGAGGGGTGTACAGTAAGTCAAGACTATGCTGTGTGCAAAAGTGTGTACAATTGGAGAATTGTACCTTCAACTATTAAAAGACCCACAAATCCAAATGTACAAATTATATGGATTTCTTTCATACCATTTGTTCTTATTTTGACACCTTTGTGTTGAAAAATTTATTTCTACTTAAAGGGGAAGTTCAGTGGAAATACATGTACTTTTCAGAAAAAAGAGCAGTATTTTTTCATCCCAATGACCTTAATCTGCCAATTCAGCATTTTGTCTGTGTATAAATAAATGCAACCGAAATACTGACTTCCTGTTTGCAGGACCCCTAGTAGAGACCGTTATGGTCTTGCCCTTGACCCAGCGCCTGGGTTGATTCAGTTGCTCAGTAGAGATCTGAGCATCTTTGACCCATGCAGCAGCCAATCAGTAGAAATTACTGTTAGGAACATTCCAAGGAAGTGGTGTATCCTGGGAAGAAGAAGGACCGTTAGAACCTGAAATGACAGCTCACTAATGTGAACAGCAGGGAACGAAATGAACTGATTTTTCAAAATGGGAGAGAGTATGTAGAATAACTAAGTATGCATTACGCAAACTAACAATTTAACAAATATTGATAATTTCCACTGAACTGTCCCTTTAAAATGTCTTTTTGCATTAATTGTATAAAAATGTTGTCCAATATTTGGTTAAAAGAATTTTTAAGGACAAGTTAATTTAATTTTCCTAATGTATAGTCCAGAAACATCACCTTTTGGCATTTAGTTAAAGAAAGCCTTCCACAATAACCTGCAACTGTAATATTTTGCGTGACTTTAAATGCCAGCTATTAACTGGCATAAAAAAGCCATGCGAAAGTTGGCAGTATCAGCATATTACATCAGTTGCAGTGGCTTCACGGGGGTCTTTTGTGGTACCCCTGCAGCTGCACTAAAAGCGTGACTTTCACTGTTTTTTTTTTTTACTGGCCAGCTGGTGGTGCATCGCCCTGATTATTTATAAACACCTTTGTTGTTGCAAAGCTCCCAAGGTTGATTTTAGGGGTGGACCCCCCCCCCCCAATGTTTCTTTATATTTAATTTTGTCTGGTAACCATGTGCCATATTTATACCGTGTAATTACATTATCTACCTCTGGATAAATATTTAAGATCCATGGCTATCTTCGTTGTTATTCATTGGGATCACTAGATGAATCTATAATTGCAATAACATTCTAAATGTAAATCTGATATGATTTTGTTAATAATATTATCCATTGCTACTTTTTATAAATTTAGTTGTAATTCTGTTTCTATAAGGTGTTTTCTGTACAGCTGACTCTGGGAGAGCAAACATGGCATGCTGAGAGCACGAGCATTAAGAAGGCTCAACATGCTGCAGCCAGTCTGGCTTTGTCTGAAACACTACTCCCCAGGCCTGTAACAAGGCAGACCAAAAACCTCACAAATAACCCAGGTATGAAAGACATACCATTTATAATCATTGTTACAGAATTTGCTTTTAAATTTGCTTAGAGTGTATGGTTATTTACAAGCAATTATTGCTGTGTAACTACTTGTGCATACTTTTCTGCATTTAAAGTGTAGAGCTTTTCAGATTAAGACAGATTAATAAGGATAGTAAAATGGCAACCTGGTAAAAGTGTAGGCAGTAAGTGACCTTCGTTTCACGCTTAAAGTGGGTCTAAACCCGAAAGCAGGATTTGCTCGTAAGCAAAATTGCTAAATGCTAATGAAAAAGAACCTAACTCATCTGTCTGCCATGTAGTTAAAGGATAAGTGCACTGTAAAATCAAGTTCATTCATTTGGAAGCTACAGCTTTAAAAATACAGTTGCCATATTTTTTTTACCTATGCCCCTCCAATACCTACCTTTTGTGCCTTGAAAGTTGCTGACATCTTGTTACTGGTTTGCTGAATGTTAGGCTGGGTACACACCAGCCAATATTTTTGGCCGACCGACCGATTCCCGGCACTTTCGGTCGATCGGCCGAAAATATTGGCTGGTGTGGGGCGGACGGCCACGAACGACAGATCGTTCGTTCGGCCAAATTGGCCGAACGAACGATCGGACGGTTCGGTAAATTCCGATTGATCGTGCAGTTCTCTATGGGACCGCACGATCGATCGCTTGCAAATTCGGCCGCGGACGAATATGCCACAACCGACGGACATTTGTCCCGACCGAGCACTCACTCGTAGCGAGCGCTCGGTCGGGACAAAAGTCCCTCCATGTGTACCCAGCCTTAATCGCCACCCCTCGGAGATTTCCTCTGCTTTCTCCTGCTTGAGCCTCAAACAGTAATGCCTGTGAGTTCCGTGCACTCTCCTGCTTGAGCCTCAATCAGTAATGCCTTTTTTTCAGATTTCAAACTATTACAATTTAGGGTTTTGGGGGGTGATTTACCTGTATATAAGTTTTCATTTGAGGGCTGGACTTGCCCTTTAAAGGGTAACTATAGTCAAAAAACATATTTTGACTAATCGTTCAAAAAGTTTGTTTTTTAACTTCCAACCTGATCCAGGTACACACGCCTACTGACCTACCCATCCATTTTCATGGCAGCCATATTTAAAGGGTAACTATAGTTAATAAACAATTTTGACTAATCATCAACAAAGTTGGTTTTTTTAACCCCTAACCTGACACAGGTACACACACCTACTGATTTACTTATCCATTACTGTGGCAGCCATACTTAAAGTGTAACTAAAGTCAAAAAAATTAATTTTGATCAATAATCAAAAAAATTTTTTTATAACCCCTAACCCAACACAGGTGCACACGCCTACTGTAGGTAGGTAACAAATGGTTACTGCACACACAGGTAGTGAGAAAGGGTCCTTAACCCATTTATTAAGTTGAACAAAATATTTTGTTGCACTTAATAAATGGGTTAAGGACCCTTTCTCACTACCTGTGTGTGCGGTAACCATTTCTATACCTATTGTATTGAAGGTGAGGCAGGACATCCTTTCACCAGCACCACAATGAAAAATTATGGCACATGCTAGTGCCTTGGGTGTGCAGTTATCTCTTCAAGCTTGGACACACGCCTACTGACCTACCCCTCCATTACTGTTGCATCTAAAGTCAAAAAAACTAATTTTGACCAATCATCAAAAAGTTTTTTTTAATCCCCAACCCGACACAGGTACACACACCTACTGATCTACTTATCCATTGCTGTGTTAGCTATACTTAAAGGGTAACTAAAGTGAAAAAAAACTAATTTTGATCAATAATCAAAAAAGTTTGTTTTTTTTAACCCCCAACGTGACAAAGGTACACACACCTACTGACCTACCCTTCCATTTCCATGGCAGCCATATGTAAAGGGTAACTATAGTCAAAAAAACTATTCTGACTAATCATCATCAAAGTTTGTTTTTTTGAAACCCCCAACCTGACACAGGTACACACACCTACTGACTTTCCCCTCCATTACTGTGACAGCCATACTTAAAGGGTAACTAAAAAAAACAAACAAATTTTGACCAATCACCAAATACCTACTGGCCTACCCATCCATTTCTGTGGCAGCCATACTATAGTCAAAAATAAATTTTGATCAATAATAAAAAAAGTTTGTTTTTTTAACTTCCAAACCCGGATCCGCCGCGGATTTATCCATTTTTTTCCGGAATTTCCGCATTCCGAACTTCCGAACCGCGGATTTCTCGTATTTTATGAAAATTTTCGAAATTACGAGATTTCTCGAATTTTCGAAAATACGTATTTTCGAATATTTTCAAAAATACGAGAAATCTCGTAATTTTGAGGATATTTTTCATTTTAATGGGTCCGCTCGCGGATTTTTGAATTTTCGAAATTTTTCAAAAATTCGCGGATCCTCGAGCGGACCGAATTTTGCGAAGTTCGGACATCTCTACTTCCAACCTGACACAGGTGCACACACCAACTGAGTGACCCATTTATTCATGTGCCAACCATATTTAAAGGGTAAGTATAGTAAAAAAAACAACATATTTTGACCAATCATCAAAAAAGTTAGTCTTTTATCCCCCAACTGCGCACGAGTACACACACCAACTGACCTACCTTTAATTCATGTTACAGCATATTTAAAGGATAAGTTAAAAACAACAATGTCCTCATCATTGGCATTATTGCGTTTTAAAAGCTGGAGCACAAACACACACATTACCTTCCAAAATTTGGCCTTTCAAGCCAAAGTCAAAGTTTGTTGCATCTAATCAGGACTAATCAGCAGATTCTACGTCACTGTCTTACAGTCCTATTGATTTTCAGTAGATCCAGCCTCAATGCTACCTGTTAAATGGGTGAACAAGAGAGCAGATCAGCTGGCCTGGATGTCACAGCAAACACAACTCATTCTCACTACCCTAATATACAACTCATATGTACTACACTGATACAGAACTCATACGCACTACACTGATACACAACTCATACTTACTACCCTAATACACAACTCATACTCACTGCACTGATACACAACTCATACTCAATACACTGATCACTCATATTCAATACACTGATACACAACTCATACTCAATACACTTGTATACAACTCATACTCGGTACAATGGTACTCAACTTATACTCACTACTCATACTCAATACACTGATACACAATCTATACTCGATACATTTGTACACAATTCACACTCAATACACTGATGCATAAATCATACTCAATATACCGATACGCATCTTATACTTGCACAGATTGCACTATTCAAAATACTGATACACAGCATAAACTCGCTAAACTGATATACAACTCATACTCAATACTCATACTCAATAAGCTGATACACAAATTATACACAATACAATCATACACAACTTAAACTGAATACACTCATACATAATTCAAACTCAATACACTCATACACAACTCATATGTCAAACACCTGTACACAACTCATACTAATTACACTTGTACACAACTTCTCTTCAATGTACTCATACACAAACCATCCTCAATACACGCATACACAAGCCAGGGCCACATCTACCATGAGGCACAGTGAGGAATGTTCCTCAGGCGGCATCCCTGGATGAAAAAACAAAGATAGCAGACCATGTGCTTGCGAATGATGTGCGTGGCCGTGAGAATGTAAATGCGGCGCCTACAATAAGCAGTAATGTTACTAGAAACAGATATTATATCCCTTTCTTAAACAGCTTGTGTTACCACTAGCATATTGCTGCCTTCAGGTTTTTGTTGCAAAAAACAAAATCATTTATTTTATAGCCTGTGCACCTAGCAAGGGCCAGCACCCCACACCAAAGGTTCCCAAAAACTCTGACACACAAAAAAGTCAATTATTTTTTGACACAAAAAACTCACAGTGTTACTGTCACATTAGAAGGCAAAGGGAAAGGCAACAGATGCTGAGAACATTCACCACTGCTGCAGATGCTCAAGCCTGGTCTCTCTGTAATATCAGCATTGGCTACTGCTGGACTTTTAATAACAAGCTAGGGGAATAAAATTGTCATTGGCTGTGATGTCATCTGTTACATCCATGACTGACGGCTGCTTAACAGAAGAGCCAGGAAGCAGAAAGAGATAGCAGAACATTAGGCTGCATTTTAGGTTAGACTTACACCTCTCACATTTCTAACTTGAAATTTGTGATGTGATTTACCTATATGCAATTTTTTTCCCAATTTACCCTTTAAAATATGCTGCAGCTGTGTTGCTTTTGATTATTTATAAATTAATCTGGACTGTTTTTAATCATAAATAATTTTTTCCAATTAGAATTTTTAATTTATCAGTTTTATCATTATTTTCTCAATAAATAAATATGTTTATTTATAAATGAATGACCTATGCCCCATCTGTTGTTTTTAATCATAAATTAATTTTACTGTTAAAAAAATAAAACATTTTTGGATATCTAAAGAAATAGGGGGCAGATCAACAACAAAAAATATACAGTGGTGGTTGGGAAGAATTATAGTTTCCAGTTATGATCAATTTAAAATAACCTATTTTTTGGTATAGATACCCTTTAACCCTGGCAGGGCCGTCTCTAGACTTTTTGGCACCTGAAAAAAAGTCAAAATCCTGCCCCCCCTCACCGCTCCGCGGGGGGGGGGGTTATAATTGAAAATGGTGATGCTTTGTCCTAAAGTGGGGTGTGGCTTGTCCAGAAGTGGGAGGGGCTTTATACACCTGACTGGTAAATAATGCCCACAATGACTGGTAAATGATGCCCCCAGTGACTGGTATTAGATGCCCACTGGTAAATGATGCCCAACATTGATTTTTGATCTGCAGCACTGACAAACATTGATTTTGATCAAAATAATTGTCAGTCAGAAGGAAAGGGGAGGAGTTGTAGCTGAATTTTGTTGTGCAATGAAAGTTACGGCTTCCCCTGCAATTTAAAGTGACAGTACCTCCCAAAAATGTGTGTTTTTTACAGTGTTTTTGTTGCCCCCTGGAAAAATCTCTGGGCCACATGATGCCAGGGGAAAAAAAGGATTTTTTTTTTTTCTGGCATCTAAACTGCTGCCTCCCTAGAGGGTGCTGCTCTTTAATGTGCTTCACCTTGCCTCATTACCCTAATAACACAACATATGCATTTAAGGCAAGGTATATTTTTGTCTAGGCTGCTCTGCCCTTAATTACCCAGGGTCTGCATCTCTGACTCCCTTTTTATTTTTGGAGAATGATAGTGAAGGTGATGGCCACTAGTGTGCTATTATGGTCCTGTCAGGTCACTCTGTCTGTCTCTAACTTACAGACAGACTGGTGGTGATAACTTGTGATGTGACTGTGAGGTCACATTGTGGACTGCTGCAGTGAAGTTAGTCAGTGCATGCTCAAATATCCTCTGATTATTAAATTCATGGTGGGCAAACAGAGCAGCAGAGCCTGTCCATAAAAATTGGTAGCATTTTTCAATCATGATTCATTCACGCTGAAAATGTATTCACAACCGTGTACTGGGTGGGATCTGCAGTCCAGTCAAATGCTAAATTACATCATTGCTCACGCGTAACGGCGTTTCATCCCTGGCCCATTTCATGGACCTTATCTGGAAACCCTGGTGTTACCCAATACAGAATTTTAAACCATTTAGTCTGAGGCCACACTACAATGGAAGGTAATGTGCGTGAAAGTGCACGTGTTACAGTCTCCAAAAACATATCACAACACAGCGCATGCAATATGGCCACCCATATTTATATTTACTGCTCTGCAATTTTCATGTGCTAACGGACCACAAGCGTGTTAGAAATCATGCTAATGTGGCCTAGCCCTTATTTTTAAACCTGATGCAGATGCAGTGATGCAGTGACACAAATGTTGTGTTTTGCACATGGGTGCTTCTAGGATTTTTGGCACTTGAGTCAAACTTTGTGAAAAGGCGTTTTCTATCTGTATTAGGCAGCGCGTGTGGGGTGGCTTCTAATTGTGGGTGTGGCTTCTGTTTGTGAGTTTGGCTTCCGGTTGTGGCCTTAGCTAAACACTAAGGGGGGGCGCAGGTAGGCAGATAGATAGATAGATAGATAGATAATCCCATTGATCGATATGCTAATAGAAAGCAGATAACTGGGAAGCTGGTGATTAAAGGATCGTACACACGTGTGATCATGGGCGATGCACGATGTGTATGAACGACCGTTTCGTCCGATAATCATGGCATGTATGGGCCCTTTCGGCCGCTTGTTCAAAGATCGCCTAGCCAGTCAGGCAACAATCCCCGACTGCACGGCCATTTCGGCCGAGAAAGTGCCCATACATGGCATGATTATCATCCGAAACAGCCGTTCATACATATCGTGCGTCATGGGTAAGCACCTGCGATCGCACGTATGTACGAACCTTTACAGTCAAAGGAACAGTGGAATAACCGGGAAAGAGACCCTGGTGGATAATGGTGAAAGTAAAGAAGAAGTAATTGAAATATAAATGGCCCCCACACAGACAATTTACAATGCAATACAATACAGCACGGTGGCTCAGTGGTTAGCACTGATGTCTTGCAGCGCTAAAGTCCTAAGTTCGATTCAACCCTTGGATACATCTGTGTGGGGGCCATTTAAATATACATCTACATACATACATACATACAAGGAGTTTATATGTTCTCCCCGTGCTTTCGTGAGTTTCCTCTGGGCACTCCGGTTTCCCCCACAATCATAAAGACATACTGAAAGGTTACATGTGTCAAATAAATGTGCTTAGATTGTAAGCTCTTCGGGGCAGGGCCTGATGTGAATGTATACATGTAATTGTAAAGTGCTACGGAAGATGTTAGCGCTATATAAATCCACAATAATAATAATAATAATACAATGCGAAGACCTCTATAGATAGGTAGGCACGATAACAGCAGGAGGTCTGCTGGTTTAGCACAGAGCTAAAACCAGATGTCAGTTCACATATGGGCCCACAGGTCGTTTATCCAAGAAAACAGAGAAAACGGCAAAAGTTTAAATACAGAACCAAAGGGACAATAAGAAATGCGTTTTATTAAAGGGGAACGGTGGCCTCCATATTAGTTGAGTAAATGAATGGACAGTTTCCTACCTTTAAAACAAACCATCAACCACCTATCTACGTGCTCCACAGCCCAAGATATAAAGAAATTACTGACTAGAAAGTTGGGTGGGAGGCTGACGTGACATTCCTAAGCCTGCTCCTCCACCTCGCCGCCGGCGAGCATAGCCTCAGACTTCAGTGTATGAGGGAGACAGGAAGCCCCTCCCCGTCTGCAGATCCCCACAGAGAAGGTAAGGGAATCTACAGCCCTACTCTCCCACGATGTGAAAACAGCCTTTTCAGGCAGAGTTCTCACTCTGCCTGAAAAGGCTGTTTTCATACAGTTTTCTGTAAGGGGGGGTTCTGAGTGGCCTAGTGGTCCATAGAGGACCGCATGATCGGCCAAGGTTTTCCACCATGTCCAATTGTCCTTTCGTCCGATTTGGACGAATGGTCGGTCGGACATGGCCTCATTTGGATGCGATAATTTCGGTTCGATCGACCGATACATTGAACTATCGGTCGATCGGACTGAAATATCTCATGGTGTGTACCCAGCTTAAGGCACACGCGAGTGGGCGGAGCCACATGGGGCTGTAAGGGAAGGTGCCAAGGGGGCCTGCAAATGGAGGGGCCATGGGGTCCATGAGTGGAAGGGGGGCTTGCAAGAGGAGGGGGGCTGCAAGGAGAGGAGGAGACACAGGAGAGATTGACTGTCACGTGGTTTCAGAGCAGGAAGCAGGAAGTGCAGGGGACCTGGTGATGCTGCTGCCATATCACACACAAAATATAAATATCTTCCAAACTATGCAAAATAAACAATGAAAATACACTGCAAAAATTCTCAGGAGAGCAATTCCTATCAATTTACCTAAAGTCATTTTTGGACCACAGGTCCCCTTTGACCAACAGTAGTAAGTAGGTGTAAAACCGCTATGTAAATAAGTGATTATTAAGATATGAAATGTTGAGTGGCCCCTAAACTTGTCCTGGTGGGCCCCTGGTCTTTGATTTCCTGGTGGGCCCCAACAGTCCAGTCCGACAATGCCAACTTATCTCTATATCTACCCAAAATTCGGAAACTTTAAACAGAGCTATCACCCTGACTGAACTTCAGGAAACAATTAAACAAATGCCCCCGGGCAAGTCTCCTGGACCAGACAGCCTTACATATAAATATTATAAAGACCCATTAAAGGGAATGTCCACCCCTCCACACACAAATCTTTACCTGCTCCAAAAAAAAACCATATACTTACATGCTCCTCCACACTCCACCGCCGCGGCTCTCCAGTTCCGGGTAAGGCAGTCAGTGTCGGCCGTGACAGTGACGTCATGGGCAATCTCTGACTGCCAATAACGGAGCAGTCTCCACTGCGGCTGTTTAAGAACATAGAAAGAACACAGCAGCCGCAGTGGAGAGGGAGTGAGGAAACTGGAAGCGGCGGTGGAGCGAGGAGCTTGTAAATATAATAACTCTGGCTGGGAGCGGATTTGGTAATTTTAAACATAACGAGGTCCTGCTTTTGGGGGGTTTTGTAGCAGGTAAAGATTTTTGTGTAGAGGGGTGGCCAGTCCCTTTAACTCCCCTAATGCTCTATCTAACAGGTTCCTGGAAGGAGAACAGATCCCAAGTACAATGTTACATTCTTACCTCACGTAATACCAAAACCGCACAAGGACCTGACAGACTGCTCAAGTTACCGACCAATAGCCTTATTAAACAGAGACTTAAAAATATACAGGGTTATTCAATAAAAGTTGTTATTGTTTAAAATGGTGCTAATTATGCCCCAACCAATCAGACGTAAGCTTACAAATGTTAAATAAGATCGTTTGGTTGGCGCAAAATTAGTACCATTTTAAACAATAAGAACTTTTATTGAATCTCCCTGGTAATCTACTATATACAGCTAATGATACACTGATGATAGCATTTTTAGGTCCTCACCCTGGGTACTATGCTGCAGTGGATCGGGGAAAGGTGAGTATAATTGTCCTTTAAATATTAAAGGTGGGGGCGTGGCCTGACATGGCGTGAAGCGGTAGCATATATAGCTCAGCTCCGCTCACACCTTGAATCCTGCCAAATCCTTAGGGGAAAAAACACCCTGTCCAACACCCCAAGGACTGGGGAACGCCCCAAACCACCGGCAAACAACCCTCCACAAAAAACCCACTGCCCGAAGCGCGTAAACGAGCACCTGGGCCTACCCCGTACCCACAGCCCATCCTGCCCTACCTGAAGGGACGACCACGGACCGCCTGACAGGCTACACCCAAAGCCCCGCAGAGAAACCCAAGCAGCAGAGAGACAGCCAACCGACCCTTGCGGGCTCACGTGGCAGGGAGCCCCTGCACACCGTAGGCGGTGCCGCGCCCGGGCTGAGGGACCGTCCCCAACCAAATACCGTGTGCAGACCTCTCAAAGACCCGCTTCCTCCTACCATCCCTGACGGCCGAGCGACCTCCAGCAGAGCCTTCACACAAGGTAGGCCTGAAAGCACTCCCCCACTGACGGCCGCCCGGCGCTGAGACGCGGGAGGCCTACCTCTGGGCCTTGTGCGCACGCGCCCTGACTGACGACCCGGCTGCAAACTGAAGCAATACCACCATCATAACCCCTGCAACACTGAACCAACTCCAGCAGGTCCCGGTGATAAGATGGACCAGCCAAACCTTTTTTAAAAACTTTTGTCCAGTGCCCACACACATAGAGCTTGTGGTCGGGCCCCCCAGTGGAGTGCCAGGGACCCTGACCTATTAAACACCGCAAAGGTGGCTGACAGCGCGGTGACCAGACCCCGAGAAAATACAAGAAAATACGCAAAGTCTCCATCTCTTACCTTTGCGCACCGCGCCCTGAGACACAACCTCTCAGCCCCAAGTAAACAAAGAAACGACACAACCCCACCCCCACTGGCAACCTCACCACCCAGCAGGACACCACAACACTGGCATAAACCAACTATACACCTGCCGACATGACACCAGTGTAAAAGAGACGCTGCAGCACGCACACTCGGACCAATTAATGAAATAGTGAGTAATGCAAATTTAAAACATCCCACTATAAAATACAAGTGAAACTCCACAAAACCTATACATTTCCTAGATGTTGACATTACGATAACACACAAGGCCTCCAGACTAACAATAAACGTACCAATTGTAATAAGTTACACTCAGTAGACAGCTTGCATGACCCTAACATCATAAGGGCCAATTTCTTCAATCTAAAGGATTTGCTCAACAGATGAGGAAGCTTAAGGATAAAGGGTATAAAGCTTCCATGATTAAACATGTTTCACAGAGGTCGACCAAGACTTATTGGTAAGTTTTACTTACCAATAAAAAAATCAAAACAGAAGATAAAAGGCATTTCTTTTGTTAGTACATACAGTACACAAAGTAACAAAATTAACAGATCATTAAACAGTATTGGCCAATACACAAAATGACAGAGAATATGGTAAACTGTTCATTCAACTTTATTTTGCCATAAAGAAGGAAGGACATTAAAAGGTACATTATGCCCTTTAGAAACAGGAAGGAACCTAAAAAACCTATGGAACATCCAACAAAGAGAGGAACATTCCCGTGTTAAGTTGCATATGCTGCAGTCAATAATAAAGGAAAGTATCCACGAAACATCAATTCAACTGTAATCATCCAATTTCAATATTTATTTAAATGCCCTTGCAGCATGGGTATGTCGGGCAACACATCCGACCTATCAAAGAAGATCAAGGAACACCAAGTTTATATTAGGAACTTTACACCCATACATATACAGATACAGCCTTGTCACAACACTTTTTCGAAAAGAAAAACAATTTGAGATAAGACACTAGTGAAGGTACAAAAACGTATTATTAATTATTTACCCTTTCCAAATATTGGAATATTTAGGGGAGGTGCTAGATAGGGATTATATATTACAATTTTATAACAAGAACCCACAGAATCCCTTCAAAAAGAAGCAATTTGCACACCTTATATAGTAAAGTAAAAATCCTTTATTTAACACTTAGGGACATATCAACCCAAATACTCCTAACTTATTAAAAACAATTAAAAATCTAATATAATACATCGTGTTGCCTGTCACATCTATACAGCGCAGTACAAAAAATGATTAATGTGCAATCTTTTATATATAATAAAGCGGTACCTCCGTCCTGTATGTAACAAGCAGTCTCGCTGCGTAACAGTCAGCATGTAATTCACACAGTCCTATGTCGCGGACAGGCTAAAGGGATAACTTGATTGCCGATTAGGGCCTAGCGCAGATCAGAGGAAACAGTCCATAGCAGACCTGCGCCAAATTTTAGCAATGGACTGTTTCCTCTGATCCGCTGCTAGGCCCTAATCGGCAATCAAGTTAGTCCCTTTAGCCTGTCCGAGACTTAGGACTGTGTGTGAATTACATGCTGACTGTTAGCAGAGACTGCTTGTTTACCATACGGACGGAGGTACCGCTTTATATATATATAATAGATTGCAGTTTAATCATTTTGTACTGTGTTTGCATGATATGACAGGCAACACAATGTGTATATATAGATTTTTAATTGTTTTAATTAAGTTAGGAGGTATTTGGGTTGATATGTCCCTAAGTGTTAAATAAAGAATTTTTAATTTACTATATAGAGTGGCAAGATTGCTTCTTTTTTGAAAGGGATTCTGTGGGTTCTTGTTATATAACTTTTTCGAAAAAAGGGCGTACACCAAACACAGCTGAAATGGCTAGTTTTGGAAAGTACATAGAACCAGCAGAGGAGATACTACAAAACTGCTACTACGAGAGTTCTATTGGATCAATAAATTAAATACCCAACAACCTAAAGGAACGAATGAACATTGTAATATAGTTTGTTTTTTGTAAAGATATTAATCTATATTTATATCCCTTTACGATACTGAAGAAAGATCAGAACAGAAATAGCTAGAAAACAACAGAGGAGTGGTAAGATAATATTTGATTATATGTGATAAGCTATATGAAGAGAAGTCTAATAGAAAGTATAAAAGGAGTATTGAGCTCTTTGACGATAAGCCTAGGGGGGGCAGTTTCATCTTGGTACATCTTAATTTT
Organism: Hymenochirus boettgeri; assembly: GCA_019447015.1. Classification (NCBI taxonomy): domain Eukaryota; kingdom Metazoa; phylum Chordata; class Amphibia; order Anura; family Pipidae; genus Hymenochirus; species Hymenochirus boettgeri. Next base: position 229,710,677 of record CM033474.1, on the reverse strand, counting down.
ACATATCATATACACTTGAGTATAAACTGACTCGAGTATGAACCGAGGTACCTAATTTTACCTGAAAAGGAGAAAAAGTGATTGACTTGAGTATAAACCCAAGGGCAGAAAATGTGGCCACTATTGCCTTCTGATTCTGTATTGTTTTGAGGCTTTAGTTGCCCTTAAATTGGGCAGCATAATTCCCATACAGTAATAGCCAAATCCAGTATAGCTATTACTGTATGGGACTACTGTATGGGAATTTCTGCTGACATTTAAAGGGCAACTTAAGCTCAAAACAATACAGAACCAGAAGGCAATATTTAACAATAGATACCATCCTACTGATTCTGTATTGTTTTTGGTTAGTTGCCCTTTAAATCCCACACAATAACCCCCACTAGTATTTGCCACTCCAGATGTCTGGAATCTACAACTCCCAGCATGCTTTAGTTGCTGGGAGTAGTAGTTTTCAAACATCTGCAGTGGAAATACCTGCAAATAGCGGTAAATCCTCCTTTATTTGTGCATACAGTATGCACAAATAAAGGAGGTTTTTATTGGAAGTATGTGCACTGGTGTTCACATCCTCCTGTTTTGTTTTCTCCTACCTTGTCCGGTGGCCACTCGCTCCTCTTTTCACATCCTCTGCGCTTCTGGGTGACGCCACTACTCGCAAGAGTCGAGTGAGAGAGCGCCGAGTAGTGATGTCATCCGGAAGCGCGGAGGACGCGGAGCGCGCGGCTGCCGGACAAGGTAGGAGAAGGATTGATTCGAGTATAAACCAAGGTAAGATTTTCAGGCTTTTTTTAAAGCCTGAAAACCTTGGTTTATACTCGAGTATATACGGTAACATTATGTTTTATTCACCAAGGTTTTGAGAGTGTTAAGAGACTTTGTTACTGGACACTATAGACACATCAACAACAATCTGGGGAGGGATTGGATTCACTTGTGTTAATGAACACTGGGAGATGGATTTTTTTGCGAACCCTACCATACCATCTAAAACTATGGATGGGACTAAGAGATGGATATATGGGGAGGAGCATGGGGATGGGAAGGTGTGGTTTTGCTTAGAGTCACTGTGATGTAATTTCCTGTTTGAATAGTATTTGTATCAGTTTCACAGTTAACATGCACACTTGAGAATGGGTACCAATAACTGAAGCATGTAATGGTGCAGAAATTACAAATGTATGTATGTATGAATGTATAATTTTATTTATAAAGTGCCACGTGGGTATGCAGCGCTGTAACATTAAGTAGAGTATACAAAACAGGGGATAAGTGCAAGCAATTATACAGATAAACAAAAATTAAATACAATTTCATACATCAGTAGAAAGCATATTTATAAATTATACATAAATTGATATATGTGCAGCATGCCTTGACACAATAGGAATGAAATCCCTGCCCCGAAGAGCTTACAATCTAAGTGGGTGGGGCAACATACAGTTACAATGGGGGGGATGGGTACAAAGTGCTTAAAAGGCTAACAATCTTTTTTTGTTGTGCTGGTGCTCAGAAAGGTAGGATAACAAGATTTAGATTTGAAAGTATTAATGGATGTCACAGGCGAGGAGAGGAAGGGAGAGGGAGAGAGTTCCAAGGTAGGAGCAGCAAGAAGAAGTGGTGAGGAGTATGGTGGAGTGTGTGTGTTGTTGGGGTTTGTGGAGCAGAAGTCCACAAGTAGAATGTTACAATAGTCAAGACGGCGCTTATATGGGCATGCATGAGCATTTTAGTAGTGGCCAAGATAAAAAAGGGCGGATCTTGTCAATATGCGAAGGAGAAAACAACACGCCCTTGTGACATTGTTAAGTGATGATGGAGGAGGAATCTGTGACTCTTCTGTTTCCTACAAGACAGCATTCAGATCAACTGGGTTAATGGCCATATTGGTCAATAGAGATGGAGGACAGTGGGCTAGGTCCCAGTTTAGGGGGTGGAAATGATTAATTCATTTTTAGATAGATTGAGTTTAAGGCGTGGTGGTGCACCATCCAGGAAGAGATAGAGTGCAGACATTTAGAGATTGGGATTGAACTTCAGGGGTTATCACTGGGGTGGACAAGTAAATTTGGGTATCATCAGCATATAAGTGATACCTGAAGCCAAAAGAACCGATTATTTCTCCAGAGAGATAGTGTAGAGAGGAGAATAGCAAGGGTCCTAAAACCGAGCCCTGAGGTACCCCCACCCACTCCAACATAGGGAACAGGAGAGGAAGTCTTATTAACAAAAGAGTCATAGAAAAATCTGTTAGAGAGATAAGAAGACAACCACACAGCAGCTTAATTTCAGATGCCCAGAGAATATAGAATTTGCATAAGAAAAGAGTGGTCCACAGTATCAAAGGCAGCAGCAGAGAAATGAGGGCCAAGAAGTGTCCTTTGGTTTGGCAGTTTGTTAGGTCATTTGCAGAGGGCCATTTCAGTTGAATGACCCAGTCAGAATCCTGACTGCAGTTGGTCTAATAGGTTATTAGCAAGGAGGTATTTAGTAATTCATGTAGAGACTAGATGTTCTAAGATGTTTGATGCAAACGGTAAAAGGGGGACAGGGCGGTAGTTGAGCAATAGGTAGGGTCCAGAGAGGGATTTTTAAGAAGAGGTTTGACCCCCGCATGTGTAAAGACAGCAGGAAAAATACCAGAGGTCCGGGAGTAATTAAAAATGTGAGCAAGAGCAGGGGAAAGGATTTTAGCGCAGTGTCTGAGTAAGAAAGAGGGCATGGGATCAAGGGTACACATTGTAAGCGGTCAGGACAACAGGAAGTCGGGTAGACGGTGAAAGATTCCAGAACTACAGTCGTGGGGGGCAGCCAAAGAAAGTGAGAATTGTCCTGGGGTGAGGGGGATTAGAGTGCAGATATCATCTATTTTATTTCTAAAGTAAATCCTGAGGAGCATTAAAGGAATGAAGAGTGTAAGTAGACGAGGACTACAAGAGTGTTAAATAGCGAAATAGAGGACGTGGTGTTATTTTTGTTATTGTTTATAATGTGTGCTAAAGTAGGAGTGTTTTGCTACTGAAAGATCCGAATTAAGACACCACAAAAAGAGCTTGTAGTGCTCTTTTTGTTGTGTCTTAATTCGGCTCTTTCAGTAGCAAAAGTAGCCTGACTGAGTGACTTTTTCCACAGCCGCTCAGCTGCATGAGTACAGTAGCGTAGGAACTTGGTTGAGCTAAGGACGGGGTTTAGCAGGGCGATGATTTTGAGTTTGTAGGGGCAAGAGAGCCAATAGTATACATAAGATAGAGTTATACGAATGTATTAACAAATCAGGGTTAGAATCAGACATAAGGGAAGCAAGGCTAGAACTAGAGAAGAGGATTGAGCCAAAAGGTATATTGCAACGGTGTGTTGCAAACAAGGAGTAGGTGGTAGAGAAAGTAATTAGATTGTGAGAGCGGGATGGAGTTACAAATAAAGCATATACAGTACAGACTGTTCTCAACTGTCTCAATCTACCATATCTTATGTCTAAAGGTTAGTACACACGTGCAATCGCGGGTCCCGACCAAACTTTTTGGCTGATAAAGGGCCCGTGCATTCGTACACATCGTGTGTCGGGACCCGCGATTGCACCTGTGTACGAACCTTAAGACGTTTGTTTAGGTACGAGTGGAGACCCTGGTAGTATTTGAAGACAAGCCGGGAGCCACAGCAGCTGGAGTAGTTCAACCAGTTTTTGATATCCTGGACAGTATTATGGTAATTCAAGGGGAAGCACAGAGGGAGATTCCTGAATGGGTTACCACTAAAACCCTAGTAGGACATTAATGACCAAATACATCTATATATATCATTATTTATGGATCATATAATGTTATATATATTCTCTACCTGCCATAATTATCCTCACAGCCAATACAGATATCACCTTTACTTTGTTATAAACTACATTCATTAAAGCTGGACACACACGTGCAAATCTTTGGCCCAACCGACCAATGTTTACATGTATCTGACAGTCGGCCCGAAAAATATGAGGTGATTTTGTCAGGGTGGCAACTGATGTCCCTCATGGTTTGTCTGGATCGGATGAACGGCCATCGGACATGTCGGAAAAATCACCACTGACCATGCGGTCCATAGGAGACATTCAACACAACTGACAGTGCTTCATCCCGGTCGACCGCTACTTATCAGCGATCAGGGCAAATGTTCTGTTTTACTGAGAAACACACATTTGCATCTATTATCATTAGTGTGTTTCAAAGTCAGAGCTGTGACAGCGGATCTGATGAGCTTGTCTTTATTGGGACCTATCAGGGCAAAATAGAAAATTTCCATTACAGGCTCCCTTTACTACAGTACAGGGAGCCAATATGTTGATACAGTTCTCTATGCTGTCACAGGGCAACTGGATACATTTTTGAAACAAAAAATGCTGCTTCTAACTCACAGCTCAATTTACAATGTAACAGTCTATAGGAGGTGTTTCCCAACCTTTTAATCCTTATGGAACCCCTGAAAGATATTAATATATCAGGTAACCGTTACATAAAAACATTACTACTTATTTTTAGCAATTCACCAAACACATAATTCATACAAATATAGAACATTGATAAACATATAGAAAAATATATCTGTATTCATCACATACAGTTTCTGTCTTGAGGACCTCATGCAACCTCTCAGGGAATCCTAGGGGTCCCCGGACCCCTGGTTAAGAAACGTGGTGTATAGGCACCAGGAGAAGTAGAACAGTAGACTGCACTGAGCACACCCTTGTACTTTTGGCATAGTTACTATTAACCACAACCTTTACGTCAAAACATCCCTATTGTAATTTAGTCAAAGGGCCCATTTAAAAAAAAAGACTTTCAGGGCAGCAAGGAATATGTTTATTATGTAGATAACCCCCAAAATCTTAACTTCATTTTAGTAAAAATTTAGAAATCCGCTCCCACACAGAGATATTATACTTACATGCTTCTCCTCGCTCCACCGCCACGGCTCTGCACTTCCGAGTAAGGTAGTCAGTGTCGGCGTGACTGTGACGTCACGGCCAATCACTGACTGCCATTCCCCGGCTGTCTCCACTGTGGCTGCTCAAGAACATGAAAAGAACAGAGCAGCCACAGTGGAGACTGGGAGAAAAACCCGGAAGCTGCGGTGGAGCGAGGAGCTTGTGAGTATAATAACTCTGGCTGGGAGCGGATTTCTAAATTTGTACTAAAACGAAGTTAAGGTTTTGGGGGGTTATCTACATTATATCAATTTTTGAAAAGAGGGGTGGACAGTCCTTTAATATGGTACAACAACACTTTTGCCAGATAAGAAATTTTTATTAGCAAAACGTTTACATCACCCCTAAACCCTAAAATTTTCATCCGACGCTAACAATAATTTGATCCAACATTAGAAAAACAGGGTTACATTTAATGTGTTGCAACACTAAAAATATTAGTACTTTGACAATTAGCTGACAAACAGGACCCAGCATCCCTTGCCACCTAGTTTAACCCTTTAACTGCCACAGATCGTATATTCACGATCTGTGCAGTGATGCTCAAACTGCCACAGATCGTGAATATACGATCTGTGGCTTCCCCTTTAAATTTGGAAAAACACCGCGCGCTAGGGCCGACCCGGGGGCAGCATTCAGCTGCCCCCTAGCCCCCTCGGTTGTGTCCAAATCCGAGGGGGGATCGGGAGTTATCATACCTTTTTAGCAGTGACCGTATAGGAGCTTCTGGTCCCACGTGGATGAAGAGGAGGAATCTGCAGGAAGCGGAAAGGGAGACCCCGGTGACGTCAGGAGCTTCCTCCTTCACCGGGGTCTCCCTTGAAGTGGTGGAGACTGCCCCTGGTGGTCTAGTTGAGGTACTGCAGTCTGATCTCCATTTGATCATGCTGCAGTAACCTAGATAGTACAAGCTGTCATGCTGACAGCTGTACTTACATTTTGTGAATGGAACTCAAAGTTCCATTCACAATAGGTGAGTGTCTTTGTTACTTAGCAAAGCTTAGAAAAAAAATGGGGACAGAGATCAAATTTGGTAATCACTTCTGATCACCAAATATTGATCTTTGCCAATGAATGAAAAATCACTTCCTGGAAAATGATTTCGGGGAAGTGATTTTTCCGATCGGATTTCGAATTGGAAAACGGGCATTTATGCCCGTATTCAAGTTCGGTATCATTCCCTAAGATGATCTGATGATTATCTTTGGGAATGATCGGGGAAAAAAAGGGAAATACACACAAAAAAATCTTAAAGTGAACACACACCCTTTTTTTTTTTTTTTTTACCCTAAAACTATAAATTAGAAAAAAACGTTGTCTTCTCCAAGCTCCCCAATGTCCCCAGTGTATCGTAAAGTAAACGCGGATACTTATTTGTACGATTTCAAGGGAAACTAAGCCTATTTTTATAAGGAAATTTTGCAGAGGTACCAAATAAACCCTATTGAATTTTTAGGATCAGTAAAGTGTGCAAAAACGTGTGTGACTCTCCATACTAACCGATTTCACTAAAATGCCACTAAGGGGGAGAGTGTGTGGGGGGGGGGTGGGTTGTGGCGTTTTTAAAAATTTTCTTGTAACTGCACTTCTAAATGCGTCCCTTTGAGCTAGTTGGTGGCCTCGTCTCTGTTGCACCCACGCAAATGGCACACCGTTTGATTCAGGACATGTGGGAGATTGCTATTTAGTGGTTTTTTTTTGCTTGTCAGTGGGTTTAGGTAGGTAGGATTTCATACTTGAATCATCTCATTTTATTTTTCACAAAACCTCGTAAAAACACGGAGTTCTTTGGATCGCTGGGTCTGGAATTCTTCATGTATGCATGAAAGCATGGCACGTAACGTAGCTGAAGGTGTGTAGATTCCAAAAATATATAGTTTGTGGGGGGAATCTCCATGTTTTGGGACTGTTTCCTTAGAAAAAGGGTAGGCTGTTCAAATTACAGAGCACTTTGATTTTTTCTTGTAATTGCATTTGTGCATGCGTCCCATTTGAGCTAGTTGGTGGCCACGTCTCTGTGTGCATCCACGCATATGGCATACCGTTTGATTCAGAACATGTGGGAATTGATATTTAGTTGGGAGTTTTATTGGGGGGGGGCATTTTCAAGTTTGGGGCTGTTTGAAATTACAGAGCGCTTTGATTTTTTTTTTGTAATTACACTTGTGCATGCGTCCCATTTGAGCTAGTTGGATGGCCACGTCTCTGTGTGCACCCACACATATGGCATACCGTTTGATGCAGGATATGTGGGAGATTGACATTTAGTGGGTTTTTTTGCTTGTCAAGTGGGTTTAGGTAGGATTTCAATCCTTGAATCATCTATTTTATTTTTCACAAAACCTCCTAAAAAACAAGAGTTCTTTGGATCACTGGTCTGGAATTCTTCATGTATGTATGAAATCATGGCACGTAACGTAGCTGAAAGTGTGTAGATTCCAAAATATATAGTTTGTGGGGGTAATTTCCATGTTTTGGGACTGTTTCCTTAGAAAAAGGGTAGGCTGTGCAAATTAATTGATTCAGAACATGTGGGAGATTGATATTTAGTGGGGGGGTTTATTTGCAGGGGACATTTTCAAGTTTTGGGGCTATTTGAAATTACTGAGCACATTTTTTTCTTGTAATTACACTTGTGCATGCATCGTTTGAGCTAGTTGGTGGCCACGCCTCACGTCTCTGTGTGCACCCACACATATGGCCTACCGTTTGATGCAGGATATGTGGGAGATTGCTATTTAGTGGGGTTTTTTTGCTTGTCAAGGGGTTTAGGTAGGATTTCAATCCTTGAATCATCTTATTTTATTTTTCACAAAACCTCCTAAAAACACAGAGTTCTTTGGATCACTTGGTCTGTAATTCTTCATGTATGTATGAAAGCATGGCACCGTAACGTGCATCCACGCATATGGCATACCGTTTGACTCAGAACATGTGGGAGATTGATATTTAGTTGGGGGTTTTATTTGTGGGGGGCATTTCAAAGTTTTGGGGCTGTTTGAAATTACAGAGCACTTTGATTTTTTTCTTGTAATTACACTGGTGCATGCGTCCCATTTGAGCTAGTTGGTGGCCACGTCCCTGTGTGCATCCACGCATATGGCATACTGTTTGATTCAGGGCATTGGAAGATTGATAATTGACAAGTTTTTTTTACATGACATGGAAATTTGCCATGATTTTTAACTTTGAATTGTATTTTTATAAATTTTTCCTGAAAATCTGGTAAGAAAGCGAATTGTACACAAAACTGCACCCACCAATTGGTGGTATGCATAAAAGAATCACACCATTGTGTAGCTGAAGGTGTGTAGAGTCCAAGAATATATAGTTTTGGGGGGTATTTCTATTAGAGGGGTGTTTAGTCTGACAAATCTGAAAAGTTGCTGTAATTGGGCCACTGTTCATTGGCTCACTTTGTGGCTAGTTGATTCCACGTCTGCGTGTGTAACCCATACATAGGCATACCGTTTGATTCAGAACATTTGGAAGATTGATATTTGGTAACTTTTTTTACATTACTTGGGATTTTGGCATGATTTCTACCTTGAGAGTGTTTTTTTTTTTAATTTTTTAGAAAAATCGCTAAAACTGTGGACTTCTACGAAGAACTGCGCCACACCATTGATGGACGAATGAACAAACTACAGAATTTGTAGATAAAGGTGTGTGGATTCGAGAAAATATGGTTTGTGGGGGTTGTTTTGTGGCGAAAAATTGCAGACTGTTCAAATTCAGATTTGACTGAATATTTTTGCTGTTTCTGAGCCATTGTGCATTGTTTCACTTTGTCTTTTGGCTTCCACGTCCACGTGTGTAACCACACATATGGCATACCGTTTGATTCAGGACATTTCATTCCATGGGGTTTTGGCATGATTTCTACCTTTTGAGGTTGTTTTTTGTTCATTTTTTCAGAAAAGTGCGAACTTCTACGAAGAACTGCGCCCACCACCATTGATGGTATGAATGAACGAACTACAGTGCTACATAGCTGAAGGTGTGTAGATTTCAGGAATATATAGTTTGTGGGGGTTATTTCTAAGTTACGGGGTTGTTTTGTAGAAAAAAACTGCAGACTGTCCAAATTCGGAGTTGGCTAAATATTTTCGCTGTTTCTGAGCCATCGTGCATTGTCTCACTTTGTGGCTTTTCGCTCCACGTCCGCGTGTGTAACCACACATATGGCATACCGTTTGATTCAGAACATTTGGGAGATTGATATTAGTAACTTTTTTTTAGATTCCATGAGGTTTTGGCGATTTTCTACCTTTTGAAGTTGTTTTTTGTTAATTTTTTCAGAAAAGTGCGAACTTCTACGAAGAACTGCGCCCACACCATTGATGGTATGAATGAACGAACTAGTGCTACAAGCTGAAGGTGTCTAGATTTAGGAATATATAGTTTGTGGGGGTTATTTCTAAGTTACGGGGGTGTTTTGTGGAAAAACTGCAGACTGTCCAAATTCAGAGTTGGCTAAATATTTTCGCGTTTCTGAGCCATCGTGCATTGTCTCACTTTGTGGCTTTTCGCTTCACGTCCGCGTGTGTAACCACAATATGGCATACTGTTTGATTCAGGACATTTGGGAGATTGATATTTAGTAACTTTTTTTTAGATTCCATGAGGTTGTGGCATGATTTTTACCTTTTGAAGTGTTTTTGTTCATTTTTTCAGACAAATGTGGAACTTACAATAACTGCGCCACAACCATTGATGGTATGAATGAAAAACTACAGCGTTACATAGCTGAAGGTGTGTAGATTTCAGGAATATATAGTTTGTGGGGGGTATTTCTAAGTTACGGGGTGTTTTGTGGAAAAACTGCAGACTGTCCAAATTCGGAGTTGGCTAAATATTTTCGCCGTTTCTGAGCCATCGTGCATTGTCTCACTTTGTGGCTTTTCGCTTCCACGTCCGCGGTGTGTTACCACACATATGGCATACCGTTTGATTCAGGACATTTGGGAGATTGATATTTGGTACCTTTTTTTCATTCCATGGGGTTTTGGCATGATTTCGACCTTTTTGAACGTTGTTTGATGTTAATTTTTTTTGAAAATCTGGTAAAAGTGCAAACTTCTACGAAGAACTGCGCCCACACCATTGATGATATGAATGAAAAAAACTACAGCGTTACATAGCTGAAGTGTGTAGATTTCAGGAATTATAGTTCGTAGGGGGTATTTTTGAGTTGGGGGGGTGTTTTGAAAAACTGCAGACTGTTCAAATACAAAACTGGCTAATTTTTTTTTGCTGCTGACATTTGGCACTGGTCACGCTCTAGGTTAGTGGTAGCCATGTCTCTGGGTACACCCATGAATGTGGCATACCGTTTTATTCAGGAGGGGTTAGGCTTCATATTTGAGATGCGTTTGAACTTTCCTCCACAGTTTTTAGCTGAAATTCGCATTTGATTTTGTCTCGATTTTACAGTTGAGGAAAAAAAGGAAAATGTGAGAAAATAACTTACAATTTGACGAAGAGCTGCGTCCGGGTATCTGCATTTTGATCGAAACTGACCTCACTCGTAAAATCCTGCGAGTGTGTAGTTTCTAAAATATCTCACTTGTGGGGATATTTTAATTAATTTGGTAGATATTCTATGTTAACTGTCAGTAGTGGTTACACATTTTAATTTGGTGTAATATTCTAGGAGGTGCAGTTTTAGTTTGGGGGGGTCTCCTGTACAGGAAAAGGTGGGGTACTACATATATCTGGTATGTTGTACTCGGGAGTATTGAGCTTTTAGAAACAGTAAGATTTTTGTGTGTAACCTTAGATAACTAAGTAAAAATGGGAAAAATCCATGAAAATTTGCAAATTTTTCATTTTTTTTACATATTTACCCATAATTCCAGTAAAATTTCCAGAAAAGTTAAAAAATGTTGTTACCATGTTAAAGTAGACTTTGTGCTGAAAAAAACAATGTATAATATTCCTGATTTACTGCAAGGTTTCCTACTGTAAAATTAGTCTAAAGCGATTAGGACAAATTCCTGAAAATTCTTCTGGCAGTTAACGCAAAAAAAAATGAAAATCTCCTGGCAGTGAAGGGTTAAGGCATGAAAATTTGTTTTGTTTGGTTGTAAACACAAGGTTGGTGTTCTATTAACATGAGTTGACAAATAATACAATCAAATGTATTGAAACTGATCTGATGACCCAACACCAGGTAAGATATAGTGACAGGGACATTAAGGATTCCCCTACGTGATTTATCTGTTTAAATTAGTATATTTATAGATACATTATGTAGGGGTTCCCTGAGAAAAGAAAATGGTTTCAAGGGTTCCTGAGGATAAAAAGGTAAAGAAAACACTTCTACAAAGGATTCATTATTCTTTATTCTGTAGTTGCTATAGGATTTGGTGCAGTTAATTTCCCAGTCTGAACAGCACCTTTAGGGCTTGATTTCTCTAGAAAATGAGAACTAGAAAACACACACATATGTGCTTATTTTCTATGTGCCTGTTAATACAGATAAGCAAGCAAGCAGGCCACTTAATGACTGTCACTAAGGCTTCCCGACCACAGAGTGTTTAAGTGTTTACAATTTCTGGAAGTGTCAAATCTTTATATCTGTTGTATTAATTAGATCAACTGGACTTGAAGTTTAGTTCTTGAAGACGTTTCGCTAGTCACCCGACTGGTTTCTCAATTCAGAATTACTTGTACAGATCTGGTGGTAATTATGTACCTTGGAAAGTCCCAATAAGCAATCACGCAGGTGTTAAGGGCATGATTGCATAGTGGCTAAGAGGTGTTTATAGGAACTCCAAGGGTAAGGTGTCAAAACGGCATTGTACATGGCAGACAGTTGGCTGGCTGTGATATGCTAATTGGGATTTTACAGGGTATATAATTGCCACAGATCTTTTATAAGTCATTCTGAATGAGAAAGCCAGTCGATCTAATCGAATAACAGATGTACCATGACCTGGATGATGAGAACATTCACAAGCATATGTCAAATCTTTAGGTGCTGCTTAGTTACACTCATGCAGAATTTAAAAAAAAAATCAACATTTGTCCAGGCCTTATTTAACTACCTGGAAAAATACTAATATGGCAAGTGGAAATCAAATTGACACAACTTCTTGTAATAAATTCTCCTATTGTAGCACTATTACGCTATACTACACAAAGGGGTGATGCTATAAAGACAGTTTTTGCCTCAAAGTAGTCCCCCCCCCAAAAAAGCTGCGCTAATTCTAAGAATTCTTGGAAATGTAGTGGCTAGCGCAAGCATCGGGGGATCACAGTCAGGTAAGACGCAACTTTTTTTCTTTGCATCGGCAGTGTCAATTTGCTTCATAGTGTCTCTTGATCAAATTAATTATTTACAATTGTAAAAGACAAACGCCACCCAATAAGAAATAGTTTAAGAGATTTTCAAACCATGTACTGAGTCTTCCTTAACCATCTATAAGAAAGACATGCATACCTTGATGATAGTTTTAGGGCGCCTTTTAATGTACAGTCTGGGCTTTTCAATGACAGGTAGTGGTGGTAGTTACTTAGCTCTTGTAGAACTGTTGCAGCTGCCTTCTCTTAGCAAGCTTTTTGCTGTTACCCTCCCCTTCTGCAATAAAGTCTCCAACTGTCACCCTGTGACAAAACTCTTCATGTGTGGCGGACCACTCTCCTTATCACCTTCAGAAAGAAAATTAGAACAGGGGTCTAGAAATGAACTTTTAAATAAGAAAACATTTTACAAAAGTACAGCAAGATTCGCTTTTCTTTACGATTTCCACAAATGCTATTTTACTTAAAGTTTTATGCTTTTCATCAAAAGATGAGATGCTTAGATACTAAAGCTAGAAGTAAACATGTGACATCATTGCTAATTACACAACAGAACTTAAATACTAAATAATAGTTGTGTTCCAAGGATGCTTGACCAATTTGCTCACACTGAAGCTTTTGCCCACTATGCGAGATTGGCTATCACGAATGGCGCAACATTTCTTTTCCTGCATTTAGAAAAAAAAATCTCCTCCTCCTTGCAGTAACCCTAAAATCACAGTAGTTAGTTGCTAGAAAGAGAAAAGGAATGTGGGAGTGTGCTTTACTTATCGACCTGCCTGAACACAGTTATGTTAGCATTCTGGGAGGGACATTAGCACACCCCATGTGGGGACAATTACTGTGTATTAACATAGTGCCGGGGACACTTACTGTACATTAACCCTCTAAGTGGGGGCACTTACTGTATCTTAACATGCTCTCGCAGGTGGGACTGTGCATACCCCAACCCCTCATGGATGGGTGCCGGGGTAGAGGGAAGGGGTGGGGGGACTGTGAGCCATGGGGGTGGGGGGAGTTGCACACTGCAGGGTTGATGATTCTTTAAAGAATCATGGGTTTTGCTATTTCCATCAGAAAACACATTTACCCATCAAACTTATGAGGACACAAATAAACGCTATCACTATGGGCTTAATTTGACTAAATCAGAAGTCCGATATAGGCCAATGGCGTTTTTTAGGAGAAAACAACTGATACCACGGATGACATCAATTGTACAATGGTGTTAGAGCCATGTACATGCCAGATACTTTGCAATCCTAAAGTTTAAATCGCTTTCACTCAGTGAAGACATTATTGCAATCAGGTCTGTTTCTAGGCATAGGCAAAAACAGGCAAAAAGCTAGGGCACCATCAAATGTGGAGGGTGCTATTCACAGATTTTTTTCACAGACAGGGATCCTTATAAGCCAAAGAGCAGTTACAGTCTAGTTTCTGTAGACGCTCTTTTTGCATACAGTATAATCATCTTGGCTAAAGCTGGGTACACAGCGACGGTATCGGGGCTTATCGTTATGTATGTACCTTCGTTTCCCGAACAAGTGCACGGCCGCCGAACGATTGGGTCGGCCAAACACTTGTTCGCGAAAGACCGAAAATTTCCATCGGCCGCGCTAGACTCCCTTAGAGGAGTCTAGCGCAGCCGATGAAAACACACAAAACGCTCGGAATGTGTGTATGCAGATCTTTGAAAGATGGCAGACAGGATTTGCAGATTCTGTTTGTCATCTTTCAGAAATCTGTACTGTGTGTACCTAGCTTTACTTTTCCAATCTGTTCAAAGACTAAAGCTGGGTACACACAGTAACGATAAAGCCCCGATACCGTCGGATCCGACGGTATCGGGGCTTATCGTTACTGTGTGTACGTCGTTTCCCGAACGAGCGCGCGGCCGGACGGCCGTTCGCTCGTTCGGGAAAGGCCGAAAATTTCCATCGGCCGCGCAGACTCCTATGGGAGTCTAGCGCGGGCCGATGGAAAACACAGTCCCGAGCGTTCTCCCTATAGGAGAACGCTCGGGACTGTGTGTATGCAGATCTTTGAAAGATGGCAGACAGGATCTTGCAGATCCTGTCTGTCATCTTTCAGAAATCGTTACTGTGTGTACCTAGCTTAAAAGGTACACACAGTACAGATCCTGTCTGCCATCTTTCAAAGATCTGCATACACACAGTCCAGAGCGTTCTCCCTATGAACATCATAGGGAGAACGCTCGGGACTGTGTGTGTTTCCATCGGTCACGCTAGACTCCTCTATAGGGAGTCTAGCGCGTCCAATGGAAATTTTCGGTCTTTCCGCTCGTTCGTTGGCCGCACGCTTGTTCGGGGAAACGAAGGTACACACATAACGATAAAGCCCCGATACGGTTGGATCCGACTGTATCAAGGCTTTATCGTTAATTAGTGTACCCAGCTTTATGCAAGAGGTGGTTGGGGCAAGTTGCCCCTCTCCCAAGTTTCATTTGGGATGGGGGCAACAGGGGAGACTTGCTTAGGGCACCAGAATATTCAGAACAAACCTGGATTGCAATACACAGATATACATATATGGGTTGTTTTTTCTATTTAATTGATCAGTGTATTTGATTTTTTTAAGCCATCGGTTTTAAAGGACAACTCCACCCTCATAAGAACATCTTTTAGACAGAATGGCCTTTTTATAATATGTTGATATATCATAGTTTGTCCTATAAATTCATTACAGTATGCCTGCTATGCTTCTGGAGGCCTCATGAAAACTGAGCAATTTAGAAACCTGTACTGAGCCTGGGCATGCTCAGAAGAGGCAGCTAGGGGATTAACATTCAGTCATTGGCTGTGATGTTAAATCCATAACTGACAGTTACCAACTGGAAGAACCAGGAAGCAGAAACAGGGGGAACAGGACATTGTGCAGGATTTCAGGTTAGACATAAATATTTCACATCTCAAACTATTACCGTTTAGGGTTTTTGGGGGATGATTTGCCTGTATGTAAATTTTCATTTTGGGGCTGGACTTGCCCTTTAAAATTGATTTATTTTTTGTATTTGATCGATGAAAAGTTACGAATCGACCAAATTGTCATTGGTCACGTCACAAAAATTCAGTCTGTTGTACAACTATCTGACAGAGTTTGGAGAAATTTTGTTTAATCATATTAACAAGCATGTTTACTTGTTGTAAAATCAGATACAAAACACATTAGTAAAGAATCATATTTATAAAAGTATTGCATTTATAAATGATAAACTTTGATACAGAAAAAAAACATTGAAATTCACCATATTGGGTTGTTGATTTTCTGCAGATTTCATCTTGAAAGATGGGGTAGACAGAAACTATCACCTGCACTGATCATAGTTTTCAGTCAACTGCTCAAAATTGTAAAGCAGTTGATTGAAAAATCATCAAACTGGCTGGAAATTCAGCGACTGAATGCAGATTGACCAATGGATGGATGTATATATCAAATGCGTAGTTACTTCTATGATATCCTCGCTGTCAGAGGTCTGTTGCAGACGAATGTACTATTTGGCTTGTCAATTGGGTGAAATATTGGAACATGTGTCTACAGCCTAAGACAAATAGGAGTCTAAGGCAACAGTCACTAGAAAAGTATATTTGACTTTTTTGTCATTTAGATCATTTCCTAAAAGCAGTGTCTTGTGGAAAAGGGTGTACACCTCAGCGTGAGCATAAACATTTTCCTGTACCAGAACAGTAGTAGGAAAAATTATTATTCAGAGATGGCTATGGCATTGGTTCTCGATCTCTATTAAAATCCTGAAGTCAATGACTCAGCACATAAGAATTAGGCACAGGGAACTTACCTCAAAACTGAGAGGAAGATTTCGTTTTAAAGAAATTTCAAATACCAAGCTGATTTCTGATTTATTTGCATCCTTATCTTCTTCAGGACCCCTAATTGCCTCACCATTCTGGGGGGAAAATATCACACAATAAAATTAACTGTTTATTACAGAGATAATCCACACTTCATTGATTTAATAATTATCATGTCTAGCCTGGACTGTCAGCAGCAAAAAACTAAAGGAATAATTTGGACATAAAAATGGCAAAGAAATGCTTAGTATAAGGTTACTGTCACATCCATAGGGAACAAGACTGACGAAGCATAAAATAAAGTTCCTTTAGGGTTAACTTAAAAGTAAGAGTTCAAAGCTAAATCCATGTGGTCCCCCTTTACAGAAGCTCCACTAAGCTTTGTGCATGACATCCTTATTTTAATGGAAAATAGTCAATAGATATATAAAAAATATCTACATAGAAGCTGAATACTGTTCATCTACATTCAGATAAAAAACATTTCTAATAACCTAGTTTTAAACTAACAGCAGTTCCATGGGTGTCTAGTCAATGTTGTCCTTAGAAGAGGGACTCCTAAAGTTCATTTGATACTGAACTGCATGTATTTCAGCGCAGTTGTATAATTGTTAACATTTACCTGTAATATCTGAGAGCACACACACACACAGGATCAATAGGGCAGACAAAATCTGATGTATACAGGCATTACAGTATATTTCAATAACATATTTCCTTTCACATGTGCACAGATGTCATTGTGTACTTTCACCTTGGGAAATTTGATTTGTTAACATTAAAAAGAGAAAAACTATACCAGCTTTTCTATTTTTTAGCACTGCCTTTAGTAACCTAATCAACAGAACATGAAGTCCTTTTAAAGAAGCATGTCTACTACAGGTGAGAAACAGCTGTCTTTAATGCCTAAAAACAAAGCCCTTTCCATTATCTTAGATTTACAGTCTAGGGTCATGTCCAAAAAAACATATGTAGCAAATTCATCAATTCTCTACAGATTTTCTAATCCCTTTCTGTGCATTCAGCTGTCCTGATGTTCTAACCCCGTAACCTGAAGGAACCCTTGAGAACAAACATGCTCATTTAAAGGAGAAATATAAACCAAGAGCAAGGCCCCACTAGGCAGCGCTAAAGAATGGAGATATGCAGCGAAATCGCAATGCCGCATGATTCATGCGCGCTAACCTGTGCTTGCGCTGCAATTCTTTTGATGCTAACCTATCGCGGCACATGCAATGTGCACCAAAAATGGTGATAGCATGCGCAGCAAAGGGTTGAGTGCTGAGCTAACACAGCGCACACCAAAATATAAAAGTGGGGCCTAGTCCTAAAAGAACTTAAAAGGGCATGTCTACCCACAAAACTATAATTTAACCCACTACTGGCCCTACTCTGTAGTGTAATAAAATTATTACCTTACATTCCAGCTCCAAATGGTTCTCCTGTAATGTCCCTCCAAAGTCCCAAAAACTGACCACCAGGAGCACTGCAGGGAGGGAAATTGCTTCTGCCTATGAGGCTTCCTCTTTTTGGCTTGCTCAGAACAGCCCTCCCTTACCTCCGATGCACTGTCGCACTTACTTTCCTCCGACGCACTGTCCTGGCCCTCTGCGTGCATGAAACTGTAAGCAGGGGGCTGGACCGGCCGTGATTGGCTGAGAGGCAGACAATTATGGACGCGGCTGCACAGAAAGCCGGGGGAGTGAGGTAAGGTAAGTAGAGTACGGGGGAGTTTCTGGAAAATCTATTATAGCAGTTGGGGCTGGGGGAGGAAGACCTATAATATAATAAAGGGGTTTTATGTTAGGGGGAGGGAGAGCAAAACAGATGGGAGAGGGAGGGAGGGGGAGCTGTTCTGAGCAAGCCAAAAACCTCTGAGAGGACGTCTCAGAGGCGGAAACTATTTCTCTCCCTGCCAGGCTCCTGGTGGCCAGTTTTCTGGACTTTGGAGGGACATTACAGGAGAAGAATTTGTAGCTGGGATGTAAGGTAAGGATTTTTATGCACTACACAGTGGGGCCAGAAGTGGGTGAAATTATAGTTTTCGGGGTGGACGTGCCCTTTAACTTACCGTATATACTCAAATATAAGTCGAGGTTTTTAGGCTTTAAAAAATCCTTTAAAAAAAAAAAAAAAAAAGGAGTAAGCGTACGGCTGCCTGAGTTCTCTGAACATGCTGAACTTCTCTTGCTCGGATGCTGTGGAGACATTGTTTTTTAAGGCAAGTTCACTCCTTCACGGGGGGTGGGGTGGTGGTGGTAGGTGCAGTGATTGCCACTGAAGATGTTTGGGAATGACAACTCCCAGCAACTAAAGCATGCTGGGAGTTGCAGTTTCCAATCATCTGGAGTGGCAAGGAATTGGGGGTTAG
This sequence comes from Hymenochirus boettgeri, assembly GCA_019447015.1. Taxonomy (NCBI): domain Eukaryota; kingdom Metazoa; phylum Chordata; class Amphibia; order Anura; family Pipidae; genus Hymenochirus; species Hymenochirus boettgeri. The sequence goes on along the minus strand of CM033474.1, from coordinate 229,692,202 downwards.
TGTGTGGGATTCCTCTCCATTTAAAGAGCAACTAATGCCTTAAAACAATATAGATTCAGGAGAATGGTATGTATTGTTGAAAAGATTTCCTTCTGATTCTGTATTGTTTTGAGGCTTTAGTTGCCCTTTAAATGAACAGCAGAATTCCCATACAGTAGTCCCATACAGTAATAGCCATACTGGATTTGGCTATTACTGTAGGGTACTACTGTATGGGAATTGCTGTCCATTTAAAGAGCAACTAAAGCTTTAAAACAATACAGAATTAGAAGGCAGTAGTGGTAATTTTTTCTACCCTCGACTTATACTCGAGTCAATCATGTTTTACTGATTTTTTAGGTAAAAATAGGTACCTCAACTTATACTCTGGCTGCCTTATATTCGAGTATATACGGTATACACATATTTAATGCCCAATAGCCATTCAGGCATATAAAACAAAAGACCACCAATGCCCCTTAACATTAAGTTTAGTTGTAGATAATGATAGTTGCCAAATTTGAGCTGCAGCCTTCTATTCTAATCTTAAAGCGAGACCAACCCATTTACCAAGGATTACTGTCCCTTTCAGGAGGAAATATTGGTGGATCTGCAGGTCTAATGAAAGAAATTTATATAGCCACCACAAGTAATTAATTTCACATTTGCACCTCTTTTTGTGACAGACAATACAGAATGGGAATAGGTTGGGCCGTGTATGCTGTTCCCACCGCAAGTATACAGATTCGAATGGAATCTGCCTGAAAACATGCAATTGTAATTGTATGTTTATGGGGTCCAAAAATCCGGGATCATATCTTCAAAATGGATGAGTCAGATGACCTTTAATTTTGTCTAATAACATTTGTAGCTTTTAATCCAATGTGCATGGCCTGTTACTCTTCTTGTGCAGTGGAACATATTTTGATCTTGGCTACAGGCACAGTGCTATCAATCTCTGAAAGAAAGGGGCTTCTCTTTCATGCGAAGGGTCCAGTGCCATTCTCCTTCATCAGGTGGTTACCATTTTTTCTTCGCCTTTTTCTGTAAAATTATTTACGTAGTCGTGTCCTTCAGCCTTTTTTACTTGAAATACACCAAACCCACAGCTATATGAACTCTAACGCTAAATATTCACAGAGAAACAGTTGTATTTAACCGGCGGCGTTGACATACCAGTGATGATCGCTCAGGAATAGGCTCATTTCTCAAGGCATGAAGGGCTTTTAATGCTGCATTGTGTCTTGCTGCCTGACGGGTTTTTCCCTCTCCATAAAACTCACTGTTTCCTACAGTCAGCTGGACATAAAATGTTTTACTCACTGGGCAAAGGTACCTATTAAAAATATAAATACATATTCAACAAAACAAGTATTCACAGAATTTACTTTTCTTTAACAAAATCTATAAAGTATTACAGCTTTAAAAAAAAAATAATATTGTCTGTGTAGATCCCATTCCATATACACACAGTCATGCACATGTATATACCGAAAGACAGGTATGTGCACATGTAATTGTTTTAAAATAAGGAAGTGCTCATAGCAACCTAAACAGGTTACAACCAACCACCTTGAAGAGATGATATTGTCCTCTTGCTAGCAAAGAATGTTACGTACAATGATCATATGATTTATATAAATTCAAGACAATTTACTACCAATAATAAACTAAAGTAATAAATAATTCTTTGCTCCCCACTTCTTGTTTTTACCCAACCCAGACAAAACACTCAGTAAGCTGTAGTTTTTCTTGCCCGCTTAAGTGCCAACTCTAATGAACAGTGCAAAGAGGTTGCGGGGAAGAAGGATATCAAGCTTAACAATCCTGGTTTAAGAAAGGACTTTCAGTAGCCAAATTTTGTTCTGTATGTTTGCTTTATTTACCAGCCTAAATATCAAACAGTTAAAGGGAAAGGGTAACTAATGTCTCCCTACAAGTAGCCATTATTAAAAAGAGCTCATTCCTACCTTTAAAATGGCTCCAGGATCATGCTTCTAGCTACAGTCTATGCCAAATTTTAGCAGTGTAAAGGTGGGGTTTCCAGATAGCACTGTGAGCAGTGACATCACCAGCACCATCGCTCCACCCCCATTTGTATCCTTCTGCTATTCTTGATGGTCTTTAAATAGATTTTTTTGGGGGGGCTTCTTACACAGCACATCATGTGACTGTCAAACACTTCCTTGTTTATACCAACTGTCTGGGTGTAACTTTACAAGCCTATAACTTAAGAACCAGAGAAGTTGTCAGGACACTTGTATGGGGACCAAGGTTACCCGTTAAGTTACATATTTATTTAACCATTGAGGAGTTAACATCTTTTTTGTGTGTGTGTTGAGTTTCTGGGCCAAGCCAAATTAAACAAGTTCTTAATTGATCTGGGTGCAAATAGCTAAGGTTGGAAGTGAAAAGCTAACCCATACCCAACTTTATTGGGTACAGAATGGTGCATACATTTGTTACTTCCTGATTAAGAATTGATTGATGTAGAAACTTGCACCAGCAATCTTGAGCAGATTTCAGCAGCGATTATCAGGACATTTTCAGACTGGTATGATTACTTTCAGTTCAATACAATGCTTAAAAGGATAGGTTCAGAAAATGAACCTATCTTTTTTTTTTTTGCATTGATTAAAGAACGGGAGGTAAAGGAGCTATGTCTTAACTCCCGTTCTTCAATTAAAGGTGGCCATACATATTCCCGATATTACTTACCCGACCGGTGTCCACGCGCCGTTCGTTCGATCCAACCGGTCTCCCAATCTTCTATGCGAATGGTCGCATAGAAGATCGGGAAAAGCGGTTCCGGCAGGGTCGAACAAACGTCGTGTGAGCGCTTAGTAAGATAAGTAATATCGGGAATATGTATGGCCACCTTAAATCTAACAAGGGCCGGGAGCAAAGAAAGAGAATTTACCTACAAGTGCAAACTACTGCTGGCTCCTCTGACACCCGTTAGATTAATTATAAAAGGGGAGGTAAGAAATAGCTCCTTTACCTCACATTCTTCGCTTAATGCAAAAAAGGAATAGTTTATTTTCTGAGTAAACTATACCTTTAAGATCAAAAAGCAGTCTATTAAACAGAATGGGAATACAGTTTGGACCAATTGGATCAAAGTGACTGAATCAATTAAAACTATCAATCCTAAGGCTAGCTTTAGAAAAAGTGAGCTGCCAATTTAAACCAGTTCATTTTTACAAATATTTACTTGAAAGCTGGTGTTGTAAACAGGAAAGTCAGCAAATTAAACACACCATTGACATAAAAAAACTATTATATAAAACAGAGAAAGTAAACATTATACAAAAAGACAAATTTAACAAAACATTTAAATAACCTTTGCAATAATACTATAACAATTTTAGAGTAGTTAGGTTTACAAAAATAGCAGAAAATTGCTACGTCAAATCTTTATATGATCCAGGAACATGTGTAGCAAAAAGCAGCCATAGAAATAAACAATTGTCCTACGTTCAACTATAAGTGCTGCCACAGAGCTGTTTGTGTATGTAATTTAGCCTTTGCTTTAAAAGAAGATAAGCAAAGTTCCTTGTGGTAAGACGCACTCCCAACCCAGATCTTTAATTTAAAGTGTTAAGCCTTTGATATTAAAGCTACATACAGACATCCAAATTGGTGGACCAAGTCTGTAGCCTGGGTGTGTAACACACCTGTGGTGATTGGGAATTCGGCCAATAGTTGCATGTGTGTGTGTATTTGCTTGGGTGTTGTTCAATGTGGTATAATCATAAACATGTAAATAAAACCCCTATTTTTTTTTTTTTTTAAGTATATGGACCCTAGAATATGCGTTGATCATCTATTTTCTTTGTTAACATAAATGTTTTAGTCAGATCAATAGACTGTTGGGTAGTCTGCAGGCAGATCTGATGAAATGATTGTTCTTTGCCAGTGGATGCCTTAAATGCCCATACGCTGTACTTTACCTTCTGATATTTGCATGATGTCCCAAGAACTGCCAAGCCCATTTTTTTTGCAATCACAAAATGAATGGGCTAGACAGGAACATTGCAGGGGAAAAAAATTGGTTCATTAAAAAAATGGCAGTACTGCTTTTTAAAGGTCATTGATGTAAGTTAGACATTTCAGAGCCAACTATCTATTCTTGGCATGTAAAAAGTTTCTGTAAAAAAATAAAAAGTCTAGATATGTAGTGCATTCCACAAACAGCTCTGAGTGATAGTTCTATCTGACTTATCATGTAAACAGTTTTCACACCAGCATTTGATATCTTACTGCTTATTTATCTTTGCAGATGTAGAAGACATGTTCAGGAAATAAAGGGGCCCCTGAGATTTTGTTGGTTCGCAATTAATACTCTTGGCCAGAAAGCAATAGATTGTTTCAGTATGCTCCCCCTGTATGACATCATGTTCCAGTAAAAAAAATAATGAACAACAATTCTGCCTGTCACTACAGCAAAGCCAGATTAGTTCTGCAACAAGCTTTAGTGATTTATCTTAAATGTGTGCAGGAATTTCTGGCATTGTCTTGAAACAAGCTTTGTACTTTTATCTACATTTACTTTACTTAGAATATTTAAACACCCTCTGTGTATTTAAGCCCATAGTTTACTACCCCTCCCCCTTGTGATTAGCCAGAAGAAAAATCTTATTGCTTTTTTCTGCCAACACAAAAACCACACAGTTATAAAAGCTGGTTTCAATTGTGCATTTAAATTCCTTAATCCATAACATGGGTTTTGATAATATGCAGTTTAGATACAGTCCATTTAAATTATTCTAAGATGCAGTTCTGTCTCAGAAGATTTATGTCCCTTTAAAGGAGGCCATGCACTGGCTCAATATGAAGTATGCAAAACATAGGTTTGGTTCCTCGTTTTTTTGGGGCTGCCTTGGGGTCAGTGGGTCAAAAAGATGTGCATGGTGACCTACCAAATGTCCACAAAAGTGGTAAGCTACAATAAATCTTGTGGGATTCACCTGCTGGCGTTCTTGTGATGCTTTAATGCTGGGTACAACCATACAATAATTCGGCCCGAGCGAGGTACAACCATACAATAATTCGGCCCGAGCGACTGACATTTCATCAGTCGGTCGGGCCGTGAGGCTGAATTATTGTATGCCAGCTCCGACTGATCGCCGACCAGGTCGACCAGGAATGAAGAATTGTATGGTGTGTACCCACCTTTAGACAACTATTTAGGCCAATCATTATCAAATTATCAATCAATCAATCAATCAGGTTAAGCTGGGTACACACGATGAGATATTTTGGTCCGATCGGTTCAGTGTATCGGTCGATCGGACCGAAATTATTGCATCCGAATGCAGCCATGTCCGACCGATCGTTCATCTGAATCGGACGAAAGGACGATCGGACATGGTGGAAAACCTCGTCCGATCGTGCGGCCCTCTATGGACCGCACGATCGGTCACGGTAACTGTAGGACGCGGCTGCTTTTGCCGCGACCGACAGTCCTTCCTCCTGGCCGACCGGTCGAAAGTATCGAGTGGTCGGTCAGGAGGAAAAATCGCTAGGTGTGTACCTAGCTTTAAAGCCACGGGAATGCTGGCAGATAGTATTTAATTTTAGTGTCATAAACGTCAAATTGATTGAGAAAGCCCTATTTATACTTTTCTCTTAGGGTGGGTTAATACGAGGGGAATATTTGTCCCGACCGAGCATTTGGTACGAGCGCTCGGCCGGGACAAATGTTTGTCGGTCATAGCAATAGTGGGTGCAGCCAACAGTTTTTGCGACCGATCGCGCAGTCCCAATAGGAAACTAAATGAACGGCAGTGATTTACCGACACATCCGATCGCCAGTTTGTCTCGTTACCGGCATCGGTCACGGCTGCGGACGAAAGCAGTTTTTTCGCCCTAACCGACTGATAAACGGAAGTATCGGGCGATTAGGCCGAAAAATTTGCCAGTGTGTACCGAGCCTTACATTCCAGTCTATCAGATATGGAGACTTTAAATAGAACTATAAAAAGCTGTTGGTATGAAGGTAAGAACAGGAGGCAGGGTGTCTCCTTAAAATGCCCATACATTGGAAATCACCTTTCGACGTTTAAAATCGATTGAACATTGCGGATTAAACCGCTTGACCCACTCATGTTCGCAGGAACATCAAATGGTAAGAAACAGCCAGTTCTGAAGATATTAGATAGATTAGACACTTCCCTGTAGATGAATGTCTAAGGGTAATCGAATATCTAAAAAGTGTATGGCCACCACAAGAAGGCAAGTATTGATTTCCAGCAGGGACCAGGCAATTGAGAAACGTCTTTAATATAGCAGGAAGATTCAAAGGAGAAGTAAAGGCACCAATGTATATTGCCTATGCTCAAGATATGTTATGTACCTTCTATTTTCTTTTGTAAACTCATCTTGCAGGGAAATGCTAGGAGTTCAAAAAAAAATTGAAAGGATCTTTTTTTGTATAAGGACAAAACAGAACAATGATCTGTGCAGGATGGCGGCCAAAAATACCCCAAGCATTTAGAGAAAAAGGGCAACAGTTTCACAGTAAGTGTATACCAGATTGAGAAGTACAACAGGTCTAGAGGAAGCGATTACATTAGTTGTATAGTATTGACAGGCTGCTACAAACATTCCTTAGAAAATCAAATCTATTAAAACTGGCATTTCAAGATGATTAAGTGATGCATTCACCTGCTAAGTACACCTGTACAGATGCTAAGCCTGACATTTTGTTGCAGGGAGCAGATAATTTGAGACATGATTCATAGACATAATAAGGATTTCAAGTTACAAGTGCTAGCCACTATTAACAAAAAAGCAGGATTTTTTTTTTAAATCCAGTTAAAGTTGTTGTTTACAGCTAAAAACAAAGCTTTAAAACAATTTAAAACCCTCATTTTATGAAACAATTTAAGTGCAGGCTGGAGAAAGAGAGAGAAGAACCTGGTCTGCTTTCCACTTGATCACCAGTGTGATTGCACTTGACTTTTAAAAGTGGATGGGGGGCACACTAGAAAGGCTGATTGTTCATGGCCTTACTCAGTGGCAACAACATATGTCATTACATACCATAACCGCAATGCAACTTGACTACATAAACTTTCTGGTATGTCTAAGATTGAGGACACACAAAAAAAAAACTTCTTCAATTAAATAAATAACTCTTGCAGATCGCCTTAAATCAGTCATGCAGTCAAATGCCAAACTTTCCTCCATAATTTGAATTTTAAAATAGTTTACCAGTACTTTTATTACTAAGTACAAGTTAAAAATGTACAAGATCCAGATGCTTGTTTAAAATGTTTTATTTATATTGCTTGGTAGTTGTGACAACCACTAAGAATTTGCAAAAACTATTTCAGACAAGCATTTTATTGGACAATACACAGTAAAGCTGAACATAGATGGATTTTTTATCATTATCAACTTGTTTATCCTCATTAAACAAATGATCTTTTCCCCTTCTGTCAGTTAGAATTGACTATTTCAGGTTAATACATTTAGCTGTCAGCAATAAAAAAAAAAAAAAAAAAATCTTGCAGTGCCCGCAAGGTCCCCATACTCAAGACAGCACATGTAAAGGCATGTCTACAGTTTGCCAATGAACATCTGAATGATCCAGAGGAGAAAAGAGTTGTCAGACAAGATCAAAATTAAGCTCTGTGGCATCAACTCAATTCGGAAGGAGAAATGATGCCTATGACCCAAAGAACACCATCCCCACAGTCAAACATGGAGGTGGAGACATTATGCTTTGGTCCTGGAGTGCCCTAATCAGTCTCCAGATCTTAATTGGATAGTAAATCTGTGGAGGGAGCTGAAGGTTTGAGTTGCCAAACATAAGCCTTGAAACCTAAAGATGTGTACAAACCAAGCAATATTTTGGCCCGATTGACCGATAGTTGAGTGTATTGGTCGACCGGGCAAAAATAATCGCATGGGTTTCTGCCACAAGCAACCGACCATTCGTCCGACTCGGCTGTGGCGAACTGATGGCCGTGGCCACTATTGCTGCGACTAAGGTCCTTCCTACTGGCCGACCAGTCAGAAGTGCAGAAGGGTCGTTCAGGAGAAAGGATCTAACCATGTGTGCCATTCTTTACCGACATCGAAAGAATCTGCAAATATGAGTGGGGCAAAATCGCTCCTGAGATATGTGCAGACCAGGGGGCCAACTACAGTAAACATCTGATATCTGTGATTGCTAACAAGGGTTTTTTCAACTTCTGCTTAGGAATCAAATATTTTTTTCACTCTTTACAATGCAACATCAATGGGCACTGGGGTTGTTTTTTTATTATTATTATTCAGTTACAATAAACCTACCATTATAATAATAGGCATGCAAACTCAAAAGATCAAATGGTTATTTTCCTCACTGTGGAATTTAAACAGTGACTTTTGGAGACAAGGGTCTGATTCAATAATAGGTGTAAAAGTGTGTGTGTGAAATTAATTTAAAATAAACAATCACATGTTCATTTTTTACTGCTTGCTGCAGATAAATAGCATGTTCAAAATTTTGCACATGCTACATGGGGCTGATGCAATAAAAGGTACAACATTTTGCACACACTACATGGGGCTGATGCAATAAAGGGTACAAAATGTTGTACCTTTTATTGCTTCAACAAAAGGTCTAAATAGATTTGGAAAAGTGAATAATATTCTAGGTTTACACATAAAAAAAATCCATGGTTTTTATCTTAATAACAACACTTAATTAGATTAATATATCTGTTAACATGTTTTGGCATAGGCACAGTGCCAACATTTTTTAAGAAGAGGCATATTAGGCCAAATTTCTTCAGCAAACTCTGCCAAAGGCTGCAAAGACAGTCTTTTGTGTCCTGAAGCGAACTCACTATATATCAAAACAGGCTGGGCTTCCAATATAACTCTAAACCAAACTATGTACAGATTAATAATAAATTGCTACATACTACTAAATTTCAACCTTAGACAGAATAAACCCCTGGTAGATATTAATACTGGAGAGCCGACTGATGCATATTGATTCCAGTCTGGATAGCTGGGTAGACCTACTTAACATGGCACTAATACAGTGCTACAGACTGGAAAATCTAAAAGGGCATGTGCACTCTTAAAACAAAAAACTGGTGACTTGCCCATTATCTGCAAGCAACCCCAAATGCTATTTTTACCAGTTTGGGGATGTGCAGAAGAGTCAGCAGGTAAAACAAGTGTGGTTAACCGTGATGTCAGCGGCCACAGACTTAATAGACTGCATAGAGGGAGGGGCCAGGATATAAATTGCAAAATATATCAATTGAGGTTGGGCTCAGGTAACAAACAATTATCCATTTTTTTTTCTTTTAAGGGGTGACATTCCCTTTAATGCTAGGGAGGCAGTATTAACTCAAAAGTGCCTAAAACTAGGAACACACAGTACCGATAAAGCCCCGATACAGTCGGATCTGATGGTATCGAGGCTTAATCGGTACTGTGTGTACCTTGCTTTTCCGAATGAGTGCGACTGACGAACGTTCATTCGGAAAAGAGGGAAAATTTCCCATGCCGCAGCTGAGGGAAACACACAGTCCCGAGCCTTTTCCAATGTTCTCAAAAACTGCAAAATTTTACTTACCGTATATACTCGAGTATAAGCCGAGTTTTTTTTTTTTAAATGACCTATAGAAGTAAACCTCCGCTTATACTCAGGTCACAGGCATTACTTACCTTCCTTTCGGCAAAATGGAGCAGTCAATATCGTGAGGGTGCACAAGCAAGTAGTCGCGAGAGTCCACAAAGTCATGGGAATGTCTGAACACAAGTTATGCCTCCTCCCAGACATACCATAATGGAGGACTGGAAGGACTGACTCTCCTGTCAATGGAGCAGGTAAGACAAAGTGCTTCTTTTTCTATGCAGGAGTTTAGAGATGGGCAGTTTGTTGAACCTTGCCACTTAAGATGATTATAAACTATAACTCCCAGCGACCAAAGCATACTAGGAGTTGTAGTTTCCAAACTTTTAAATGCCAAGGAATTGGGAGTTAGTTAGATTTGACTTATTATATTGACACCAATAAGGGCAACTAAAGCCTAAAAACAATACTGAATCACAAGGCAGTAGTGGTCAATTTCTACCCTCGGCTTGTACTCCAGTCAATCAGTTTTACTCGTTTTTTGGGTAAAAATACCTTGGGTTATAATTGGGTTGACTTATATTCGAGTATATATGGTACATATAATAAAAAAGCGAAAGCATGATTAGGAAATGTTGGGGAGGTAGGTGAGAGAATTCCTACCTCCCTTTGTTCTTTAGAAGCTGATTGAAACTAAGTGCCCACTGATATTTTCAACAGCTGACCAGTGTCCCTGATTTTTCTCCCAGCTTTCTTTCCTTCTGCATATGAATGTTTATGCATCCAAAGGACACACAGAAACTGTAAATGCCTGCTGTGATCAACAGCCGACTGCTCAGCTTCTAAAGAGTATTTTAAGGTGATTTAAAGATCATCAAAGGGTAATGAAAATAGTACCATTATTGGTTAAAAAAGATAATTAAGAAAGGAAAGCCTGGGGCGTGTCCTAGACAGCAATGGAGTAAGACGCTTCCAGCGAGAGCTCCGTCCGACTCACCTAACTCCGGTACAGTCTGCTCTCCCCACTGATCCCCAAATCTCAGCGGAACTACCCTCTACCTGAATGACACGGCATTGGGGGGAAAAAAAATACCGCCGCGGCCGCCAAACTAGAAAAGTTCGCACACAAGGCCCGCGAACAGACCATAGAGCCACCATTGCAGGAACCGGCTCCCGCCCACATGGAAGAACCACACCATGACCCAGTCCCTCCACTTCCAGCCAATGGAGCTACCACCCTAACCCCTGAACTGCAAACCCTCCAGACACATCTCCTGGCAGCTATACAGAGGTCCAGGACCTCACTAACTGTTATCATGGAGGAAGTAAAGGTGGACGTCAGTATCCTGAGGCACAACCTGCAAAACCTAAGACACAAGATATCAGATGCTGAGGAACACATATCCACACTAGAGGATAATACTAACCCACTTATACAAGAAGTCGCCCACCTGCAACAACAACTTCAAGAACACCAACGGAAATCGGACGACCTCGAAAACAGAGTGAGGCACAACAACCTCCGTATAGTGGGCATCCCAGAGAGGGCAGAAGGAACAAACCCGGAAACCTTTATAGAGAACTGGCTCGCCCAAACCTTCTCCGAAGCCGGACTATCCCCTGCTTTTTCGGTGGAACGCGCCCACAGAGTTCCAACACAAGCACCTCCACCTGGTTCTCGCCCGAGACCCCTAATAGCCAGAATACTGAGCACCAGAGACCGAGATCGCATCTTAAGAGCAAACAGACAGAGAAACCAACCTACTTTTGAAGGCTCCCCAGTAATGCTATTCCCAGACTTCTCAGCAGACCTTCAGAAGAAACGCTCCACGTTCCGGGAAATCAAGGCACGGTTAAGACAAGCAGGTCTGAAATACTCTATGATGTTCCCGGCAAAACAGAGTCAAAGCCGAAAACCGCACCTACTTTTTCGAATCTCCGGAAGATTGCGACTCGTGGCTGGAAAGACCAAAAGAGGCTAGACCACGCTCCAGGCAAGGATCCCTAAGACCTTAACCAGGAATACTACCTCACACCCCTCCCCCCCCCTCTCATGGCCAACCTTACTTGTCTTCCCCATCCCCCACCCCACAGCAAACATATACCATATGGATATATATACCCGCATCTGGAACCAACCCGACACCAAAACATCTATGGACGGTTAAGACATCCGGATAAGGTATGAACACAAAATGGAAGTAGAGGTACGTAAACCAAGATATACACCCAAGCTACCTCACTGGTAACACCTCATAGTCTCCAATAGACACTAATGAGAACTTCATCAAGATTACCCCCAAAACACGAACTCTCCAAAATATAAGAGACAATCTTGTACTACTATATCATTATAAGATATAAAAAAAGTATACTAACAAAATCCATCTGAATTATAACCTATGCCTTACATCTACTAACCTCCCTCCTAGCTCACACCAGAAGTAAAAAATATATAAGAGGAAAATTGGATGGAAAGGCACAGCAACTAAATAAAGCAATAGCACAATCCCCAGCCCCCCCCAGCAGACGATTACATAATATTAAAAAAGTGACAAGACGGATTAACTCTCAAATAAGTTAAAAAGTGCACTAAGCAGTGCTGCTCTGTAATAAATGAAAAGTTTCTTTCTACGTTTACTTTGTATTCAGTCAATGCTAAACATAAAAAATGTTATATACTTGTTAATGGTTATTAAAATTTGTTTTGTATTTTAAAGCAATGTATGCCATATGCCTACCACCAAATTATCTATGTGTACACCTTGCATTTTCCCTCTCCCCTCCCTCCCGGTGTCCCAACCTGGTCCCCCGAACAACAGAAACGGAGTTGTAACCACCCCACCCTAAAGCAAGATGCATCCTTCTCAACTTAAGATACTCACTTGGAACGTCCGTGGTCTCAACAACCCACTTAAACGTATTCAAGTATTCGATACTATACGAAACATTAAATCTGACATCACCTGTCTTCAGGAAACTCACTTAATAAAATCCACCCAAAGATGGCTACACAAACCCTGGATAGCTTGGACTGCCCACAGTACCCACTCAGCCTACTTTAGAGGAGTCTCTATTTTAATTAGACCATCCCTACAAATCAATGTATTGAAGGTACAAAAAGACGATGAAGGCAGATACATATGTGTGGCATTAGAGATAGAAGGAACACTTTATGTCCTGCTGGGCTTCTACAACCCACCTCCAGCCTCACTTCAGCTACTTCAGAAACTAATATCATTTACACTAAATTACCCACTCGCCTCAGTAATATGCATGGGTGACTTTAACATGCTAATGTGCCCCAGCAAAGACAAACTCCCAGCCCCCCATCTAATCACAAGCAACAACAGACCTACAGCTCTAGCCAAACTAATGTCAGAACTAAACTGGATCGATATATGGAGACTTCGTAATCCAACAGCCGCAATCTTCTCATGCTACTCTCCAATACGCAAGGTTCTCTCACGTCTAGACTATTTCTTTATAAACGCAAACCTAGCTCCACAAGTAAATCAAGTGGAATACCTTCCAAGAAGCACTTCAGACCACTCACCAATGATCCTTACCCTATCCACACAACAAAACTCACCCTCTCCCAGATCCCTAAAAATACACCCCTTCTGGATCACTCAAATATAAGAAGACGACCCAATAGAGAACCAATTACAATTCTACTTTACTTTAAACCATGATCAAACGCCTCAAGACATAATCTGGGATGCTTTTAAAGCATATGCAAGAGGTCTACTAAACAGCTCAATTAAATTCCAAAAAAAACAATCCAGGCTAGAAATTGAAACCATCACCAACAAGCTACAAGAAGCAGAACAAAGATACTGTAATGACCCCTCTGAAGAAACTCATGGCTCCTGGCAACAAATCCAAAGACAATACAATATACTTAAAAAAGAAAAAGCCAATCAAAAATAATTTTTCCAAAAACAAAGGCTCTACGAACAAGGCAACCAATCCGCCAAACTTCTAGCCCACTTAATCAAAACCAATCAACCGCAACAAACTATCCTTGAAATTCAGGACCCTCAAAAAGGCTCCACCACCAAAACAACAGAGATCCTCCAGTCATTTACAAATTACTTTCAAACCCAATACCAAACACAGTCCCCCCACACCATTCAAACCAACTTAAACTACTTACAAGATATCACATTCCCACAACTAGATACAACCCAAAAACACCTCCTGGAAAAAGACCTTTTTCTGGACGAAATATCAGCGGCCCTCGCAAGCATGAAATCCGGAAAAGCTTCAGGCCCTGACGGCCTACCAATTGAATTTTATAAAAAAACAAAACATTATCAGAGCAACTTCTCCAAACATACACAGCTGCTTTCACCAACCAAAGACTCCCCTCCTCAATGCTAGACGCAACTATAATACTATTACTGAAACCCGACAAAAACCCTTGGAACCACAGTGCACACAGGCCAATATCACTCCTCAATGACGACTACAAAATACTTGCAAAGACCCTTTCCAATCGCCTCCAGAAAGTAATAACTACAATTATCCACCCGGATCAAACAGGCTTCATGCTGGGAAAAAGCACATCATCAAATATCAGAAAGGTCCAAATCCACACACAGATCCAGCATGACACAATGGGTGACAGAGCAATCCTGTCACTAGACGCCACAAAGGCATTCGACTCTGTTGAATGGAATTTCCTGTGGGCCTGTATGGAGAAATTTGGGTTCGGCCCTAAATATATCCAATGGATCAAACTACTCTACCAAAACCCGAAAGCAACTGTGATAGTTAATGGTGCACAATCTCGATCATTCCCACTGCAAAGAGGTACCAGACAAGGCTGTCCCCTCTCCCCATATCTTTTCTTTCTAGTCATCAAAGCCCTGGCAAATAGACTAAGATCTGATCATTCTATAAAAGGCCTAAGCAGATGACCGTATACCGACCTAATTGGACTGTATGCTGATGATATAATTCTCTTCCTCTCAGAAACCGGTCACTTGCTAAACCAAGCAGAAAAACATATAACCCACTTCAAACCACACTCAGGCCTAAGTATTAACTGGGAGAAATCCTCTATCTGTCTGTTGGATGCAAACCGTATAACAACAAATACTCTAATGTGGAAAATCCACATAGTTTCCAGGTTTAAATGCCTGGGAATATGGATCTCTAACACTCCAAAAGATTTCAAGGAAACTAAATGTGAATCCCCTTCTCCAAACTGTACATCAAAAAATCCAAACCTGGTCTACTCTACCAATTAATCTTATGGGCCGAATAAATCTTATTAAACTAATTCTACTACCAAAAACTCTATATATAATTGAACATTCACCAATCCCAAAGAAACTATTCACAAAAATCAACAGCTTTTTAACCTCCTTCATATGGGCCAACGGTAGAGCACGTATTAAACTTAACAAACTCCAACAGCCTAAAGATGAAGCCGGACTAGCACTGCCAAATCTCCGCCTGTACTATCTAGCTGGACAAATCAGATATCTAAAACAATGGATGGAACCCAACGAAATCCCCAACCGAGCAGAATCAATGCTAGCCTCCTACAGCATGAGCCACCCACTAGCCACAATTGAAGCCCCTGGAAGGTACCCATTCCATTACATACCCAAGCACATAAAATATGGAGAGAAATAAACACAATAATCCAATACTCAGGCATTCCACATGAAACCCCACTGTGGCATAATCATGCCTATACCCATCTAGTATCATTCCCCAACTCAACGGACTGGATTGGTAAGGGTATCCAAAGATTTGAACAAACCATTTCGGAGGATAGCCTGAAAACATTTGAAGAACTAAAAGAGGAATTTGACCTACCACGCTCCTACTTCTATAGATACCTTCAACTAAGACATTGTCTCCATACCGAGTTCCCTAGCAGAACAATACACCTGAACAAACATCCCATCATAGGGATCCCCAAAACTCAAGGACTACAAGGTCTCATATCACGTATCTATACCAAACTTATTGCAGCCAAAAAACCCCAACAAAGAGAACACCTCATTCAACTATGGAGCGACAACATACCCGATCTAACAATGGAAGACTACAATGAACTGGCCACCGCCCACATCTATGCAGCCCCCTCAGCCAATAACAAACTTATCCAAATATGCATAACCCACCAAGCCTACCTTACCCTGAAGAAACTTCAACACATTTCCCCAAGCAACACTAAAGGCTGCCCAAAATGCCACAAACAACTTGCTGATTTCTGGCACCTTATTTGGGACTGCTCCTTGGTACAGACCTTCTGGCGGGAAATAACCTACCTCCTTTCTAGGATGCTCCCATGGCCAGTTCCACTAGATCCGAAACTGTGTTTATTGAGAATAAACACACTAGAAATAGAAGACTCCTACCAAATAACCTTTCTTCGAGAATCTCTATTCTGGGCAAGGAAAACTATAACTCTCAAGTGGATGGCACCCGACCCACCTCTCACTAACACATGGATAGCCCTAATCAATAATATACTCCCATTCCACAACCTCATCTATAAACACAGAAACTGCCCGAAAAAATTCAAGAAAGTATGGAACCCCTGGCTAAACTCCTCGCTAACTTCCGAAACCACAGTCTGAACAAAACAACTCTCAAGAGACCCCTCCAAGCAAATGTGCTTACCCCAGGACCAGGAGACGGACACAACACTCCCTTTACCCTGACCCCCCCCCCTCCCTACCAGAAATGGACAAATCGTAATATACAAAGGGTGTCACTCAGCCAAAAAATGGACATAATTGCTAATATTGTTTAACAGTTATATTTTTGTTTTTTTCCCTTCTTTCTTTTCCCTTCTGTCTTCTCTCTCTTCTCATGTATGTTTAATATGTTCTAACCACCCTTGACAAAATAAGAACAAATTGTAAGCTATGTTATCAACCTGTATGATTTGTATTGAATGATTACAATTAGCTCAAAAATAATAAACAAGTTTAAAAAAAAAAAAAAAAAGAAAGGAAAGCCTTTTTATCTTAAATTATGACTTGGAAAATGAGGTAAAATATCTGGTAAAGCAGGAACCAACATTGCATTTGTATAGCAAACATACAGGGCGATGTAATAAGCACGAGATCCCGCAATGCATTAAAACCCTTAGCAAGATCTGCATCTTTACTTAAAAAAGTTTTGGACATGGCACAGCCAACCACAAAATTAGTGTAAAACCCACGCTAACCATATAATAGTTAAGGTAGCATGGGATTTACATTCATTTGTCTGGATAGTACAGTACATGCACAGATTTCTAGCTGTGTCCTGCTGTCCCTGATCGCATCTCAATTGCCCACAAGTCCTGGATTCCCCAACAGCAGTGTCATGTATGTATAAAGTTTCCTTAAAACTACCCTCCCTCCACTGGCATGTGTTAAACCATCTCCAGCCAGTGTTACAAACAATCAGTCTTTAAAGGGCATGTACCCCCCCAAAACTATAATTTGACCCTCTACTGGCCCCACTGTGTGGTGTAAATAAAATCGTTAAATTACCCCTCAGCTCCTTATGGTTCTCTTGCAGTGCTTGTCCAAAGTTCCAAAAAGTGAAGAGTAGGAGCCGACTGTAAGTCATCGGTTGCATGCTACTTCCTTGTCACATAGTAACATAGTAACATAGTAATTAAGGTTGAATAAAGACATTCGTCCATCAAGTCCAACCTATTCACTTTTTTTTTTTTTTTTATTTATTTATTTTTTTTTAACCCTACCTAACAGTTGATCCAGAGGAAGGCAAAAAACCCCAGCTAAAAAAGGGGGGGGAAAATTCCTTCCTGACTCCAAACGGCAATCGGAAAGTATCCCTGGATCAACCAGATCTATATGCATTAATACCAGTAATTCTCAATATTTTTTAGTTTTAGAAACTTATCCAGGCCTTTTTCCTTGTCCTTGTTGAGGATGCTGGCATGCGCAGGGGAGCCTTCCCTCCGGATCCAGTGCGGCTGTTTTATCTCCTACCTAAAAAACACTTTTTATATACTGTAGCCCAACCCCAAACTACATTTTCTACAACAAGCAGCAGAAATGTACTTCCGCTCCTTTGATCCCTCGGCTGTCTTCATAGCCGGCAGCCACTTCTGTGATTGGCTGCCTCTAGACAATCACAGACGCAGCTGCTGGTCCGGCCCGTTTGCAACTTCTGTCAAGCAGGGGGCTGGAGCAGACAGCCATGGAAACAAAGTAATGTAAGTACATTTCTGCTGTTTGTTTTAGAAAAGGAATTTGGGGTGGGCTGGAGTATACTACAGAATTTAAAAAGGTTTTTTTTCCTGGTGGACATACGCTTTAAGCCAGTGTTATTCAGCCTTCCAGTTCATTAGTCAGTGTTGTCAGCTCTCCAGTTCATTATACAGTGTTACTTGGCCTTCCACTTCATTAGCATGGTTAGTCATCCCTCCAGTTCATTCGACAGTTTTATTCGGCCTTCAATGTTTTCTGCCCTCCAGCTTATTAGCCAGTGTCCTTCAGATCATTAGCCAGAGCCTCCAGGTTATTAGTCTGTTTTTGTCTTAAAGGAGAATTAACCCAAAATACAACGGCAGCTCCACAGACTCTATAGCTGTTACTTAGTAAAACCATTTGACTCTCACCTCTGAATTCAGTCTCTTAGTGCATAAATCATTTATATAACATTTCTGGGTACTGGCAATCTATGATGTCACGGCTGGCTTCTAGTTTTGCCACTTCATGGTGGTCTTGGACACCTTGTGTTTGTTTCCCACTCCCCTTATGCTAAGCTTCATGTAAGAGTTGAACTCAGATTCTCCATCTGCCAGTGTCTCCCAGCCAATCATCAGAGATAGCAGTGAATATTATTAGCTGAATTTCCTACTCAAACAGAGTGGGGGAAGGTGTTAACCCTTTTACATATGTATTTAGGAAGCAACTTGTAAACCCTTTATATTTGTGAGCATTTCTGCAAGACTGTGTTTTTATGTATTTATTTCTGTACTCCATTTATAATAGCGTGTGTATTGCTGCAATGTACATTTAGGGCAAATCGCACGCAATTAATATGCGTTTGCACTTGCGATTTGTCCGCTTTCATTATGAAAACGCATGCAATTGCATAAAAAACGGCTGCGTTGCCAAATTGCTGACACATGCGTGAATCGTAACACACTGGAAATCGCAAGATTTTGGTGCGTTGCTGCATTTTTAATACAATTGGAAAATCACAATTGCCTGAAAAACGTGATTGTGTGGCCTACCCTTAGAAGTGTAATGTAATGCAAGCTGCATTGATTTCAGTTTAGCCATACAGCATGCATTAAATGCAAGTTCCTAATAATGCGGGATCGTGCTTATCTCGGTGCATTGGTGTTGCGCTTCCACAATTGGACCCTAGCAGAGTGCATGCAATACAGACCAAAAATGGTGATCGAATGCACTCCAATAGCACACGGAAACACATTGCATGTAGTGGGGCTGGTCCCATAGGCTATTACATGCTTGCACACCCACTAGCACAATCGGATTGCCAACCGCAATCCAAAACGTGCTAGTGGGAGCTAGCCCTAAGTGTTTGAGTCTTATTATTCAATATTTTTTTATTTTCCATATATATACATAAAAAGGAAAAAAATAACATTGCATTTCCATACATTTATCTTATTATTTCTCAGTCTCGACATTCACTCAGGGTGACATTTCCCGATGTTATTGACAGTTTAAAGGCTACATACAGTAATTGTCCTATATTGTATGATTATTTAGGTACATCTTTGTTCATTTTTTATCTAGGTTTCTCTCATCCAATCAGGTAGGTGTTTAGTATATTTGCTGTTTAGCCACATGGACCAGGTTTTTTGGAATGCAGGTATTGTGTCATTTAGTACATGAAATATTCTTTCATTTATACAAATTTCGTTGAGTCTGTCTATTACTCTGTTATGTGAGAGTGTAGCGGTTTTCCATTGTGCTCCAATCAGGATTTTTGCTGTGAGCATAACATATTGTATAAATTTATTGCCATGTTTGTTAAAGTTATTTGCTGGTATCCCTAATAGGGCTATTCCGGGGTTTGTGGGCAGGTCTAGCCACATAGTTTCTTCAATTAGTTCAAATATTTTCTTCCAGTATTTTTGTACTGTGGGGCATGTCCACCAAATGTGGTATAGATCTCCTGTTTGTCCGCAGTCTCTGAAACAGAGAGGACTAATCGTAGGGTAAATTTTATTCAATACTGTTGGGACTTTGTATGTGCGATATAGTACCTTGAGAGCGGTTTCTCTGAGGGCTATATTAAGGCTACCCTTGTTGAGGTTGATAAATATTTCTGCCCATTGGGAGTCCTCTATCTGAATCTCTAAATCTGTTTCCCATTTTAATTGGAAATTGGATTTATTTGACAGTGGTGTTGATGAAATCCATTTATGGATATATGATAGGTGTTTTTTCCCTGATGGGTTTTGGTAGCATAGATTTTCAAATTCCGTTAGTCCTTTTGGCTGTGTGTTGTTGTATTTATGTTTCGATATGTAGTGTTGTATTTGTGTAAGTTGGAAGATTCCTCTTGGTGGGGTTTTAAATTTTTCCCTAATTTTTTCTATGGTTGGTATATTGTTGGAGTTGTAGAACTGTACCATTCTGTGATGGTTTACTTCTTTCCACCATTCAAAACTGATATTTTGGAATCCAGGTTGGAAGTCTGGTGTATGTGTTACTGTTTCCATCAGTGTGGGTGTGTTCATTAGGTGGTATTGTTGTTTCAATCTGTCCCATAGTTTAAGTGTTGTTAATGTTAGTGGACTGGTTGTGTTGGGAAGGTGTCTTTTACTTGGAGGTATCCAGGCTATGTTGTCTATTTGTTGTGGGGTGATCAGATCTGATTCTATTGTTACCCATCTGGGTGGTAGATTGTTTTCATGCCATGGTGGTATTTGTGATAGCTGTGCTGCTGTGTAATATTTGTAGATACATGGGACTTTCATTCCTCCCTGCTCAATTGGTTTTGTCAGTAGTTTTTTGCTTATTCTTGGTTTTTTTTGGGAGTGTTTGAGTCTTAAAGGGAAAGGTGGCAACCCCAGTGCAATTGAACTGACCACTTTACAAGGTACACTTATACAGCTCAGAGCTGTAGGTGAAGCATATTGACATGAACATGGTCTTGGCACAGCTCTGCAATGCATTTTACAGGGGAATGTTGGAGTCTGGAAGTAGTGTAAAGGCAAAGGCCAAATTTACCTTTAAGACCCAAACACATATTAAATCTACGTGTTGCTGTGCTAAGTATCATTGCCTTAAATACAAACTGTATCAGCCTGCATCATGCTTCTAAAGAAAATACTAACAGACCTTTTGTTGTGTAGATATTATCAGGCCTATGTAATAAAAGTTCTTATGCTAACGTCTGATTGGTTGGGGCAAAATTTGCACAATTTTTAACAATAACTTTTAATACATAGGCCTGTATATGTGTTCGGGTCTTAAAGGCAAAAGTGGGAACCCTAGTTGATTTTGTTTATGCAAAACTTCCCACAGGCAGCACTCCTGCTGCTTTAATTTTATAGAACATGTTTGCATTCCCTCTAACAGTACCCCTTTAATTGGCATTCCCTCCAATAATTCCTATTAATATGTACATTTATATAAATAACATGGTGCAAAGCTGCAAGTGGCATATCCTCCAACATTGCCCTTTAATACATACACTTATAGAGCATGGTGCAATGCTGCAGGTGGAGGATAATATAATGACCCTGATCTTAGCACAGCTCTGTGCAATGCATTTCTCGGTGTAATGCATTTCTCTGTGCAATGCATTTCTAAGCTTAGCTTTGTATTACAGTTTGTTGTTTTTATACAGACAGCGGAATCAAAAAACACTCTTCCTACCCTCCAACATTCCCTTTAATAAGGTACACTGATGAGAAATGCATTGCACAGAGCTGTGCTAAGATTAGGTTCACTTCACTATCCTCCCCCTACAGTTCTGCACAATGTGGCTCCTATAAAAACACACTCTTCCTACCTTTCAACATTCCTCTTTAAGAAGCTACACTTTCCACTAATATTGCTGCAGCTGAAAGGGAGAGCTAGAGACCTTCATACTACGGGCCATATTTATAAAGGTGTGGTATCGCCTTCATTAGCATTTAATGCATGCTGTATGGCTAAACTTAAATAAATGTAGCTTGCATTAAATTACACTTCTAAGGGCTAGGCAACACAATCGCGTTTTTCAGGCAATTGTGATTTTCCAATTGTATTAAAAATGCAGCAACACACCAAAATCTTCCCAGTATGTTTTACGATTCGAGCATGTGTCACACACACTATTATAAATGGTAGAGTACAGAAATAAATACATAAAAACACACAGTCTTGCAGAAATGCTCACAAATATAAAGGGTTTCAAGTTGCTTCCTAAATACATATGAAAAGGGTTAACACCTTCCCCCACTCTGTTTGAGCAGGAAAATCAGCTAATAATATTCACCGCTATCTCTGATGATTGACTTGTAAATGTATGGTTCCGAGCGTAAATCTACGACCACCCGTAGAATATCATTATGGTAATTTACAGCATGGTATACCACTGCCACGGTCGTAGAGTAACGAAAACCTGCGGTATCGCAAGTTTTTAAATATGGCCCTCCAACACTTAAACAATACATTGCAGGTGAAACATACAAAGACACAGGTCTGTAACTGGGAATAGTGCAGGTTTATTGCAAAACATGCGTGCTACAGGTTTCTGACCCACCTGTCCTTCCTCAAGTGCTTGAGTGGGTCTGAAACATTAACACGCTTTTTTTGCAATAAACTTGCAATATTCACAGCTACAGACCTGTGTCTTTGTATGGTTCACCTGCAATGTATAGTTTATATATTGGATTTGGTGGAGTGAAAGCCATAGGTGAGACATACATTATTTCATATGTGGTCACACTAGATACCCAGACCTATATACATCACACTACAACACTGCTACTAGGAAAGTGTTAATCTGCTGCACCACCAATTTGAATATTGATGATGTAATATATTCCTACATCATAGGGGTTAAGAGGTGGGAGTGGAAATCGCACAGGTGCTGAAAATGTAATGAAGGCAAAAGTACTGGCAGACAAGGGAAAATGTCAGCTTCAGATTAGGGGAACAAACAGAGCCTAAAATAAGCTCATAGAGGTAAAGAAAAGGCCGCTGAGTAGAATCTTCCATGCTGAGAAGGATGTTGAGGCAAGTACTTTGATTTTTTGGGTTTAGTTCTCCTTTAAAATACAGTTACCAACTTTGGTCTCAAATTCTTTCAAACTAGTAAGAATTAAATAAAACACCTTCCACCATACTTTCAAAATAAAACCTTAATCACATCTCAAGATAATATTTGTGAGAAGGTATTGCTGGAAAGGTTCAGCAATATTACTTCCTGCTTGAACACTTCCTGTTTTCAGCCATGTGACCAGGCTCAGCCTGCATTAATAGGCTCTCCTTCTTAACCACCAATTTTTTTCCCCGGGTACTTCCAGATTTCCCCATGCTTCTCCCCCGGGGCGGATGGGCGGGCAGAGGTCAGTTGATGTCACTCAACCTACTGGAAGTAGGAAGTTTGAACATTCACCCCTATGTATTTTTTCACAGACGCCAGCCAAAGATGTGATTGTCAGCTCATTTTAAAGGAAATACTGTAGGCTTTCATTTAACCCTAACTTGTTTAGAAACCACAGTTGCCCTTTAATCACATCATACACTTGAAAAGGTTGTGGGCAACAATGTAAAATGAGAATAGTGGTCTTGGTGTAACCTGAACAAAGTAGGAGTGGCCCTAAAAAGTGGGAGTGACTTTAGAAAATTGGGCGTGTGCGCTGCAACCTCCCTGCAATTTGTCCCTCATTGGTATTCCAAAATGTTGGGAGGTATGTCAATTCTAAAAATTTAATAAATCTGACTTTACTGGTTTTAAAGCAGCTCAGCATTGCACATCTGAACTATCTGCCTAAAAAACTTGTAGTTTAGATAAAATAATTTTTCATTAAAATCTTTAGATAATTCCTTAGAGGCCAAACTCTCATTATCCTTGATAGCAGATCTTAAAGTAAAAAAAAATCTAAACAATTAAACAGATATCCTGCTTGTATATTTTAGGGGAATTAACTAATTCACTCTTTCAAGACACAGTTAAAGGGCATGTCTACCCCTTGTACAAAAATGTAACCTGTAAGACAGAACCCCCAAAACCTCAGTTTTGTTTTACTCAACTGCAAAATGCTTACAGTCCGAGAAAAGAGCCTTACAAGTCCGCAATCCACCATGGCTACTCCATTTTACTTCCTGATAACAGGCATGATTACCAGACAAGCCTTTGCAGCTAGTGCACGTAAAGGGCACGTGCAGCAACGGCGGAGGCGTAGACCAAGCGACGGTGGATCGCTGATTTGTATAGCTCTTTTCTCAGACTGTGAGGGCTAGGCCACACTGAAACGCAAACGCAAACGCAATCGCAATCGCATGCGATTTCATGTGCGATTTTTTTGCGTTTGCGCTTGCGATTTCTTCAATAAGTATAGGAAATCGCATGCGATTGCGATTAAAAATGCAGAACGCAAAACGCAAACGCAAACGCATCGAAAAACGCGCTTTTTTTTGCGTTGCCGCGTTTTCAATAATTTTGAAAAATCGCAAGCGCAATCGCAAATGCAAACGCAAGCGCAAACGCAAAAAAAACGCAGCAGTGTGGCCTAGCCCTTAGCATCATTGCAACAGGTGCGTAAACCAAAAAAGGGGGGCAGGAGGTTTTGTCTCTTACAAGTTACATTTTTGTACAAGGGTAGACATGCATTTTAACCAATCAGCATGGAGCACCTAAACAGTTTTTCTGCATCTGTGAACAATTATTTTTTTACCATTAACGGTTAAAAAGATGCAGTTTGTGTGTATTGGGTTTACTAGTACATGTTTTTTTTTTATTGAATGCCTTTTGCAGCCTTCTTCCACCTTTTAATCATCGTAGTGTTATTTTGCAGGGGGTGTGGGGGTAATGGTTTAGACTGATAGCTCTTAGCATGCACATTATTTATGTACAAACCTAACGATGCCCCAGTGTTTTGTTTTAATTATTACTCTTTCTTGATAATATTCACAAAGACAAAGGTACCTGAAAGGTTGTTTATCCAGTTAGTATTTTTGTCTATAAAGATGGCCTAGAGGTGGGTATACATAATGCAATATTTCAACCCGAATAGTGTGTGTGTGTGTGTATATATATATATATATATATATATATACACACACACACACACACACATACACACACACACATATACACATACATACATACACACACACACACACACAATACAAGGATTGTGGAAGCATTCCAATTAGTCTAATTTACAACTACATTTAGCGGAAGTGCTACTTACGCTAAACATTTATACAAACATAGAAAAGATAATCAATGCACATTCCTAGGCCCCATACATCATATTATGAGCACACTGGCATACGTTATAAACAAAGGAGTTTTAGTATACATATTTATAGTGCTCCTTTCCATAGTGCTATATGTATTCTTTTGGAAGCACCTGGGCAACTATAATCCGTTTGGTGTGCGACCCCCCCACATTGGTGTATATATATATATATATATATATATAAAACACTCTTTGCTGAAGCACTCCAGCTTCATCAGCTGCCCAGGTGCTAAATCAAAACATACTTTCTGAGGACGGCTCCTTGAGAGCAGAAACGCATCAAGCAAACCGATAATAATAAATTGCTTTGGAGATTGAAGTCTCGTGAGTGCTATCGTGTACCCAGAAGTGAAATTTTATATATATATATATATATATATATATATATATTAGATAATGCACTCCCTACTGTAAATTCTAAGGATATTAGATGTTACCAAGGAGTTCCGTAACCATATAAAAGCACCAGTTATAAAGGGCACAGAACTCCGAGGTGACATCTCCTATCCATATAATTTACAGTAGAGGGTGCATGATCTTTTATAATTTGCCCCTTTCCTTTATTCATTTTACTGTCCCTACCCCCCTCCCTTAAAATCCAACCCCCCCTCGGCATCCAAGCACCCCTACCTGTTCGTTTCTCTCCATTAATTTTACTGTCCCTAACAACCCCCCCTCCTTGAAATACAAGCTCCAACCCCCCCTCGGAATGCAACCCCCCTTCGGCATTCAGACCCCCCTACCTGCTTGTTTTTCTCCCATTTTGTCTGACTGACTGTCCCCGACTGTGCATTCATCCCCCTGCTCGTACTTTCAAACCATCTCCTGGCACTGTAATTCTTCCACATGCAGGATACCGCACTACCAGTAAATGCAATAAAGGTAAACTTACCCACTCCCGCTCCGTAGTTACATTGCCTTTGCTGATAGCACAATATCTTATACATGTGGGAGAGGAACTGATCGCGCGGGAAGGTGTGAGCAGGATTACAGTGCCGGGTGAGGAGAGGAGGAATGAGCGAACTGAGGTGAGTGAGACTTCAGTAATGTTATAATCGGCACGCTACTACGTAGTAACGTACATTACCTAACGTTATTATCTTACAGGTTTCCCCATTGAAAAGGCCTCAGGGGGTAGATTATATATAATATATATATATATACACACATACAGTGGTTTGCAAAAGTATTCGGCCCCCTTGAAGTTTTCCACATTTTGTCACATTACTGCCACAAACATGAATCAATTTTATTATAACTGCAAAGTGGGGTGTGCGTAATTATTCAGTCAATACTTTGTAGAACCACCTTTTGCTGCAATTACAGCTACCAGTCTTTTAGGGTACGTCTCTACCAGCTTTGCACATCTAGAGACTGAAATCCTTGCCCATTCTTCTTTGCAAAACAGCTCCAGCTCAGTCAGATTAGATGGACAGTGTTTGTGAACAGCAGTTTTCAGATATTGCCACAGATTCTTGAATGGATTTAAATCTGGTCTTTGACTGGGTCATTCTAACACATGGATATGTTTTGTTTTAAACCATTCCATTGTTGCCCCGGCTTTATGTTTAGGGTCGTTGTCCTGCTGGAAGGTGCCCCTCCACTCCAGTCTCAAGTCTTTTGCTGACTCCAAGAGGTTTTCTTCCAAGATTGCCCTGTATTTGGCTCCATCCATCTTCCCATCAACTTTGACCAGCTTCTCTGTCCCTGCTGAAGAGAAGCACCCCCAGAGCATGATGTTGCCACCACCATATTGGACAGTGGGGATGGTATGTTCTGAGTGATGTGCAGTGTTAGTTTTTCGCCACACATAGCGTTTTGAATTTTGGCCAAAAAGTTCCATTTTGGTCTCAGACCACCTTCTTCCACATGTTTGCTGTGTCCCCCATATGGCTTGTAGCAAACTGAAAACGGGACATCTTATGCTTTTCTGTTAACAATGGCTTTCTTCTTGCCACTCTTCCATAAAGGGCAACTTTGTGCAGTGCACGATTAATAGTTGTCCTATGGACAGATTCCTCCACTTGAGCTGTAGATCTCTGCAGCTCGTCCAGAGTCACCATGGGCCTCTTGACTGCATTTTTGATCAGCGCTCTCCTTGTTCGGCCTGTGAGTTTAGGTGGACGGCCTTGTCTTGGTAGGTTTACAGTTGTGCCATACTGCTTTCATTTCTGAATGATCGATTGAACAGTGCTCCGTGGGATGTTCAAGGCTTTAGAAATCTTTTTGTAGCCTAAGCCTGCTTTAAATTTCTCAATAACTTTATCCCTGACCTGTCTGGTGTGTTCTTTGGACTTCATGGTGTTGTTGCTCCCAAGATTCTCTTAGACAACCTCTGAGGCCATCACAGAGCAGCTGTATTTGTACTGACATTAGATTACACATAGGTGCACTCTATTTAGTCATTAGCACTCATCAGGCAATGTCTATGGGCAACTGACTGCACTCAGACCAAAGGGGGCTGAATAATTACGCAAACCCCACTTTGCAGTTATTGATTTGTTAAAAATGTTTGGAATCATGTATGATTTTCGTTCCACTTCTCACGTGTACACCACTTGGAATTCCAATAAAATTGATTCATGTTTGTGGCAGTTATGTGACAAAATGTGTAAAACTTCAAGGGGTCCGAATACTTTTGCCAACCACTGTATTATATAGCTTTAAAAGATTCAGGATTTCCAATCTTAAAACTTGATAAATGGAGACCAATAAAACACACTGCACATAATCTTAATGCATTAATCATTTTTTTTATTTAGTAAAATAATAAAATGTTTGAGGTGAAAGTATGCAACACTTTGATTTCAGTAACTACTGTATCCTATTGTGCAACAATAAATTACTGAACAGAAGGAACTGTTGATTAGTCCTGCGTTTTTGCTTGGAGGAATTGTAGCACATTTCTCCTTACAGGACAGTTTAAACCAGGACATTTTGGTAGCATTAGGAACATTAACTTTCCATTTATCAGTAGACTGATCCTTCTCTTGCTGTTTTACACAATTGATTTTTAGTTCACAGATGGTTACTGTGCCATTTTCATGTAGAATTTGCTGGTTCACAGCTCCATCAATGTTTCTAAGCTGTTCTGGCCCAGTAGCAGCAAAACAATCCCAAACCACAATACTGCCATCACCATGTTTCAAAGATTTGCTATGCAACTTGTGCTGTATTGCAGCATTCGCCTTTCTCAAAACACATTTTCATTCAAGCCAAAAAGTTCCAGTTTGCTCATATATGTCAACTGAACAATTAATAAAAAGTTGACAACCTGCGACGCATAATGTGCACGAACGTCCGTTTTGGCCGATAATCTGACCTTGTATGGGCACTTTATCGTCTGAAAAGGCCGTCCATTTGGAGATCCACCTGGTGGAGATCGGGCAACGATCTCCAAATGAACAGCCGTTTTGCCCGATAAAGTGCCTATACACAGGCCAATTATCAGCTGAAACAGTTGTTCGTACACATCGTGTGTCGCGGGTCGACACCAGCGATCGCACGTGTGTACGAACCTTTATTTATGTGGTTATTACCAACCAGAAGCAATATTTACTTTGAAAAGTAGGATTTTGCAACCCAGCCCATCTTTGTTGTATAACAAGACTTGTTCTAGGTATGACATATATTAGTTGACAATTATGCTAATTTTCCTTCATTTGTACACAATCTGATAAACAGTGGGCTGGTGGAGTCCAAACTCTTTAATCTAGTAAGCATCAGCAACAGTTTAATGAAGTGCTTTAAAATCTCGTTACAGCCAAGACACTTCCCCAAACCTGCCTTGGAAAGATCATCCTTTGTTAGTACCAATATTCCGGTTTCTCTATAAATAAGGCAGAGCTTCACAAAACTGTCATTCAATTGCTCTAAACCTCCACAAGTATGGAACCATAGTACACCAGACAAAGCCATGTAACACTTAACACACCCATAATCCTGTGTTGCTATAATCATACTTCTGTTAGTAGCGGCCAATATCCCTGTTTCTTTTTAAAGGACAACTGTAGTGTCCTGTAGCTCTGCCCCAACTCAGTTGGCAATACATACAATGTAAAGAAGTGCTTCTTGCAGATCGTGTCCTCCCATTGGTTAGTTCACAAAGGAGGAGACGTTAAAGCACTACAGATGTCATATAAATAAGTCAGGACTACCCAAACTGTCAATCTATGCCATAATAGACATTCCTACACAGGCAAACATCTAATCTATCAAATGTCTAAAGACCGGATTTTCCAGTGGCTCGAACCTTCCGGTGTTCCTGCGGTGTTCCCACTTCTTCTTCGGATGTCGCATGAAGAAACATTCAGGGAGATTCAATAAAAGTTCTTATCGTTTAAAATGGTGCTAATTTTGCCCCAACCAATCAGATCTTATTTAACATTTGAAAGCAAACATCTGATTGGTTGGGGCAAGATTAGCACCATTTTAAACAATAAGAACTTATATTGAATAATCCAGTATGTTGGAACTTCAGAAGGTCAAGTACAGTGTATAGGCATCTTAAGACTGATCATACACATGCAATTTCCCCTTCCTGCAGTCTCCAACAAGTGCATTCTCTCACAAACAGGCCATTGACTTATATAATCGTCTGGGGCAGATGACTCGCCCTACCTAAAGGTTCGTACACACGTGCGATTGCGGGTGCCGACCCACAACGAATGATGTGTACAAACGGCTGTTTCACCCGATAATCGTCCGGTGTATGGGCACTTTATCGGCCATAACAGCCGCTCGTTAGATCTGCTCGGCAGATCAGGGTTCGATCCCTGACCAAACGCGCATTTCAGCCGATAAAATGCCCAGACAAAACGATTATCGCCCTACACAGCCGTTTGTACATATCGTGCGTCACAGGTCTGAACCCGCGATCCTATGTGTGTAAAACCATTGGGGTCATAGCGCACCTGGCTGTTCGCCTATATTTTTAGTTTTTGTCTACACTTAATTTCACTACTTGTAAAGCTTGGTCATTTTTCATTTACAACAAACCAAGACAATTTTTATTGATTGCAAACATTAAAAGGGGATTGTGGTCTCCAAGCAAGTGGAGTTTAAATGAAAGGCCTACCTTTAAAACGAGCCATCAACCACCTCTCTACGTGCTCCACAGCCCAAGATATAAAGAAATGACTGACCAGAAAGTTAATGGGTGGGAGGCTGACATGTGACATGTACAGTGCTGCCGGCAATCACAGCCTCAGACTCCCTCCTCTCTGCTGTGTGAAGGACCTGCAGCTGCAGAGAAGGTAAGGGAATCTACAGCCCTTCTCTCTCACTATGTGAAAACAGCCTTTTCAGGCAGAGTTCTCACCTGTGAGCAGGTGGGGCTTAGGCACCCATGAGGGGGCGGGGCTTAGGCACCCAGAGTCTGCAGGGCCAAGGCACCCAGAGTGGGCTGGACCACATGGCTGTAAGGGAATGGGCCATGGGGTGTCTGCAACTGGAGGGACCATGGGGTCCATGTGGGAGGGACCAGGGGGGCTGCAAAGGGGAGAAGACACTGGGCAGATTAACCGACAGGTTTCAGAGCAGGAAACAGGAAGTGCAGGGGACCTGGTGATGCTGCTGCCATATAACACACACAAATGTAAATATCTTCAAAACTATGTAAAATAAACAATGAAAATAAATTGCAAAGAGCAATTCCTATCAATTTACCTAGTCATTTTTGGACCACAGTTCCCCTTTAAATTTAGGGTATATTTCCTATTAAACTGAACACTTCCTGAAAAATTACTCAGCCCATATAGACAAAACTGGTACAACATTATATATACTAAACTGTTTAATTGTAACTGGAGCTATTTTACCATGATATTTTTAATGATATTTTCTCTTAAAACCATTTATCGACTGCATGGAAACCCAAATATAATATCCAACCTGTTTTGGATCCCAATGAATGTAAATCTTTGACAGTTTAATACAAACTACTGTATATACTTAAGTATAAACTGAGAAATTTTACCTTTAATCATCCTGAAAGTCTCCCCTCAGTTTATACTCGGGTCTGGGCTGATCTAGATGCTTGATGGAGCAGCTGGACAAAAACACATAGCCCTGGGAAAACAAAAGCTGTGCCCTGTAACACACAAAATGCTCTTGATTTCTGGGGGTTCGGCAATTGTTGTCCTGCTCACTCATAGATCAGCCCAAACTGTATGGGAAAAGGAAAAAAAATGAGAGAAGTAACAGGATTCAACAAAATTAAGGAGGGATCTTTAAATTATATGTACAATGGGAAATTATTTTTTTTTTAAATTGCCCATTACCTGAAACTCTAATTCTTCCCAACTATCACTGTACCAATTATTTGTTGATCTGTCCACTATTTTTTTTAGATATCCAATCTGAACCATGTTACATATCAGTCGATAAATCAAGTGCCATAATATCATGATCTTTTCTGTTATGTAGTTTTGCTGTAGCTGGAATGGTGACCGTTGGTACGTCACTGCATGGTGGGAAATTACCTCCCCCAATTCTGCCTACAAGGAAAAGAGACTTCTGGGTAATTTCCAGCTCTCAGGAAAACTATACCATTTAAAAGGTTTTTACAGCATTCCACAAGCTAAATGCAAAACCAGAGCGCTAACTACAGACCAGTTTTGGCTTTATTGAGCCATGAAGGGGAGCTGCAAAGCCTTATTCTCTCCCTATATTTTTTAATTTATTAGTGATGCCAATTCTGCTTCATAGAGATTACGGAGTATGTTTGCACTCACAGAGAGTCAGATAGTCTGGCAGGGGGCTGAGCTTGAGCAAAACAAGTACTGTATTGAAGTAAGCAGAAATACATCAGAGTAAGAGCTGCTTACATGTATTCTTTTATAGATTGAAATGAGGCAAAGTAAATTTTTAGTGTACAATTCCTTCAAAGGACATGTCCACCCTAAATAAAAACATATTGTAGACTACCCCTTCCCACCCCTAGCCGCTATGTCAGAATAATGAAAAAAAGAATCAGAACTCTTACACTCTACATAGCGAGGCTCCTGCGCTGCTCTGATCTGGCTCCCTGCTTGCCATAACTTGCAAACAGGGGCTGGACCAGCAGCCGTGTCTGTGATTGACTGAGAGGAAGCCAATCACAGACATGACTGCCAGAAATGCAGGGCGCTGCAGGAGAGAAGGGCTGTAAGTAGATTTTTTATTCTTTTTTTAGTAATCTGACATAGCGGTTGGGGATTGCCAGGGGTAGCCTACAATACAGAAAAAAAGTTTTTATGCTAGGTGGCAGGGCAGCTAGGGAGGGATCCAAAGGGTGGGAAGGAGGGGGGGTGCAAGGGCACCCATGTACATGTCACAATCGTTCCCAGGGCCAGATTAGAGGCAGAAACCTTTTGACAGGAAGACAACTCCTACTCTTCACTTTCCTGGACTTTGGACAAGCACTGCAGGAGAACCATAAGGAGCAGAGATGTATGGTAAGGATTTTTTAAAACTTCAGTAGTGGGTAAAATTTTACTTTGGGGTGGGCATGCCCTTTATGTATTCAGGCAGCACAGAAAGGTATGCAGGGCACGTTTGTGTAAGAGGCTTTGTATGGGGCTATGTATGGGACTTTCTATAGGGCTGTTTATAAGACTTTCTATGGGACTGTGTATGAGGCTTTCTATGAAACTGTCTGTGGAACTATCTATGGGGCTGTCTAAGGGAGAAAGCGAACCCTTGGTTTATACTTGAGTCAGTTTCAGACAGTTTTCCTGGTTTATCAGTTAAAAATAAGTAAACCGGCTTATACGGTAAATGTATGGGAAACTTAAAAGAAAAGATTTGTTTTGTAAGAAAGTCAAGCATTATGATACCTCCCAACATTTTAAAAATGCCAATAAGGTACAAATTGGGCAGTTGTAGAAATATTTGGCCACTCCCATTTTTCTAAGGCCACTCCCATTTTGTTCAGGTAACACCTATTTTAAAGACCACTCTTACCATTTTACATTGTTGTCCGTGACATTTTTTCAAGTGGGTGATGTGATTAAGATAGCAGAAACACACTAATGAACTGGAGGGCTGAAAACATGATCTAATAAACTGGAGGGCTGAAAACACTGTCTAATAAAGTGGAGGGCTGAAAAAACACTGTCTAATGAAGTGGAGGGCTGAATACACTGTCTAATGAACTAGAGGGCTGAAAACAATGTCTAATGAACTGGAGGGCTAAAAACACTGTCAAATGAACGGGAGGGCTGAAAACACTGCTAACAATGCTAATGAAATGGAAGGCCAAATAACATGATCTAATGAACTGGAATTACACTGTCTAATGAACTGGAGGGCTGAAAATACTATCTAATAAACTGGGGGACTGACTAACAGTGCTTATCAATTGTAAGGGCGAATAACACCGTCTAATAAACTGGAGAGCTGAATAAAACTGGCTTAAAGGCTGATTGATTGTAACACTGTCTTGAGCTGGTTTAACACCTACTAGTGGAGGTATGATAGTTTTAAACTATAAAGACCCCATTCATTGTTCTGCTTTCAGTTTATTACACTGTCAGACAAAGTTTGAAACTAAATATGCTGTGCTGCTTTTATTATCGCACGTGTGTATGAACCTTTACATTCTGAGAAGGAATTTGTAGGAAGCCAGAGCAGAACAATGTATGGGGGTCTCAAAGATAAATAGCTCCCACCACACACATATTTTCCAGACTGTCAGACACTGGTTAACATTAACGTTAAAGTAGTATCAGTTTGTGTTCGTTTGTATCAATTGCATTTTAACACATTTTTCACCACATCATTGGGCAGGACTCCCAGACATCCTTTTCAAAAAACAGACACAAACGCATGTGTTTTTATTCATTGTACCACATTTTCATGCATTTTAAATGCATGCAGCAGTGCGTTTTTAAAACTGACTGGAACGGAATACAACGCAGCAAGTGTGAACGATATTGTGAACTCATATGGAGTTTTACTGTCCATTTTTTAAAATGCACCAGATACAAACTGATGTAGTGTGAATGAGCCCTTAGAAATCCGGAACTTAGCTTGAAATCAGGGACATTTGAGATGCAATCCGGGACAGTTGTAAAAGGCCGTGCATGTCCCAGACAAACCGGGACAGTTGGGAGGTAATATGTTAAAGCTGTTCTGTGATAAATTCAAAGGGACAGTTCAGTGGAAATTATCAATATTTGTTAAATTGTTAGTTTGTGTAATTCATACTTAATTATTCTACATATTCTCTTCCATTTTAAAAAAAATCGGTTGAATTCATACCCTTTGCTGTTCCCTGCTGTTGACATTAGTGAGCTGACATTTCAGGTTCTAAAGCTCCCACTTCTTCCCACGATCCACCACTTCCTTGGAATGTTCCTAAAAGTTATTTTCTACTGATTGGATGGGTCAAGCATGCTCAGATCTCTACTGAGCAACTGAATCAACCCAGGCGCTGGGTCAAGGGCAAGACCATAATGGTCTCTATTAGGGGTCCTGCAAACAGAAAGTCAGTATTTCGGTTGCATTTATTTATACACAGACAAAATGCTGAATTGGCAGATTAAGGTCATTGGGATGAAAAAATACTGTACTTTTTTCTAAAAAGCATATGTATTTGCACTGAACTTCCCCTTTAAGGTTGCCCAAAATTCTTTAACACTCCTACAACATTCTAAAACCACCCCAAGCCCAATGATTTTGCATTTGCACTTACAATCATAGTAGTGGTCGCAAACTGAAAATCAAAATTGTCATGTGAACATTGAAAGGTAAAACTGGTCAATCAATTCAGTCTTCATATGGGATTGACAATGAGCCAGTGTATGACCAGCATAACATTCTGGGAAGGGTAGGGTAGAGGAATGGGATTCCATTGGAGGAATTCAAGGTAAGATACATTACCTATAGCACTGGGAAGAATGATAAGAATTGCAAAAATAGAGGGGGGGAGGGGTCTATGTTTAAACACTATTGAAAGGGGTGAAACATGGCCTTTAATTTCCCACACATTTGCTGGATTATGTAGCAAAAAATGTTTTTTCCCAATAAGGGTAAAACCTTATCAGCAATAAATAGACCTTTAACACACTAAACATGGTGCGTCAAGTTTCCACAAACAAAACCCCAAATATCAATGTAATCTCTTTGTGTTTCCAACACCGGTTTAGATCATCAAAGGTCATAGCCAACAGGTTATTTTGCCATTATGGAAGTTAAGCACAAACATCTAATGACAAACAGATGTTTAGGCTTATAGCACACATACAGTTCAGTCCATTTTTTGTGACATAAATCTACATGAAGGCAATGAACCGTGGTAAAATATTGCTGTAATAACATGGCATCACCATGAAAGAAAAATGAATCAACGATTGATGTCCACACATGAGGAAATGTTAAAAGGAAACATATCACATTACAAGGCACCTCATCTAAAAGATAAAAAAACAAACTGTTGGGCAAAAAACACATAATCTATGTCAAGACTATCAGCAATTTACTAGCATTTTTGAAAGGGACATGACGTTATAAAAGTCCAACTACAGACCAAAGTCATAGGATGGCATTATTTAAATAGGAGGTGCAAAATTCAGACTGCTTTTATTTTGCAGCAACCAATCAGATGATACCTTTTTATTGGTCTACTACATTTAGAAAACATTTGATCATTTCTGATTGGTTGCTTCAAATTAATAGCACAGACAAAATGTTGCACCTATAATTAAATGGAATGTCCACCCCGCCTCCACAAACAAAGCCTTACCTGCTTTAAAACACCCGATAAGCAGGACTTTGTTAACTTGAAATCTTCCAATTCGGCTCCCACACTGAGCTATTATACTCACAAGTTCCTCGCTCCATCGCCGCTTCCGGGTTCCTCAGTCTCCACTGCGGCTGCTGTGTTCTTTTTATGTTCTTGCAAAGCCCCAGTGGAGACTGCTCCGGGAATGGCAGTCAGTGATTGGCCATGAAGTCACGGCTGACACTGACTGCCTTACCTGGAAGTGGAGAGACATGGCGGTGGAGCGAGGAGGAGCTTGTGAGTATAATAGCTCTGTGTGGGAGCCGAATTGGAAGATTTCAAGTTAAAGGAAGTGTTCTCTCAGAAATGACATATTTTACAAACTTCTGCATAATAAACATCCCTGTGCCCCATCCCCAAGGATACCTTTATTTTTAAAAAATTCTGCTTGTAGCCTCTGCAATCAGCTTGTAAAGTTCTGTTCGTTTTTGGTGGGAGTGTCCTTCACTCTGAACTGCTTGTTGTCTATCTGCTGTACTGACATGTTATAACCCCGCCCCTTTTGACCTCATGACTAATAGACTTTCCCTCTCTTCACGTGCACTTTTTTTTGCTGCATAAGGTACAGTTTGCTGGCAGATCTACTGAACTTAGGGATTACTTATAACAAATTAAACCTCAGTTGGTATTGTTTATTGAAATAAAATGTATGTATTTATTGTTTATATAGATTTATATGTTTGTTTCTAGCAGTGTGTTACTGTGATTCAATCAGTTTGTGTGTGTTACTGTATGTGTCTGTCAGTGTATTTGTGTTGCTGTGTGGGTCTGTCAGTGTATTTGTGTTGCTGTGTGTGTTTATGTTGCTTTGTGTGTCTGTCAGTGTGTTTGTGTTGCTGTGTGTGTCTGTCTGTGTGTTTATGTTGCTTTGTGTGTCTGTGTTGCAGTGTGTGTTTGTGTTGCTGTGTGTGTTTGTGTTGCTGTGTGTGTGTCAGTGTCTTTGTGTTGCTGTGTGTGTCTGTCGATGTGTTTGTGTTACTGTGTGTGTCTGTCGATGTGTTTGTGTTACTGTGTGTGTTTGTGTAGCTGTGTCTGTCGGTGTGTTTGTGTTACTGTGTGTGTCTGTCTGTGTGTTTATGTTGCTTTGTGTGTCTGTCAGTGTGTTTGTGTTGCTGTGTGTGTCTGTCTGTGTGTTTATGTTGCTTTGTGTGTCTGTGTTGCAGTGTGTTTGTGTTGCTGTGTGTGTTTGTGTTGCTGTGTGTGTCTGTCAGTGTCTTTGTGTTGCTGTGTGTGTCTGTCGATGTGTTTGTTACTGTGTGTGTCTGTGTGTTTGTGTAGCTGTGTCTGTCAGTGTGTTTGTGTTACTGTGTGTGTCTGTCGGTGTATTTGTGTTGCTGTGTGTGTCTGTCAGTGCATTTGTGTTGCTGTGTGTGTCTGTCAGTGTATTTGTGTTGCTGTTTGTGTCTGTCAGTGTATTTGTGTTGCTGTTTGTGTCTGTCAGTGTATTTGTGTTGCTGTTTGTGTCTGTCAGTGTGTTTATGTTGCTTTGTGTGTCTGTCGGTGTGTTTGTGTTGCTGTGTGTGTCTGTGTGTTTGTGTAGCTGTGTCTGTCATCATCCATCACACACAACCTTTCCCCCTTACCATATTGCCTGTGCATCACTTTCAGTGTGGCATAATGTAGGTAGCAAGCTTTATCATCCATCACACATAACCTTTCCCCCTAACCATATCGCCTGTGCATCACTTTCAGTGTGGCATAGTTTAGGTAGTAAGCTTTATCATCCATCACACATAACCTTTCCCCCTAACCATATCGCCTGTGCATCACTTTCAGTGTGGCATAGTTTAGGTAGTAAGCTTTATCATCCATCACACACAAACTTTCCCCCTAACCATATTGCCTGTGCATCACTTTCAATGTGGCATAGTTTAGGTAGTAAGCTTTATCATCCATCACACACAACCTTTCCCCCTTACCATATTGCCTGTGCATCACTTTCAGTGTGGCATAGTGTAGTTAGTAAGCTTTATCATCCATCACACACAAACTTTCCCCCTAACCATATTGCCTGTGCATCACTTTCAGTGTGGCATAATGTAGGTAGCAAGCTTTATCATCCATCACACATAACCTTTCCCCCTAACCATATCGCCTGTGCATCACTTTCAGTGTGGCATAATGTAGGTAGCAAGCTTTATCATCCATCACACACAACCTTTCCCCCTAACCATATTGCCTGTGCATCAATTTCAGTGTGGCATAGTTTAGGTAGTAAGCTTTACCATCCATCACGCACAACCTTTTCCCCTACCCATATTGCCTGTGCACCACCGTTTGGTAGATAGCCATGTTAAACATGGCAATACTTAAGTATATAACCATAAACTAATGTCTGTATGAATTGGAAAGGATTAAATACTCCAAAATTTGACCAACCTGTCCAAGTGCCAAAATGGAAGTGAAAGTTACAATGCCCTGTCTCATTCCACACCACTCCCATGTCCCCCATAATTCTTAGAGTACAATCTCCAAAAATTGACCAATAATTTTCAACCCCACCCCCTGTCACCCATAATCCATTATAATATTAAAAACACATCCCAACCAGGTCACCCATCCAATAAATAATGATTGTACATCATATTGCACAGTTTTATAGTTGTCACATATAAAGAACTCCAGGTTTTTTTGGTCCTGCTGCCATTATCGGCATATTAGTTGAAATAGGGGAGTGGTGGTAAAATCTGAGTTTTGTTTTGTACAATATTGAAAGGGTATCTGTGGCTTGCCTATGAAAACCCTTGATCTTATCTTAACATCGATCCACCGATGACTACTCTCTATGCTGGAATAAAGCTGAACAGCAAAAGATGTTATCAGAAGATAAAAGGAAGCTCTGAAACTTCTGGGTGGATGCACTTTTAGGAGCTCTGACACATTCATCTTTGTACAAAAATGATTTCACTTTTAGGTAAAAAAAAGAATATATCGGTTTGGGGCAGCAAAATACATTTAATGTAGGTGCTGGAAAAAATAAAAAACAGCCAAAAGTAGTTTAGAGAACAGACCTTATATAAAAGGTACCAAGCACTAAGGCAGTCAAGCTGTCATAACCTACGAATAATCAAAAAAGTAGTAGTGTACACATAACTGTTTATTTTCCACATTTACAAATGTGATTAGAAACAATGTTGAACCCTATATGCAGTGCTATACCCTTAGGAAGCAAACAAGTTTTATTGACAATTATACCAGCATAAAATGCATTGCTAGCACTAGAATTATAGGCATAGATAATGCCATGCCATTTAAAAGTCTGCTTCATAATAAAAAGCATTTTACATGTTTGTTATAGGATGTCAATACACAATGCAGTGCTCTTTAAAGAGACAATCACAATGTACCAACCTTAACAGTAGCACCAACAAGGCACAGACAACCCCATGCCCTATCCCAGTGTTTACAATTTTACTTCTATGTAAATAAAATATTAACTGCCGTGCTGTGTATCCTGGCATGCCAATTTGAGATTAGAGATATGTCTGCTGCCATTATCGGCGCTCGCGCAAGCGAGAATTTGTGCACGCGCGCGTTGCCGGAGAAACCCGATGCTTCGGCCGGGTTTGTGGTTTGGAGACTAGGAGAGGTCACTGCTTCGCGACTGCAGTGGCTTCTCAATGCGCATGCCTTCCGGATTTCTCATAGTCGTGGATTGGAGCACAGGCTGAGCTCCAGAGTCAGGATGTAGACTGGTGGAAGCAGACAACGGGAGATATTACAGGGGACAGGAACATCGCTTTAGGATTCTGAAAGGAGGTATTTAGAGTGTGTAATTTATGTTATCTACCTACAAAATGTATAAATTAGCACTGAACTGTTCCTTTAATGAAGTCCTGCTTATTGGGTGTTTTAAAGCAGGTAAGGCTTTGTGTGTGGAGGGGTGGACATTCCCTTTAACTAAGCCTTTTGAGGTACAGGTACTCCATTACCAATTTCATAGATTGTTAAGGCTCATACACACGTGCGATCGCGGGTCCCGCCCCGCAACGCACGATGTGTACGAACGAACATTTTGCCCGATAATTAGCCGTGTGTAGGCACTTTATCAGCCGAAACTTTTGTTGGGGATTGTTGAACGACCAACTTGGTGGATCTCGGAACAAATGACCGTTTCAGCCAATAAACCGCCTACACACAGACCGATTATTGGCCTAAACATTCGTTCGTACACATTCAGGGAAATTCAATAAAAGTTCTTATAGTTTAAAATGGTGCTTATTTTGCCCCAACCAATCCGATATTATTTAACATTTGAAAGCCAACATCTGATTGGTTGGGGCAAAATTAGCACCATTTTTAACAATAAGAACTTTATTGAATAATCGTGCATCGCGGGTCTGGACCCGCGATCGCACGTGTGTACAAGCCTTCATACTTGGGTTCCAAAATCAACAGATCTGCACTGGAGCATCACATTTCATAAGAGGTTTATTTACATAATTGTAATGGAACATGACAATGTAATAATACCATTAGGGCATACAACTAATGCCATTAAATTGCATGCATATTTCTTATTTCCTCAAAAGGAAAAAGACCAGGGATGCCAGACCTCTAACACACTAAACATGGTGCCTAAAGTAATGAAGAACAATAAAA
Organism: Hymenochirus boettgeri; assembly: GCA_019447015.1. Classification (NCBI taxonomy): domain Eukaryota; kingdom Metazoa; phylum Chordata; class Amphibia; order Anura; family Pipidae; genus Hymenochirus; species Hymenochirus boettgeri. The sequence continues at coordinate 229,651,834 of CM033474.1, read as the reverse complement.
AAAGAATGGTAAAATCAATGAAGCTAAGTAGCTATCATCTGACTCGTATTTTAACTGTAGCAGTATTTTTCATTCAATACATTCTGTATATTTTAATTCATGTTTAACCATTTAGTGAAATACTCATGTAAAATGCAAAATTATCAAAATGTGTATTATATGAAAGCTAAACATTTCTACACTCAACCATTCAAATTGTGCCTCTATCTTCTGGAAATTAAAAACTAAAGATTTTTTTTACAAAAAGGAAATAAGGAGAAAACACATTTAACACAAAAACCTAGGCCCCATTTTACATAACTTGGTTCTAAAGAGAAATCTCACCTTAATGCATGTTGTCTAGCTCAGAAACTGATAATTCCAAAAAAAGACTTAGCGTTTCTTCTAAAGTAAGAGTGAAAGTAATTGAAATGGCTTACTACAGTGAGTGATTTGACGGATTATGATATTCCATCTGTTAGGCTGGGTAACCATGGAGGGACTTTTTGTCCCGAGCGAGCGCTCGGGCAGGACAAATGTCTGTCGGTCGCGGCAAATTCTTCCGCGGCCAAATTTGCGAGCGATCGTGCGGTCCCATAGGGAACCACACGATCATTAGGAATTTACCGACACGTCCGATCAGTCACCCGGCGGCGATTTGGCCGAACGAACGATCGATGACGTGGCTGCCAGATGCTCAAAACGCATGGGGAGAGTGGTAAGGTAAGTAAAGATCTGTGCACTTTCTTTAAAAACATTTATGACGGTTGGGGCTGGGGGACCTATACCTATATTATAGCCAAGGGATTTTGAGCTAGGGGGAGGGACAGCAAAACGGGTGGGAGAGGGAGGGGGGGGGGGGGGGGAAGAGGACTCTCCTGCGCATGCCTCGAACCTTGTCAAGGTTGAGGCAGACACAGGAGCAGGATGAGTCACACGGATCTCCTACACTGCAGTTTCCTGGACTTTGGAGAGGCATGAAAGGAGAAACATTTGGAGCAGAAATTTAAGGTAAGGCTTGTTTTAAACTACAGAGTGGGGGCAGTAGTGGGTTAAATTTTAGTTTTGAGGGTGGACATGCCCTTTAAATAGATGTATACACATTTCTCTTATTTTGAAGTAACACTCAACAGGTTTTCTTCCCTGCTAAAAATTAAATCTGTAATTTCTTACGACTTCGACCTCCTGCTTTTACTTGTATCGCTATGGCACAGAAGTAGGAGGGTGCACAGGACTTGCTAGAAAGATGTCTGCTGCAGCATTTGCGGATACCTGGCTATAAATCTATAAATGTAACCTCATGGTGTCATTATTATAGTATAGAGTTACACAGCTATATGGACAAATATCAGCGTTCTGCATTCATGACAATTTTTATTAGTTACCAGGTGCCTTTAGATCCGGGCAAACTGTAATAAAGTTCATCCAATTTTTTATTAACACTTCCTAGAATGGCTTTAGGTTTGCAGACATTAACCATATATTTATCTTTGGAACACAGCCAGTGCTCTGATTTGTGTATTATATTAATTTTCTCTCCTTCTATATATCCCCTTTTTATTTTACACTGAAGGGCCATTTACAGACTAGTTACCATAGCTGCAGTCTATTACCATATTGCAGATAATTTTAAGGAAAATAGTAATGAAAAACACATAAAATCAAAGACAAACATTTTTGGAGGATCTTACTGCTTACTTCCTTCTCTGCACAGTGTGAGAAACTGCAGGCCGTTCATTGCTAGGAACTATAGATCTGCCACTGTTTCAAAAATGATCTATTTAATGAGTAAGACAAAAGGTAGCCATACATCTATGAGATATTACTTACCCGACCGAGCGCTCACGCGATGTTCATGCTGCCGGAACCGCTTCTCCCAATCGTATATTTGACCGACATGCGATCGCAAAATCCCATTCATTTTGCGATCGCATGTCGGTCGAATGTAAGATAGGGAGAAGCGGTTCCGGTAAGATCGAAGGAACATCGTGTGAGCCTTCAGTCGGGCAAGTAATATCTCATAGATGTATGGCCACCTTTACAGGGTTATTCAATAAAAGTTCTTATTGTTAAAAATGGTGCTAATTTTGCCCCAACCAATCAGATGTTAACTTTCAAATATTAAGTAAGATCTGATTTTACAGTGCAAAAAGGCTGTACTCCCAAGCAAACATAAACCACAGGATGCATTTAAAATAAACCTTATTATGACAATATGCTATCAACAGCACTTAAAGGGCATGTCCAACCCCAAAACTAAAACTTAATCCACTACTGGCCCCACTGTGTAGTGTTCAAAAATACTTATCTTATTCTTCTGCTCCAAATGGTTCTCCTGCAGTGCCTGTCCAAAGTTGAAAAAGTGATGTTCTTACATCACTTTGTACCCCCCAGTTCTGCTTTGCCGGCAGCAGCATCTGTGATTGGCTGCTTCTCAGCCAATCACAAATGTGGCTGCTGGTCCGGTTGCAGTTTTGGCAAGCAGAGGGCCTGAATTAGAGCACTGGGGGGAACCAAGGACTGCAAGTACATTTCTGCAACTTTTTTAACTAAACACGGCAGTTGGGGATGGGCTAGGATGACCTGTACTACAGGCTTTTGTATTCAGAGCATTAAAACACTTCCCAAACCTTAAAAATCTTTAAATTATGTAATCTTTCTGTAAAATAAGTCAGGAATAAAGTTAATCAGATAAAATCTATGGAATGTAAATATTTACAGACAATCTAACTTACACTGTCTCCTTTGTGCCTGTGGGATGACCACTAATTTGGTTAAGAGCAATACAATGTTTGGCAACTTAAGACAGCTGTCTGAGCACTGATAGAACTTCCTACAACTCCTGAAACCAAATTCCTCCAACCATACCTGAATTTAGAGAGTACAAAGAATTAGTACAGAAAAAAAATAAAGAATACAAAAGCCCGCTCCCAGCACTACATTTTCCCTGTGGTTGTAAAAATGCTTTGAAAATACTTAAAACCTTATTTATTATGTATTTATGTATTATGCTGATCATAAGAAAAGCACAGTGCCTTACATCTCCAATGTCTTTTTTTGAGTATAGAATTGAGAACCATTGAGGCTGCTGTTATTCAGTTAATCTGAGTGGGGGGCTACATTCTGGACATGCTACAGTACAGTGACAGTTGTGACTTTCCCTAAATAAATTGCCTAAATGGGCTATGTATAGGGGAGAATGGAAGCTTAATTTTGTGATCCCTCAATAGGATTTCATATATTATACATTAAGTAATATATTTTAAGGGATAGTCTGGTCCACATGGGTGAACAATTCACCCTGATCATTCACACTGTACATTAAATATGATCGTTGAGCTGAAATATTGCCTGAAATTTACCACCTGAACCAATCTTGACCAATTTCTTCACAAAAAATGGATGGAGAATAAAAATAAATCAGACAAGTTGATACATTTTGAAGTCGGTCATGTGTACCTGCCCTAAGATCTGATACTCCAGTTCCATAAAAATTAATTATAGATTCTTACTTGTCAGATTACAAGTAAATGTTATTTCTTAATATATAATAATCTGCACCATTACTCAGAAAAAGCCTTTGTATTTCACATGCTCCTTTGTGACTAGCAAAATCTCCATAAGGTTGCTGCTACAAACAGCCTGCTAATCCTTGCAGCCAAACAGGCAAGTACCAGTAGGTTAGGACCCAGTTAAATAAAGCAACCTTGACGTGGTGACTGGGCTTAAAGGGCATGTCCACCCTTATAATAAATTTTTCCCTTATGATTTTCCCTTCCCCCAGCCCCAACCGCTATAAAATAATTTCAAGAAAGTGCCCCGATCTTTACTTACCTTACCTCTCTCCAGCAAGCAGGGGGCGGGACCAACAGCCACATCCGTGATTGGCTGAGAGGCAGCCAATCATGGACGCGGCTATCGGCTGCTCAGAACGCCAGGGAAGAGAGGGAAGGTAAGTAGAGTTCGGGGGACTTTCTTAAAAATCTTTTACAGTGGTTGGGGCTGGGGGAAGGTATACTAATTTATGGCCAAGGGTTTTTATAGTGGGGGGAGGGATTGCGAAACAGGAGAGAGAGGGAGGGGGGAGGCCTGCAGTGCACATGCCAAACTTCTCCCGGAGGGGAGACAGGAGGCAGAGTCCTATATGGACTCTGCTATCCTCCTGGTGGGCAGTTTTCGGACTTTGGGGGGGGGGGGGACTAAAGGAGAACCATTTGGAGCAGGAATGTAGGGTAAGGATTTTATTACACTACAGTGGGGGGGGGGGGATTATAGTTTTGGGGGTGGACATGCCCTTTAAAATAATTTGGCAAACTTATTGAACTAATTGCTTTTATTTATCCAAGGTTTAGCAGGCTGTTTGTAGCAGCAACCATATAGAGATATAGCCAATATGCAATTAGAATGGTTTGTGCACTAGAATTCTATTTTTTGTATGTATTATATTTCTGGTCTCTAGTTGCCATATATAGTATAAGCAGCACAGGGATTTTTAAGTCAAAAATACATCACCTTACATTTATTAATATTAAATCTCATCTGCCACTAAGCAGTCCAATGTAACAAAATCTGTCTAGATCCACCGGCAACGATTGCACATCCTCTAAAGCTTTTAATGGTCAACAAAGTTTTGTGTCGTCAGCAAACACAGAAACCTTGCTGACAATGCCCACTTCCAAATCATTAATAAATAGATTAAATAGAAGTGGCCCCCAAAACAGAACCCTGTAGCACCGCACTTAGAATTTTAGTCCATATTGATGAAGCCCTATTAAAGGGCATGTCCACCCGCAAAACTATAATCCCCCTCACTACTGGCCCCATCATGTAGTGTAGTTTAATACTTACCTCACATCCCAGCTCCATTTGGTTCTCCTGTAGTCCCCCCCCCAAAGTCCCAAAAACTGCCCACCAGGAGGATAGCAGAGTTCATATAGGACTCTACCTCCTACCTGGCCTCTGGGAGAAGTTTGGCATGCGTACTGCAGCCCTTCTCCCCCTCCCTTTCCCTCTCCATTAGGATTCCCTCCCCCTACCATTAAATCCTTTTGCTATAACATTCCCCCTGTCCCCCCAGGCCCAACCGCTCTATTTATTTTATTAGAAAGTGACCCAAACTTTACTTACCTCCCCTCTTTCCTCCACCGCAATGAACTCCCGGCAGCCGCGTCTGTGATTGGCTGCCGCTCAGCCAATCAGACACGACTGCCAGTTCCGCCCCTCTGCTTACATTTTCTCGCAAGCAGAGGGCCTGGCAGAGCGGAGGAGGAAAGAGGGAAGATAAGTAGTTTGGGGCATTTTCTAATAAAATATATAGAGCGATTGGGGCTGGGGGGACAGGGGGAATGACATATAAAAAAATTATTTCAAGGGTGGACATACCCTTTAATAACTACTCTCTGCATCCTTTCCATTAACAAATTTGTGCCACCCCAGCCCTACAGACCTTAGCATATCCATTAGTTGCCTCTGGGGAACTGTATCAAGTATCTACTGCTATTCCAGGGTCTAAATTCCTATACACTTCCTCATAAAATCCAAGAAAGTTAGTTTGACAAGTTCTATTCCTCCTAAATCAATATTGATTACTAGTCCTTTGGGTTCTTTATAGAAGTCCTGCAATACTTACTTCAAGCCTTCCTTAGCACTGCGGTCCGATCCTCCTCTCTACCACTGTGAGTGACAGTTTGTGAGGCAGCCAATGGGAAGACGCTATGCAACGAGGCGTGTCTTCCTGTTGGCTGCCTCACAGACTGTCAGTCACAGTGCCAGTGGGAAGGATCGAACTGCAGTGCCGAGGGAATCTTCAAGTAATTATTGCAGGATGAGAGGTGAGGACTTAACTTTAAGTCCTCACCGTGCAGGAATTAATCATGGAAAAGATGAGTAAAATTGTCCTTTAACCCAGTGCATTTTACCTTTTGATAACATACGCTAAACAACACTATTTCATGGTCAATATTCAGTTACCTCTATAATACTCACCACGATATATTTACCAGATCTAACAGAGCTCCTGTGAGAGAAAATGTAGCAAATTCAGGAACCCATCACCCTTTTCTGTGTTGCCAATTCCACTACGCCAATCGATGTCAGGGTAAATAAAGTCACTTCCTTCCTGCTAGCAGAAAACACCAATGAAATAAACCTCTGCCGTGTGCCTAATTCCAACCATATTGCCTCCGCTTTAACATCCATATCGACAGTTTTCTTCTTTTAAATTTGGCTTCAACTCTTGTCTAAAGGTTCGTACACACATGCGATCACAGGTGCCGACCCGCAACGCCCGCTGTGTATGAACGTGCCGTGTATGGGCACTTGCTCGTCCATAACGGGCACTCAGTCACGGATCGAGCGGATCTTTGAACGAGCGGCAGATCGCACGTGTGTACGAACCTTATGGCTGGGCACACACCATACAATATTTTTGCCATCTGTCAGATAGTGTAGTGTATCAGTTGGTCAGAAATATCGCATGGCATGGGTGGGAGCCCGTTTGTCCAATCTTGTATGTAAAACAGGGCCGATCGTGCAATTCCCTATTGGAAGACTATTGCCATGACAGACATTCATTTGTCCTGGCCGACAAATAGTCCCTCAGTGTGTACCCAGCCTAAGGAGGCAAATTTGTTGGGATGGCCAAGATGGGAATAAGCAACCCTACCCTTCATCCCCCTCTTCCCCTAGTAACCCTTACAAAACTACCTCCCCCCTCGACTTTCCCTGCCCCACTTCCAACCCCTCTATACATGCTCCAGCCAGTACCTGCTGTCCTCCAGGTTTGCAGAGACCTGCAATGCTGCCCCTTAGACTCTCCACCTCAGGGTCCAAACAGACAACCCACTCGGATACGACACAGACATAGGTTCCCTGGAACGATTGCTCCAAGTTCCTATACATGTGGCAGGATGCACATTGCATGGAATCAACAAATCTGTCCTGTCTTAATATAAATAAACAAAGGCTTTTGTAACAGATTCCACTCTTGTCCATTGCGCTCACATTGCACTCACAGGAACAAACATTTGTTAAAACAAAGTGACAAATTAACATTATAAATCTGTCTATTAAAGTATTGGTCGGTTTATGATCGCAACATCGCAAGAAATTAAAATCATCTGCCATTGAATTGTATTTTGCCAAATTTTAGCATTTTAAAATTAAGGGAGATCAAGCATTTAATTCCCCTTTACAATTACAAAGATACAGTTACCAGGTAACATGGTCTCTCCTCCCCTTTTAAAGTCTAATAGGGCTATGTCCCGAGAGCCGTAATAGTCTATTTTGTGTCTTTAAGTCATGATAACCAATGTACCAATTGTTAACATGACTTTGGGACACAACCAACAGAAGTTGCGACGTTACACAAAATGTGTGTCACACAACTACCGCAACCAATATACTGATCTCTTGAGCAACCATTGTACTTAACAGCTCTTTAAGCCGTAATCTCCAATGCCAGCAGGTAGCTGGCGTTAAAGATTTGCAAAAGGCAAACTCCAGTCACAATGCACTGAGCCACTATAAGCTTAGTGCATTGCCTAAAGGGGGCAATAGAGAGCGATAGCGACTCTCGATATATAGCCCTGTTAGTTCATAACAGTTCAGTTGTGGGAATACAATATACAGTAATTGAAAATAACAAAGTCTAATAATTTATTTAAAAAAAAATCTAGTTTAAATACTGTTAAGGAGATGTAACTAAAAGTTCTTATTGTTAAAAATGGTGCTAATTTTGCCCTAATCAATTAAATGTTATTTACCATTTGAAAGGTAACATCTGATTTGTTGGGGCAAAATTACCACTATTTTTAACAATAAGAACTTATTACATCTCCATGTAATTCCCCCCTAGAATCAGTGTGAATTGTCATTGCTTTCAATGACAAATTGGGGGTCTACAATTAAAAATAATTGCGTTATAATTCACAATGAGTAAATGAAGAAAGCCCAAATATTTATTATGAGTTACTAACAGTCTTTAGTGATGTAATCATTAAAGATTATTGAATGCATCAAACATACCATATGTACAAGAAAGTAAAAAATAATATCTTTGGGGATAATGGCTAATCTATTACAACAATGATGGTTTCTTTAGTTTTTACAATTAACAATGAATCTGTTAGTGCAACATTACTTTGTCAAACAAGTTTTCATGGATAAAACACATTCATATGCATATAGCATCCCCTAGTGGCAGAATTAAAAAGAAAATGCTTAGGGATTATTTTTGTATTAGACGAAGTTTATAAAATCTGGTGCTCTCTTGCGCCGTAATTTTTTTGACAAAAATAAAGCTTACAGTGCCCAAGGCCTATCCATTTCATTATGTGTAAATACTTGTGCTATGGAAACATTAGCCATCAGGATGACTTAGTTACATTACATCCTGAGCTTGCTAAGGTGCAACACTATGTAAATTACGTCCTGAACTTGTTAAAGGTCACTTTTTTAAACAAGGCGTTAATCAAAAGGGCAACTGTGAGTGCATAATTGCACTATACAAAACTCAATCCACCAGAATTACTGGTGAATTGAGTTTTGTATAGCTCATCATAAACAGAGACGTTAGTAGCACTCAGTTCCACAACACATACATTCCATAACCCTTTAGGCAGGAGTTACCTTTATGTATGGCCAACAGGGCCGGCCTTAGGATAAATAGCACCCTGTGCAAGATTTGTTACTGATGCCTAGCACCCAACAACCTGCGCTTACTGTCTTTCAGTATCTTCAGTGCATGCTTGTATACCGTATATACTCTAGTATAAGTCGAATTTTTCAGGCTTTAAAATTAGCCTGAAAACCTAATCTCGACTTGTACTCGGGTCAAGTCGAAATTTAGATCCAAATTCTGCAATTGCAGATAGTAACCAGTAGGTGGCGCTGTGTTAACCTGCATAGAAAGTAACAGGAGCTGATCTGCCTTTACACTTCCTGCTTCCTGTAGTCTGGCTGCTGGAGTCACTCAGCACTGTCACTGCTCATCTGGATGCTGTTAATCTGATGGGTCTCCTCAGTTTGGGGCAAATAACAGCTGCTAGTACAGTGCAAATGACAGCTTGAAACTACAACTTTCAGGTGACATTTTTAACTATATGGGGTCAGAGTCCTTTACTATATGGGGTCAGAGGGCCCTTTACTATATGGGGTCAGAGGGCCCTTTACTATATGGGGTCAGAGGGCCCTTTACTATATGGGGTCAGAGGGCCCTTTACTATATGGGGTCAGAGGGCCCTTTACTATATGGGGGTCAGAGGGCCCTTTACTATATGGGGGTCAGGAGAATTGTAAATGATGGTATGTTTTATTAAAAGTTACTGAACCTTGCCACTCCACATGTTTAGAAACTGAACTCCCACAACAAAGCATGCTGGGAGTTGTAGTTTCCAAATATCTGAGTGCCAAAGATTGGAGGTTACTGGTACTGGTTTGGCTATATGGGATGGGACTGTATGGATTCATGTATGGGAATTCTGCTGTCCATTTAAAGGGCAACAAAGCCTAAAACAAACACAGAATCATAAGGCAGTATGTGGTGATAATTTCTACCTACCTCAACTTACTCGAGTCAATCATTTTTTACAAATTTTTCAGGTAAAAATAGGTACCTCGACTTATCACTCGAGTATATACGGTATATGGTTGGTACATCATTATGTAACAAGTACGTACTAAATGCACAGACAGAACAGCACAGCATACAGAACATCTTAAGTAAAGCTTATATGTGTTGGGGCTTAGTATGTGATACATATTTTAATCTGGAAGACCGTAACTTGAGGGGCTGTGGCACTGATGCACAACTCTGAGCTACAGTCTGTGACCTAAGACTCCCAGTGTCGGCCCCCTGGTAATGCAACCTGTGCGGTCGCACAGTCGCCCATTCAAAGGCCGGGCCTGATGGCCAATATATTCTTTTACCAAGAAGAACCTCATCTTCTTTAATAAATAAAAGAAAAAACCCACCTAATTTGTCCCTGTAGAACACATCAGTAATCAGGGATCTAAATTTAAGATTTTAAATTGTCGGTCAATTTTAAACTGTATTTTTTTAAATCTAAACTTTAACTACAGTAATCTGAAACCTACATTTACAGGCACAACCTGCATTTAACAATTTATGCTTTGAAAAATGGCTGTGCTATTAGCAGGTAGTTGCTTTTACCAGGGCTGTTTCTAGCCATTTTAGTGCCCTGACGTCCTTGTACCCTTCTGTCACACTACAGCTGGGTTTGTTGCTTCTGACACTGTCCCCTGCAGCGCTGTTTCTTTATAGTGGGAACGCTTTACTGGTTGGTAAGAGCCGCACGCTGTGCCAGGTGAGGCTGCATATATACATGCGTTTGTGCGTAGCAGTAACACTGGCCACCAATGAAATACTGATTGGAAGGACAGGAAGGTTTCAGTGGATGCGCGGTATGTAACACCAGTGTTCTCCCCAGAAATTGTTTCCAGCCGGGTAGGGCAGAACAGGTAAATTTGGTAGATCTGTCATAATTACTCTTTCAATGTCAGCAGATTTTCCAAGAGTATTAGCATTAATAATTTTAGTGCCAACACTTTCCAGGTATTGCTATTAACCCTTAAGTGGCAGCAGACTCCCCCACGGTATTGCTGTGGAGTTCCCTGTTATAGTTTAACTCAATTACCTCCAGACAATCAGAATCTAACACGTAATAGTGCATTCTCTGTCATGGGGTTATGTTTTTTATTCAGCCAATCACAATGAGGAGCTGAGACAAAGGGGTTAGCTTCCAACCTGGAAGTGACATAGATGTTGGGAGAGACTGGGATGCACAGTGAGTTTGGTCCTGCGCTCCATAAAGACTTTGGACACTAACCCAACACAGAGCACAGTGATTGTAATGCCAGTGTCATTGCTGAGTGACACAGAATTCCCTGATCCCTCCGGCAAGAGAGTTTACTGGAACATCCCAGTGTACTATGGACTGTGTCTTCCGTATATATGTCACTGTGGTCTATTGTCGCTTCTGATTAGCACGTGTTGGTTTTTCAGAGCACCCTGGAATTTTTCCAGAGCCTTTCTTACTACTCTTAATTCCAGCAGATTTGCAGACTCTCCCTTTCTCTGCCACCTTCCCGAGCGAAGCAGTCCTGAAAGAGGGCTCCCCATCCAGTTGCGGATGCACCTGTCGTTATTGAGAGGAAGCTTGGTTTGTTCCAATAGAAACCCCTTGTCCAAATTCCTTTGCGCCACCACCATTCCAGATCTTTCTGTATCGACGCTGGCACGAACAGTATTTTGTTCATTATTTTGGTGAGGTATTCTGACTCTGGACAGAAGAAAGTGCTGCAGTAATCTCTATTGCCATCTGACCACCTTGAAAGAAAAAACTGTTGCCACCATTAGACCTAACACCTTCATTATTGAGCGTACCACCGCTCGAGGATTTTGTATCAGATGTTGAACGGCCTGTATTATTTTGAGTTGTCTTTCTTTCGGTAATTTTACCTCGTTCAAATGGGTTCGAACAATGCCCCTAGGTAACCTTTCCTGGCTCGGTTCGAGATTGATTTTTCTCGATTGATGAGCCATCCCGCGTCCTGAAGAATTGTGGTTACCACCTTGGTCTGTTGTTCTGCTAAGGATTTTGACTTGGCTACTATCAGTATATCGTCCAAGTAATGGTAGATCTGTATGCCTTTCTTTCTGATCTCTGCGACTAATGTTATGAGAGTCTTGGTATATTCTTGGAGACTGTGATAGCCCGAACGGCAGACTTGAAAACTGGTAGTGGTCTTTTTCTACCATGAAGCGTAGATATTTTCTGTAGCTGTGATGAATTGGGACATGCAAGTAGGCATCCTTCAGATCGATACTGACCAGCCATGAATGTCTTTTCACTGCTTGAATGATGGAGGCCAAGACTCCATTTTGAATTTCTGATTGTAGACGTATAATTCAGGTTTCAGAGATCCACGCTGGTCTCATTGATCCTGAAGCTTTTCTACTAGAATATGTTTGAATAGAAGCCCTTTCGATGTTCTGTTACTGGCACGGCTCGATGGCTTCTTTTTTGTAAAGCTGAGAACATAATCTCTCATTAGTTTCAATCCTTCCTGGGTTGCTGGGGGCCTGAATGGGAGGAATCGATGTTTTTCCGGCAGTTCTCGAAACCGTATTCTGTCCCTGCTGAATTATACGCAGCACCCAGGAATCCGAAATCGTCGAGGCCCAATCTTGGAGAAAAGACTCAATCTTCCTCCTACTTTCCCATCTGGACCAGCGCACCCCTATTGCTGGAGGACTGCGTTCCAAACGTACCCTTTTTTGGGGCACCTGAAGACTGCCTTCCTGTTTTCCAAGCGGCTGGTCTGTTCTTTTCCTTCCCAGGCCTATAAATTTTGAGTCCCGAAAGGACCTCTCTCTGTTAAACGCCGATCAATCTTGGCTTCTTGCTTCTGCGGTCCTGCGGCAAAAGGCGCTCTTTCCACCGGACACCCTTACTAAATAGAACCCAGCTTCTGCCGAATAACATATCTCCATCGTATGGGAGCAAACATAAATTTGTCTTTGAGCTTGTATCTGCAAACCATGACTTAAGCCACAGTGCTCTTTGAGCCGCCACTGACAAGGCCATTGACCTGGCTAATAGGCGTAACCATGTCTACTGAGGCTTCTGCGAAAAAGTCTGTCGCCATTTTGATCTCAGATAGCATTTCCACCCCAGCTTTGGACGTTTGACATTTGACCCAATAGCCTCTTCCATTTTCTGGACCCAAATTCATAGCCAGCCCTGGATACTGAGGTCATAGCCATGGCCGGCCTACATGATGCCCCTGCAGCCCCATAAGCTTTCTTTAATGAGAACTCCATTTCTCTTTTCCATGGGGTCCTTGAAAATTGCCGCGTCCTCTACCGGCAGGGTAGTCCTGCGGGCAATCTTGACACTGCTGCGCTCCACCTTCGGGGGAACATCCCAGAATTTTGAATCTTCCTCCTCAAAAGGATACTTTTTTAAACCTCCCGTTACTGCAAACTTTTATCTGTTTTTTTTCCACTCTGCTTCTATTATTTCTCGCATTGAAAAATGCAGTGGAAAAGTAGCCAACTTCCTTTTTATTTAGGGAACAGCTTATCTGCAGTCGAAGATTTCGGAGTTTTCTACAGTAAGCGATAGAGAGCTTCTTACGCCTTTATCAGTGGCTCAATAACTGAGGCGTCAAAGTTTGTCTCAATCTCCAATTCCTCATCTTCTGAAAGATTGACAGCTCCTCCGATCTCTCATCCTCAGAGTATAGACATCTGAATCTACTGATCTGGATTCCTGACTCCGTGTTCTTTTCTTTGAATTGGAAGCTTCCATTCCTTTTTCTACTGCTTGCTGAATGCATCAAGGTATTGAATGATTTATTCTCTGACGGGGAAGGCTTGACAGTAGACTCTTCCTCGTCTATAGCTTTACTGCTGTCAGACTTCTTAATTCCAGCAGATTTGCAGACTCTCCCTTTCTCTGCCACCTTCCCTGAGCGAAGCGGTCCTGAAAGAGGGCTCCCCATCCGTTGCGGATGCATCTGTCGTTATTGAGAGAAGCTTGGTTGTTCCAATAGAAACCCCTTGTCCAAATTCCTTTGCGCGCACCACCATTCCAGATCTTTCTGTACGACGCGGCACGAACAGTATTCTGTTCATATTGGTGAGGTATTCTGACTCTGGACAGAAGAAAGTGCTGCAGTAATCTCACGTGCCATCTTGACCACCTTGTAAGAAAAACTGACTGTTGCCGCCCATTAGACCTAACACCTTCATTATTGACGTAAGGAAAAAAGACAAGGTATATTGGGGGAGGGTACCTTTATACCTTAATGCTTTTTAACTTCCTGTCCATAGGACCTATGGGGGATTAACCCATTTTGGGGACATGCTGCCATGGTGACCTGGGAAATATTGTTTGTTATTGTTCCAGCAGAACGGTTTATTGCTAATTGGATATTGATATTATTGGTAATAATTACAATTAATGTTGTTTGTGAAGTTAAGGAAAATGGTAAACTGGAAGTAGAGGTTTACAGAAAACCACACACACAGATCAGTATTTGATGTTTGACTCCCACCCCCCTTTAGATCACAAGCTGGGTGTCATCAGAACCCTGCAACCACAGAGCCGAGAACATCCCCACTAGCACAGAGGCGAAGGCTAAAGAAATGAAACATCTCAGAGGAGCCCTTAAACTTGTGGATATCCAGACTGGGCCTTTGTCAAAAGAAGTAGAAGGAAAGAAAGAACACAAATACCCAACAGTGAAGGGAAAAGCAAGACAGGAGGAAGAACATGGTCATCCCATATGTAGCAGGGGTCTCTGAGAAATTAAGAAGAATTTTCAAAAACATCGTATCCCTGTCTGCTTTAAACCGACACACACTGAGGCAGCAATTGGTACATCCAAAAGACCCAATACAAAACACAAGAAAAGCGACATCATATATGCAGTGCAGTGCAGTGAAGAATGCTCTGATTTGTATGTGGGGGAGACCAAACAGCAACTGCATCAACGTATGGCCCAGCACAGAAGAGCCAATTCCTCGGGTCAGGACTCAGCCGTGTATCTGCATCTTAAGGATAAAGGACATACCTTTGAAGATTGTAATGTTAACATACTGGCGAAGGAACGTGACTGGTTCAAGAGAGGTGTTAAGGAGGCCATTTATGTGAAAATAAAGAAACCAAGCCTAAATAGAGGTGGGGGGGTTCGACACCAACTGTCTGCCATGTACAATGCTGTTTTAACACCTTACTCTGGGCGTTCCTATAACACCTCTTAGCCACTATCTAATCACACCCTTAACACCTGGCTGTGATATGCTAATTGGGATTTTCCAGGGTACATAATTGCCACTGATTCTTGTACAAGTCATTCTGAATTGAGAAAGCTAGTCGGATGACTAGCGAAACGTCTTCAAGAACTACATTTCAAGTCCAGTTGATCTAATTGAATACAACAGATATACAATTAATGTTGATAGAAAAACGCTATAATCTGCACAGTGATATCATTATTGCTCTGTCATCACGTTAATAAAGAATTTTATAGTCAATCAATACGTCTGTTAACCAGTCTTCTCAGTTACAGTTACGTCGTGACAATTGCCATTAACAATTTCAGTACCAGCAGAGTATTACCATTAACCCTTTCCTATTAATTGCCAGCACTTTTCCAGAGTATTGGCATGAACACTTTCAGGGCCAGCAGAGTATTACCTTTAACCCTTTAAGCTGCCAGCATTGACGTGATATACAGTATGTACCTGCTTTCCATGTCTCCTC
The DNA here is from genome assembly GCA_019447015.1 of Hymenochirus boettgeri. Classification (NCBI taxonomy): domain Eukaryota; kingdom Metazoa; phylum Chordata; class Amphibia; order Anura; family Pipidae; genus Hymenochirus; species Hymenochirus boettgeri. The sequence goes on along the minus strand of CM033474.1, from coordinate 229,636,562 downwards.
CATTGAATTGTTCACTCCTCACCTACTCTAAGTTTAATTGTTGAGTTGGGTGGAAGGAAGAAAGAGGCAGGGATAGTGATCTCATGGCTGCTATTCACAGAGTCACTGTTATAAAGTCTGCAGCAGCTTTTACCTGGCATTTTAGAACTGTTCTCCTCCGTACTATTAGCTGAGCTCATCCTCCCCCCACCTTCAGTTCATTTGCAGCATTTGTTGATAAGTAGAGTATGTGGAGTTCAGACTTTCAACTCACTACAATGTTACAAATTACAGCTGCAGATCTGGAACCGAAAGTAAAAGCTGACAGGGAGATGCTAGGGAGAATAGGTGCCCTTGGTGTGTGTGTGTGTGTGTGTGTGTGTGTGTGTGTGTGTGTGTGTGGAGGGCCCTTTACTATATGGGGTCAGAGGGCCCTTTACTATATGGGGGTCAGAGGGCCCTTTACTATATGGGGGTCAGGAGAATTGTAAATGATGGTATGTTTTATTAAAAGTTTACTGAACCTTGCCACTCCACATGTTTAGAAACTGAAACTCCCAGCAACAAAGCATGCTGGGAGTTGTAGTTTCCAAATATCTGGAGTGCCAAGGAATTGGAGGTTACTGGTACTGGATTTGGCTATATGGGATGGGACTGTATGGGATTCATGTATGGGAATTCTGCTGTCCATTTAAAGGGCAACTAAAGCCTAAAAACAACACAGAATCATAAGGCAGTAGTGGTGATAATTTCTACCCTCAACTTACTCGAGTCAATCATTTTTTACAAATTTTTCAGGTAAAAATAGGTACCTCGACTTATACTCGAGTATATACGGTATATGGTGTGTACATCATTATGTAACAAGTAACGTACTAAATGCACAGACAGAACAGCACAGCATACAGACATCTTAAGTAAAGCTTATATGTGTTGGGGCTTAGTATGTGATACATATATTTAATCTGGAAGACCGTAACTTGAGGGGCTGTGGCACTGATGCACAACTCTGAGCTACAGGTCTGTGACCTAAGACTCCCAGCTGTCGGCCCCCTGGTAATGCAACCTGTGCGGTCGCACAGGTCGCCCATATCAAAGGCCGGGCCTGATGGCCAATATATTCTTTTACCAAGAAGAACCTCATCTTCTTTAATAAATATAAAGAAAAAACCCAACTAATTTGTCCCTGTAGAACACATCAGTAATCAGGGATCTAAATTTAAGATTTTAAATTGTCGGTCAATTTTAAACTGTATTTTTTTTAAATCTAAACTTTAACTACAGTAATCTGAAACCTACATTTACAGGCACAACCTGCATTTAACAATTTTATGCTTTGAAAAATGGCTGTGCTATTAGCAGGTGTAGTTGCTTTTACCAGGGCTGTTTCTAGCCATTTTAGTGCCCTAGACGTCCTTGTACCTTGGCCTGTCACACTACAGCTGGGTTTGTTGCTTCTGACACTGTCCCCTGCAGCTGTTCTTTATAGTGGGAACGCTTTACTGGTTGGTAAGAGCCGCACGCTGTGCCAGGTGAGGCTGGCATATATACATGCGTTTGTGCGTATGCAGTAACACTGGCCACCAATGAAATACTGATTGGAAGGACAGGATAGGTTTCAGTGGATGCGCGGTATGTAACACCAGTGTTCTCCCCAGAAATTGTTTCCAGCCGGGTAGGGCAGAACAGGTAAATTTGGTGAGATCTGTCATAATTAACTCTTTCAATGTCAGCAGATTTTCCAAGAGTATTAGCATTAATAATTTTAGTGCCAACACTTTCCAAGGTATTGCTATTAACCCTTAAGTGGCAGCAGACTCCCCCACGGTATTGCTGTGGAGTTCCCTGTTATAGTTTAACTCAATTACCTCCAGACAATCAGAATCTACACAGTAATAGTGCATTCTCTGTCATGGGGTTATGTTTTTTATTCAGCCAATCACAATGAGGAGCTGAGACAAAGGGGTTAGCTTCCAACCTGGAAGTGACATAAGTGTTGGGAGAGACTGGGATGCACAGTGAGTTTGGTCCTGCGCTCCATAAAGACTTTGGACACTAACCCAACACAGAGACAGTGATTGTAATGCCAGTGTCATTGCTGAGTGACACAGAAAGTCCCTGATCCCTCCAGCAAGAGAGTTTACTGGAACATCCCAGTGTACTATGGACTGTGTCTTCCGTATATATGTCACTGTGGTCATATTGTCGCTTCTGATTAGCACGTGTTGGTTTTTCAGAGCACCCTGGAATTTTTCCAGAGCCATTCTTACTACTCTTAATTCCAGCAGATTTGCAGACTCTCCCTTTCTCTGCCACCTTCCCGAGCGAAGCAGTCCTGAAAGAGGGCTCCCCATCCAGTTGCGGATGCACCTGTCGTTATTGAGAGGAAGCTTGGTTGTTCCAATAGAAACCCCTTGTCCAAATTCCTTTGCGCGCACCACCATTCCAGATCTTTCTGTATCGACGCTGGCACGAACAGTATTTTGTTCATATTTTGGTGAGGTATTCTGACTCTGGACAGAAGAAAGTGCTGCAGTAATCTCATGTGCCATCTTGACCACCTTGTAAGAAAAACTGTTGCCGCCATTAGACCTAACACCTTCATTATTGAGCGTACCGACGCTCGAGGATTTTGTATCAGATGTTGAACGGCCTGTATTATTTTGAGTTGTCTTTCTTTCGGTAATTTTACCTCGTTCAAATGGGTTCGAAACAATGCCCCTAGGTAAACGATTTCCTGGCTCGGTTCGAGATTGATTTTTTCTCGATTGATGAGCCATCCGTGGTCCTGAAGAATTGTGGTTACCACCTTGGTCTGTTGTTCTGCTAAGGATTTTGACTTGGCTACTATCAGTATATCGTCCAAGTAATGGTAGATCTGTATGCCTTTCTTTCTGATCTCTGCGACTAATGTTATGAGAGTCTTGGTAAATATTCTTGGAGACTGTGATAGCCCGAACGGCAGACTTGAAAACTGGTAGTGGTCTTTTTCTACCATGAAGCGTAGATATTTTCTGTAGCTGTGATGAATTGGGACATGCAAGTAGGCATCCTTCAGATCGATACTGACCAGCCATGAATGTCTTTTCACTGCTTGAATGATGGAGGCCAGAGACTCCATTTTGAATTTCTGATTGTAGACGTAATAATTCAGGTTTCAGAGATCCAGCGCTGGTCTCATTGATCCTGAAGCTTTTCTTACTAGAAATAGGTTTGAATAGAAGCCCTTTCGATGTTCTGTTACTGGCACAGGCTCGATGGCTTCTTTTTGTAAAAGCTGAGAGACATAATCTCTCATTAGTTTCAATCCTTCCTGGGTTGCTGGGGGCCTGAATGGGAGGAATCGATGTTTTTCCGGCAGTTCTCGAAACCGTATTCTGTAGCCCTGCTGAATTATACGCAGCACCCAGGAATCCGAAATCGTCGAGGCCCAGATCTTGGAGAAAAGACTCAATCTTCCTCCTACTTTCTCCATCTGGACCAGCGCACCCCTATTGCTGAGAGGACTGCGTTCCAAACGTACCCTTTTTTGGGGCACCTGAAGACTGCCTTCCTGTTTTCCAAGCGGCTGGTCTGTTCTTTTCCTTCCCAGGCCTATAAAATTTTGAGTCCCGAAAGGACCTCTCTCTGTTAAACGCCGACTCAAATCTTGGCTTCTTGCTTCTGCGGTCCTGCGGCAAAAAGGCGCTCTTTCCACCGGACACCTTACTAATAATAGAACCCAGCTTCTTGCCGAATAACATATCTCCATCGTATGGGAGCAAACATAAATTTGTCTTTGAGCTTGTATCTGCAAACCATGACTTAAGCCACAGTGCTCTTTGAGCCGCCACTGACAAGGCCATTGACCTGGCTAATAGGCGTAACCATGTCTACTGAGGCTTCTGCGAAAAAGTCTGTCGCCATTTTGATCTCAGATAGCATTTCCACCAGCTTTGGACGTTTGACATTTGACCCAATAGCCTCTTCCATTTTCTGGACCCACAATTTCATAGCCCTGGATACTGAGGTCATAGCCATGGCCGGCCTACATGATGCCCCTGCAGCCCCATAAGCTTTCTTTAATGAGAACTCCATTCTCTTTTCCATGGGGTCCTTGAAAATTGCCGCGTCCTCTACCGGCAGGGTAGTCCTGCGGGCTAATCTTGACACTGCTGCGTCCACCTTCGGGGGAACATCCCAGAATTTTGAATCTTCCTCCTCAAAAGGATACTTTTTTAGAAACCTTCCAGTTACTGCAAACTTTTTATCTGTTTTTTTTCCACTCTGCTTCTATTATTTCTCGCATTGAAAAATGCAGTGGAAAAGTAGCCAACTTCCTTTTTATTTAGGGAAACAGCTTATCTGCAGTCGAAGATTTCGGAGTTTCTACAGTAAGCGATAGAGAGCTTCTTACAGCCTTTATCAGTGGCTCAATAACTGAGGCGTCAAAGTTTGTCTCAATCTCCAATTCCTCATCTTCTGAAAGATATGACAGCTCCTCCGATCTCTCATCCTCAGAGTATAGACAGTCTGAATCTACTGATCTGGATTCCTGACTCCGTGTTCTTTTCTTTGAATTGGAAGCTTCCATTCCTTTTTCTACTGCTTGCTGAATGCATCAAGGTATTGAATGATTTATTCTCTGACGTGGAAGGCTTGACAGTAGACTCTTCCTCGTCTATAGCTTTACTGCTGTCAGACTTCTTAATTCCAGCAGATTTGCAGACTCTCCCTTTCTCTGCCACCTTCCCTGAGCGAAGCGGTCCTGAAAGAGGGCTCCCCATCCAGTTGCGGATGCATCTGTCGTTATTGAGAGGAAGCTTGGTTGTTCCAATAGAAACCCCTTGTCCAAATTCCTTTGCGCGCACCACCATTCCAGATCTTTCTGTATCGACGCTGGCACGAACAGTATTCTGTTCATATTTTGGTGAGGTATTCTGACTCTGGACAGAAGAAAGTGCTGCAGTAATCTCACGTGCCATCTTGACCACCTTGTAAGAAAAACTGTTGCCGCCATTAGACCTAACACCTTCATTATTGAGCGTAAGGAAAAAAGACAAGGTATAGTTGGGGGAGGGTACCTTTATACCTTAATGCTTTTTAACTTCCTGTCCATAGGACCTATGGGGGATTAACCCATTTTGGGGACATGCTGCCATGGTGACCTGGGGAAATATTGTTTGTTATTGTTCCAGCAGAACGGTTTATTGCTAATTGGATATTGATATTATTGGTAATAATTACAATTAATGTTGTTTGTGAAGTTAAGGAAAATGGTAAACTGGAAGTAGAGGTTTACAGAAAACCAACACACACAGATCAGTATTTGATGTTTGACTCCCACCACCCTTTAGATCACAAGCTGGGTGTCATCAGAACCCTGCAACACAGAGCCGAGAACATCCCCACTAGCACAGAGGCGAAGGCTAAAGAAATGAAACATCTCAGAGGAGCCCTTAAAACTTGTGGATATCCAGACTGGGCCTTTGTCAAAAGAAGTAGAAGGAAAGAAAAGAACACCAATACCCAACTTGAATGGGAAAAGCAGCAGGAGGAAGAACATGGTCATCCCATATGTAGCAGGGGTCTCTGAGAAATTAAAGAATTTTCAAAAAACATCGTATCCCTGTCTGCTTTAAACCGAACACCACACTGAGGCAGCAATTGGTACATCCAAAAGACCCAATACCAAAACACAAGAAAAGCGACATCATATATGCGGTGCAGTGAGAATGCTCTGATTTGTATGTGGGGAGACCAAACAGCAACTGCATCAACGTATGGCCCAGCACAGAAAGCCAATTCCTCGGGTCAGGACTCAGCCGTGTATCTGCATCTTAAGGATAAAGGACATACCTTTGAAGATTGTAATGTTACATACTGGCGAAGGAACGTGACTGGTTCAAGAGAGGTGTTAAGGAGGCCATTTATGTGAAAATAAAGAAACCAAGCCTAAATAGAGGTGGGGGGTTCGACACCAACTGTCTGCCATGTACAATGCTGTTTTAACACCTTACTCTGGGCGTTCCTATAAACACCTCTTACCACTATCTAATCACACCCTTAACACCTGGCTGTGATATGCTAATTGGGATTTTCCAGGGTACATAATTGCCACTGATTCTTGTACAGTCATTCTGAATTGAGAAAGCTAGTCGATGACTAGCGAAACGTCTTCAAGAACTACATTTCAAGTCCAGTTGATCTAATTGAATACAACAGATATACAATTAATGTTGATAGAAAAACGCTATAATCTGCACAGTGATATCATTTTGCTCTGTCATCACGTTAATAAGAATTTTATGCAATCAATACGTCTGTTAACCGTCTTCTCAGTTTACAGTTACGTCGTGACAATTGCCATTACAATTTCAGTACCAGCAGAGTAACCATTACCCTTTCCTATTAATTGCCAGCACTTTTCCAGAGTATTGGCATGAACACTTTCAGGGCCAGCAGAGATTATTACCTTTAACCCTTTAAGCTGCCAGCATTGACGTGATATACAGTATGTACCTGCTTTCCATGTCTCCTCCATTGAATTGTTCACTCCTCACCTACTCTAAGTTTAATTGTTGAGTTGGGTGGAAGAAGAAAGAGGCAGGGATAGTGATCTCATGGCTGCTATTCACAGGTCACTGTTATAAAGTCTGCAGCAGCTTTTACCGGCATTTTAGAACTGTTTCTCCTCCGTACTATTGCTGAGCTCATCCTCCCCCACCTTCATTTCATTTGCAGCATTTGTTGATAGTAGAGTATGTGGAGTTCAGACTTTCAACTCACTCAATGTTACAATTACAGCGTGCAGTCTGGAACCGAAAGTAAAAGCTGACAGGAGATGCTAGGGAGAATAGGTGCCCTTGGTGTGTGTGTGTGTGTGTGTGTGGTGTGTGTGTTGTGTGTGTGTGGTGTGTGGTGTGTTGGTGTGTGTGTGTGTGTGTGTTGTGTGTGTGTGTGTGGTGTGTGTGTGGTGGTGTGTGTGTGTGTGTGTGTGTGTGTGTGGTGTGTGTGTATGGTGTGTGTGTGTGGTGTGTGTGTGTGTGTGTGTGTGTGTTGTGTGTGTGTGTGTGTGTGTGTGTGTGTGTGTGTGTGTGTGTGTGTGTGTGTGTGTGTTGTGTGTGTGTGTGTGTGTGTGTGTGTGTGGTGTGTGTGTGTTGTGTGTGTGTGTGTGTGTGTGTGTGTGTGTGTTTGTGGGTATATATATATAGATACACGTTACTGCTGGATTGAACACAGATGAATAAAATAAATATGTTGTTGCCATTACATTATTATTGTGCTAACCTTTGATTATACATTCCTCGATAATTATAATTAGCTCTGTGGTTTGGCAGTGGTTTTGGATCCAATTGCCTGTAAATGGCAGGTTCTCCTCTGCGCATGGCAAGCCCATTTAGTTCAACTGTTGGAGTAATGCTACCTGTGAAACCAAAGCAAAGGACATAAATCTCAAAAAACGTATTATTTAAAATATAATTTTTAAAGCAATTTAATGCATTTCAATGTTAAACAATAATGTTATCTATAGAAATACATCCCCGGTCAAACTTCTGACAAATACTTCTGTGCGGAAACCCAACATTTGCTTAATACAACCTGTTTTTCCCAATGAGGTTGGAGTCACTACTATTATTTTTTCTTGTTTTTTTTAGCACACAGGAGTATAACAGAGTAATCGCGTAATGCGCAAAATACAATTGTACAATTAGAAGTAGTAAATGAATGAAATACTACATGTACATAGATACTCGATATAAGAACCTAAAATTTATAGAGTTTATACTCATTTTTATCTTATATCCTCCCAGTTTGTGTGTTAAAGGGCATCTATAGTGGGAAAATGAACTTTTTTTTCTTTCTTTCCATGTGTTCTATAATTCCCCACAAACCCCAGAGTGTCTTCACTTTATTCAGATTCCCTCTCTGTCCTGAGATACACCAGTTAGAAGAATACGTGATTGCATTCCTCTACTCCTACTTGGACTGTCAATCAAATCCCTGTGACGTGATCCCCCCTCCCTGCTCTGTAATAAACATAGAGATTAGATATAAGGCTGCACTTGACCCCCGTTCTTAATAGCTTTCACTGATTGATGATGGGTCACAAAGTGAGAGATCGTAAACTGTACTGATCTCCTTCTTCCGTGTCTCCAGGACAGCTTGCTTTCTATTGGCCACTGTGCGTGGGTGTGTTTTTCAGGATGTGGAAATTTTAACTCCTACTGCACATGATAAGCTTGTCGGTTAGCCAGAGTTGAGACATGGAGGAGGTAACAGAGGGGAGGGGGAAGGGGGGAGGGCTGCACACAGATCTGGCACCATGGAGTCACTGACATAGATAGGATTAAGGCAGCACAGAGTACATGAATTTAACTTTGCAAAGGGGCAATGTGTTTTTTTCACTATAGATGCCCTTTAATGTCTTAGCACCTTTTGTTCTTGTGAGGTAATTTTTGCAAGTATCCTGTGAGTGTATAATTATTATATGAGGCCCAAGTTGCCTTGTGTTTTTAATATTCCATTACGGGGATGTTTGAGAGACTTTTTGGTTAATTCAGCATTAGGCATTAGTATGTCATATCAGGGTGTAATTCAGCAAATTATTTGAGTAGTTTATTAGCAATAACAACCTGGAATGTACATATAGTCACTTAACACCAATTTGACCTGCGGGCAGGAACTTTAAATGTGGAAAATTAAATGAGGGTTTTTAGGTTATAGTCCAATAAAAAGAGTAGTTCTTTGCACTCTATCCAACAATGGTGCAGACTCGTCTGTATATCCAACCCTCAATGGATAAATGGAATCAAACGGGTTACAAATTGAGGGTTGCACTCCAATAAAGATTTAACTCACCACAGGAATGCAAACCTCAATTTGTTACCCCTTTTTAGGTTATACCCTAATAAATTAAAACTTCCAAAGATGAACACCGGCACACACCAAAGTCATACAAAGCATGTCATACAAATGATGAACAAACTTATTTCTCACAAACCATGAAAAGACGTGGATTCCTTGTAGAGTTTCAAGCTACCAGCTCAAGCTGGTCAGGGAGTCCAGGTATGTTCACGGTTTGTTAGAAATAATTTGGTTCACCATTTGAATGACACTGAGTGGGACTTTGGTGTGCGCTGGTGTCCCTCTTTGGAGGTTTTACTTGATGTACATTGTGGAGTGACTGTCTGGTCCAGCTAATCCTGGACCACCACCTGGAAATAGTGAACTGTGATTGATTGATTTATTCATTTATTGTCACTAACCTCCGGAGGGAATTGTATATGAATACAGTCTTTAAACTGTTGGAAGGAAAACACAGCGACGGGTCTGGGGAATAGCACCCAGACCAGACGGACACCAAATTAAGTTTTTTTTTTTAATTTTATAACGCAGCAACCTACTTTAATTAATGTGTTGTATATGTATACATTAATTTATTACTTTTTTTTTTACCAATCGTGCAAGGAAATGGTACAGAAGCAATCAAGAAGAACACAGAGGAAATGAAGGCTGGTGGTAAGTGGGTTTACCAGCACCTTTGAAAGGTAAGAACCTCGCAAGGTTGAGGTCTTGGGGGGCACTTAGCATTATATCAAAAGTTTTCTTGGGGGTTGACATAACCTTTAACTTTCACAGACTTTTGACATGCAGTATGTCTTTATAACTGTGCCAAGGTCTATAACATTAGGAATCCAGTACCTAGACATTTTACCCTTCAGTTATTCTACGAGCAGGAGTTCAGCTTTTGGAGGTGTAATTAAAAGATACCGCCACTGAAAAAGTGGACATATGCTTTTTCACATTAATTGAAATTCGGTAGGTAATGGAGCTAACCTCTTGTTCTTCAATTACTCAGGAGCAGGCAGACAGGAGTTGAAACTTACCCATGTTCTCACTCCTCGGCTGCTTTCTCTGACAGGTCCAGGCTACATCCACGCTCCCTTATACTATATGCTACATGATATATCATTAAAATGTATATTATGCCATGCTATATTAATACTTTGTGTGAAAGGTGTGTTTGTGGCAATTCACCATTACAAAAGTTTTAAAACAAGAGACCTGACTTAAAAACATTTACAGGGTTATTCAATAACAGTTCTTATCGTTTAAAATGGTGCTAATTTTGCCCCAACCAATCAGATTTTAGCTTTCAAATGTTAAATAAGATATGATTGGTTGGGGCAAAATTAGCACCATTTTAAACAATAAGAAGTTTTATTGAATCTCCCTGTTAATGTTACTCCATTACTAATTTGTTACTATGTCTCTCAGATGTAACCTATGTCCAGTTCTTAAAGGACAACTATACTCACCTCACCCTCGCTCCTCTTACTCCATAGCTGCATAGTACCCAGGGTGAGGACCTAAAATCGCTAAGTCCTCACCCTGGGTACTTTCCCTAACTCCTGCACTACTTACCGCAAATCTGCTTCGCCGATCCACACTGTTCCACCTCTCTTCTACTGTCAGTGACAGTCGCGAGGCGGCCAATAGGAAGACACGCCTCCTTGCAGAGCGTATCTTCCTATTGGCTGCCTCGCGATCTGTCACTGAAGAAGGAAGAGCGGAGGAATGGAGCGATCGGCGAAGCAGATTTGCGGTAAGTAGTGCAGGAGTTAGGGAAAGTACCCAGGGTGAGGACTTAGCGCTGTTCTAGTTAATTTTGCACACTCAAAAGGTTAAAGAAAGCTGGCGGAAGGTAGGTTGTGTATGTAATTGAACATTCCAGGGCTCTTAGTGCTAAACTAAACCATTCACCTTGTTTAAACCTGATCCCCTGGATTTCCTGCCAAATGATGAATATGTCTGCAGCCCAGTAAATGAGATTAAGCTTGAAGAGGTGCTCACCCAGATGGAAAACACAAGTGGAAAAATTCTCAGTAAAATTTCCCCTCAGTGATTTGCTATACAAATTTCAGTACATTCATGCAAACAATGATTACCAAGCAGTGGTGTAACAGGAAATCTCTCCTCCCCATAAAACTACAATAGGCCCCCCTCCCTGTATCATCCCTATTGTTTTTTAATGGCAGGGGGCTGTATCTGTAGTAGGAAAAGTAAAGCTAGGTACACACAGTACAGATTTCTGAAAGATGACAAACAGAATCTGCAAGATCCTGTCTGCCATCTTTCAAAGATCTGCATACACACAGTTCCGAGCGTTTTGTGTGTTTTCATCGGCTGCGCTAGACTCCTCTATAGGGAGTCTAGCGCGGCCGATGGAAATTTTCGGTCTTTCGCGAACAAGTGTTTGGCCGACCCAATCGTTCGGCGGCCGTGCACTTGTTCGGGAAACGAAGGTACATACATAACGATAAAGCCCCGATACCGTCGCTGTGTACCCAGCTTTAGCCAAGATGATTATACTGTATGCAAAAAGAGCGTCTACAGGAAACTAGACTGTAACTGCTCTTTGGCTTATAAGGATCCCTGTCTGTGAAAAAAATCTGTGAATAGCACCCTCCACATTTGAATGGTGCCCTAGCTTTTTGCCTGTGTTGCCTATGCCTAGAAACAGACCTGATTGCAATAATGTCTTCACTTGAGTGAAAGCTGATTTAAACTTTAGGATTGCAAAGTATCTGGCATGTACATGGCTCTAACACCATTGTACAATTGATGTCATCCGTGGTATCAGTTGTTTTCTGCCTAAAAAACGCCATTGGCCTATATCGGACTTCTGATTTAGTCAAATTAAGCCCATAGTGATAGCGTTTATTTGTGTCCTCATAAGTTGATGGGTAAATGTGTTTTCTGATGGAAATAGCAAACCCATGATTCTTTAAAGAATCATCAACCCTGCAGTGTGCAACTCCCCCCACCCCCCATGGCTCACAGTCCCCACCACCCCTTCCCTCTACCCCGGCACCCATCCATGAGGGGTTGGGGTATGCACAGTCCCACCTGCGAGAGCATGTTAAGATACAGTAAGTGCCCCCACTTAGAGGGTTAATGTACAGTAAGTGTCCCCGGCACTATGTTAATACACAGTAATTGTCCCCACATGGAGTGTGCTAATGTCCCTCCCAGAATGCTAACATAACTGTGTTCAGGCAGGTCGATAAGTAAAGCACACTCCCACATTCCTTTTCTCTTTCTAGCAACTAACTACTGTGATTTTTAGGGTTACTGCAAGGAGGAGGAGATTTTTTTTTCTAAATGCAGGAAAAGAAATGTTGCGCCATTCGTGATAGCCAATCATCGCATAGTGGGCAAAAGCTTCAGTGTGAGCAAATTGGTCAAGCATCCTTGGAACACAACTATTATTTAGTATTTAAGTTCTGTTGTGTAATTAGCAATGATTGTCACATGTTTACTTCTAGCTTTAGTATCTAAGCATCTCATCTTTTGAGATGAAAAGCAATAAAACTTTAAGTAAAATAGCATTTGTGGAAATCGTATAAGAAAAGCGAATCTTGCTGTACTTTTGTAAAATGTTTCTTTATTTAAAAGTTCATTTCTAGACCCACTGTTCTAATTTTCTTTCTGAAGGTGATAAAGGAGAGTGGTCCGCCACACATGAAGAGTTTTGTCACAAGGGTGACAGTTGGAGACTTTATTGCAGAAGGGGAGGGTAACAGCAAAAAGCTTGCTAAGAGAAGAGCAGCTGCAACAGTTCTACAAGAGCTCAGTAAACTACCACCACTACCTGTCATTGAAAAGCCCAGACTGTACATTAAAAGGCGCCCTAAAACTATCATCAAGGTATGCATGTCTTTCTTTATTAGATGGTTAAGGAACTGACAGTACATGGTTTAGAAAATCTCTTAAACTATTTCTTATTGGGTGGCGTATTTGTCTTTATACAATGTAAAGATAATTAATTTGATCAAGAGACACTATGAAGCAAATTGACACTGCCGATGCAAAGGAAAAAAAGTTGCGTCTTACCTGACTGTGATCCCCCGATGCTTGCGCTAGCCACTACATTTCCAAGAATTCTTAGAATTAGCGCAGCTTTTTTGGGGGGGGGACTACTTTGAGGCAAAAACTGTCTTTATAGCATCACCCCTTTGTGTAGTATAGCAGTAATAGTGCTACAATAGGAAGAATTTATTAAGCAAGAAGTTGTGTCAATTTGATTTCCACTTGCCATATTAGTATTTTTCCAGGTAGTTAAAATAAGGCCTGGACAAATTGTTGATTTTTTTTTTAAATTCTGCATGAGTGTAACTAAGCAAGCACCTAAAGATTTGACATATGCTTGTGAATGTTCTCATTCATCCAGGTCATGGTACATCTGTTGTATTCGATTAGATCGACTGGCTTTCTCAATTCAGAATGACTTATAAAAGAATCTGTGGCAATTATATACCCTGTAAAATCCCAATTAGCATATCACAGCCAGCCAACTGTCTGCCATGTACAATGCCGTTTTGACACCTTACCCTTGGAGTTCCTATAACACCTCTTAGCCACTATGCAATCATGCCCTTAACACCTGGCTGTGATATGCTTATTGGGACTTTCCAAGGTACATAATTACCACAGATTCTTGTACAAGTAATTCTGAATTGAGAAAGCCAGTCGGGTGACTAGCGAAACGTCTTCAAGAACTAAACTTCAAGTCCAGTTGATCTAATTGAATACAACAGATATAAAGATTTGACACTTCCAGAAATTGTAAACACTTAAACACTCTGTGGTCTGGAAGCCTTAGTGACAGTCATTAAGTGGCCTGCTTGCTTGCTTATCTGTATTTAACAGGCACATAGAAAATTAAGCACATATGTGTGTGTTTTCTAGTTCTCATTTTCTAGAGAAATCAAGCCCTAAAGGTGCTGTTCAGACTGGGAAATTAACTGCACCAAATCCTATATGCAACTACAGAATAAAGAATAATTGAATCCATTTGTAGAAGTGTTTCTTTACCTTTTTATCCTCAGGAACCCTTGAAACCATTTTCTTTTCTCAGGGAACCCCTACATAATGTATCTATAAATATATCTATATTTAAACAGATAAATCACGTAGGGGAATCCTTAATGTCCCTGTCACTATATCTTACCTGGTGTTGGGTCATCAGATCAGTTTCAATACATTTGATTGTATTATTTGTCAACTCATGTTAAATAGAACACCAACCTTGTGTTTACAACCAAACAAAACAAATTTTCATGCCTTAACCCTTTCACTGCCAGGAGATTTTCATTTTTTTTTGCGTTAACTGCCAGAAGAATTTTCAGGAATTTGTCCTTAATCGCTTTAGACTAATTTTACAGTAGGAAACCTTGCAGTAAATCAGGAATATTATACATTGTTTTTTTCAGCACAAAGTCTACTTTAACATGGTAACAACATTTTTTAACTTTTCTGGAAATTTTACTGGAATTATGGGTAAAATATGTAAAAAAAATGAAAAATTTGCAAATTTTCATGGATTTTTCCCATTTTTACTTAGTTATCTTAAGGTTACACACAAAAATCTTACTGTTTCTAAAAGCTCAGATACTCCCGAGTACAACGATACCAGATATATGTAGGTACCCCACTTTTCCTGTACAGGAGACCCCCCCAAACTAAAACTGCACCTCCTAGAATATTACACCAAATTAAAATGTGTAACCACTACTGACAGTTAACATAGAATATCTACCAAATTATATAAAATATCCCCACAAGTGAGATATTTTTAGAAACTACACACTCGCAGGATTTTACGAGTGAGGTCAGTTTCGATCAAAATGCAGATACCCGGACGCAGCTCTTCGTCAAATTGTAAGTTATTTTCTCACATTTTCCTTTTTTTCCTCAACTGTAAAATCAGAGACAAAATCAAATGCGAATTTCAGCTAAAAACTGTGGAGGAAAGTTCAAACGCATCTCAAATATGAAAGCCTAACCCCTCCTGAATAAAACGGTATGCCACATTCATGGGTGTACCCAGAGACATGGCTACCAACTAACCTAGAGCGTGACCAGTGCCAAATGTCAGCAGCAAAAAAAAATTAGCCAGTTTTGTATTTGAACAGTCTGAAGTTTTTCCACAAAACAACCCCCCAACTCAAAAATACCCCCTACGAACTATATATTCCTGAAATCTACACACCTTCAGCTATGTAACGCGTGTAGTTTGTTCATTCATATCATCAATGGTGTGGGCGCAGTCTTCTTCTAGAAGTTTGCTTTTACCAGATTTTCAAAAAAAATTAACATCAAACAACGTTCAAAAAGGTCGAAATCATGCCAAACCCATGGAATGTAAAAAAAGGTACCAAATATCAATCTCCCAAATGTCCTGAATCAAACGGTATGCCATATGTGTGGTAACACACGCGGACGTGGAAGCGAAAAGCCACAAAGTGAGACAATGCACGATGGCTCAGAAACGGCGAAAATATTTAGCCAACTCGAATTTGGACAGTCTGCAGTTTTTCCACAAAACACCCCCGTAACTTAGAAAAACCCCCACAAACTATATATTCCTGAAATCACACACCTTCAGCTATGTAACGCTGTAGGTTGTTCATTCATACATCAATGGTGTGGGCGCAGTTATTTGTAGAAGTTCACATTTGTCTGAAAAAATGAACAAAAAACAACTTCAAAAGGTAAAAATCATGCCACAACCTCATGGAATTAAAAAAAAGTTAATAAATATCAATCTCCCAAAGTCCTGAATCAAACAGTATGCCATATGTGTGGTTACCACGCGGACGTGGAAGCGAAAAGCCACAAAGTGAGACAATGCACGATGGCTCAGAAACGGCGAAAATATTTAGCCAACTCTGAATTTGGACAGTCTGCAGTTTTTACAAAACACCCCCCGTAACTTAGAAATAACCCCCACAAACTATTATTCCTAAATCTAGACACCTTCAGCTATGTAGCACTGTAGTTCGTTCATTCATACCATCAAGGTGTGGGCGCAGTTTCGTAGAGTTCGCACTTTTGAAAAATTAACAAAAAAAAAACACTTCAAAAGGTAGAATCATGCCAACCTCATGGAATCTAAAAAAAAGTTACTAAATATCAATCTCCCAAATGTTCTGAATCAAACGGTATGCCATAGTGTGGTTACACACGCGGACGTGGAAGCGAAAAGCCACAAAGTGAGACAATGCACGATGGCTCAGAAACAGCGAAAATATTTAGCCAACTCCGATTTGGACAGTCTGCAGTTTTTTCTACAAAACAACCCAACTAGAAATAACCCCCACAAACTATATATTCCGAAAAACTACACACCTTCAGCTATGTAGCACTGTAGTTCGTTCATTCATACCATCAATGGTGTGGGCGCAGTTCTTCGTAGAAGTTCGCACTTTTCTGAAAAAATGAACAAAAACAACCTCAAAAGGTAGAAATCATGCCAAAACCCATGGAATGAAAGTTCCTGAATCAAAACGGTATGCCATATGTGTGGTTACACACGTGGACGTGGAAGCCAAAAGAAAAAGTGAAACAATGCACAATGGCTCAGAAACAGCAAAAATATTCAGTCAAATCTGAATTTGAAAGTCTGCAATTTTTCGCCACAAAACAACCCCACAAACAATATATTTCTCGAATCCACACACCTTTATCTACGAATTTGTAGTTTGTTCATTGTACCATCAATGTGTGTGGGCAGTTCTCGTAGAAGTCCACAGTTTTAGCAGATTTTCTAAAAAATTAAAAAAAAAAAACACTCTCAAGGTAAAATCATGCCAAAATCCCAAGTAATGTAAAAAAAAGTTACCAAATATCAATCTTCCAAATGTTCTGAATCAAACGGTATGCCCTATGTATGGTTACACACGCAGACGTGGAATCAACTAGCCACAAAGTGAGCCAATGAACAGTGGCCCAATTACAGCAACTTTTCAGATTTGTCAGACTAAACACCCCTCTATATTAGAAATACCCCCCAAAACTATATATTCTTGGACTCTACACACCTTCAGCTACACAATGGTGTGATTCTTTTATGCATACCACCAATGGTGTGGGTGCAGTTTTGTGTACAATTTCGCTTTCTTACCAGGTTTTCAGGAAAAATTTATAAAAATACAATTCAAAGTTAAAAATCATGGCAAATTTCCATGTCATGTAAAAAAAACTTGTCAATTATCAATCTTCCAAATGCCCTGAATCAAACGGTATGCCATATGCGTGGATGCACACAGGGACGTGGCCACCAACTAGCTCAAATGGGACGCATGCACAAGTGTAATTACAAGAAAAAAATCAAAGTGCTCTGTAATTTCAAACAGCCCCAAAACTTTGAAATGCCCCCCACAAATAAAACCCCCAACTAAATATCAATCTCCCACATGTTCTGAGTCAAACGGTATGCCATATGCGTGGATGCACGTTACGGTGCCATGCTTTCATACATACATGAAGAATTACAGACCAAGTGATCCAAAGAACTCTGTGTTTTTAGGAGGTTTTGTGAAAAATAAAATAAGATGATTCAAGGATTGAAATCCTACCTAAACCCCTTGACAAGCAAAAAAACCCCACTAAATAGCAATCTCCCACATATCCTGCATCAAACGGTAGGCCATATGTGTGGGTGCACACAGAGACGTGAGGCGTGGCCACCAACTAGCTCAAACGGGATGCATGCACAAGTGTAATTACAAGAAAAAAATGTGCTCAGTAATTTCAAATAGCCCCAAAACTTGAAAATGTCCCCTGCAAATAAACCCCCCCACTAAATATCAATCTCCCACATGTTCTGAATCAATTAATTTGCACAGCCTACCCTTTTTCTAAGGAAACAGTCCCAAAACATGGAAATTACCCCCACAAACTATATATTTTTGGAATCTACACACTTTCAGCTACGTTACAGTGCCATGATTTCATACATACATGAAGAATTCCAGACCCAGTGATCCAAAGAACTCTTGTGTTTTTAGGAGGTTTTGTGAAAAATAAAATAAGATGATTCAAGGATTGAAATCCTACCTAAACCCACTTGACAAGCAAAAAAACCCACTAAATGTCAATCTCCCACATATCCTGCATCAAACGGTATGCCATATGTGTGGGTGCACACAGAGACGTGGCCATCCAACTAGCTCAAATGGGACGCATGCACAAGTGTAATTACAAAAAAAAAATCAAAGCGCTCTGTAATTTCAAACAGCCCCAAAACTTGAAAATGCCCCCCCCCAAATAAAACTCCCAACTAAATATCAATCTCCCACATGTTCTGAATCAAACGGTATGCCATATGCGTGGATGCACACAGAGACGTGGCCACCAACTAGCTCAAATGGGACGCATGCACAAATGCAATTACAAGAAAAAATCAAAGTGCTCTGTAATTTGAACAGCCTACCCTTTTTCTAAGGAAACAGTCCCAAAACATGGAGATTCCCCCCACAAACTATATATTTTTGGAATCTACACACCTTCAGCTACGTTACGGTGCCATGCTTTCATGCATACATGAAGAATTCCAGACCCAGCGATCCAAAGAACTCCGTGTTTTTACGAGGTTTTGTGAAAAATAAAATGAGATGATTCAAGTATTGAAATCCTACCTAAACCCACTTGACAAGCAAAAAAACCCACTAAATAGCAATCTCCCACATGTCCTGAATCAAACGGTGTGCCATTTGCGTGGGTGCAAACAGAGACGAGGCCACCAACTAGCTCAAATGGGACGCATTTAGAAGTGCAGTTACAAGAAAATTTTTTAAAAACGCCACAACCCACCCCCCCCCCACACACTCTCCCCCTTTTAGTGGCATTTTAGTGAAATCGGTTAGTATGGAGAGTCACACACGTTTTTGCACACTTTACTGATCCTAAAAATTCAATACGGTGTTTATTTGGTACCTCTGCAAAATTTCCTTATAAAAAATAGGCTTAGTTTCCCTTGAAATCGTACAAATAAGTATCCGCGTTTACTTTACCGATATCACTGGGGACATTGGGGAGCTTGGAGAAGACAACGTTTTTTTCTAATTTATAGTTTTAGGGTAAAAAAAAAAAAAAAAAGGGTGTGTGTATCACTTTAAGAATTTTTTTGTGTGTATTTCCCCTTTTTTTCCCCGATCATTCCCAAAGATAATCATCAGATCATCTTAGGGAATGATACCGAACTTGGAATACGGGCATAAATGCCCGTTTTCCAATTCGAAATCCGATCGGAAAAATCACTTCCCCGAAATCATTTTCCAGGAAGTGATTTTTCATTCATTGGCAAAGATCAATAATTTGGTGATCAGAAGTGATTACCAAATTTTGATCTCTGTCCCCATTTTTTTTCTAAGTCTTTGCTAAGTAACAAAGACACTCACCTATTTGTGAATGGAACTTTGAGTTCCATTCACAAAATGTATAGTACAGCTGTCAGCATGACAGCTTGTACTATACTAGGTACTGCAGCATGATCAAATGGAGATCAGACTGCAGTACCTCAACTAGACCACCAGGGGCAGTCTCCTACCACTTCAAGGGAGACCCCGGTGAAGGAGGAAGCTCCGTGACGTCACCGGGGTCTCCCTTTCCGCTTCCTGCAGATTCCTCCTCTTCATCCACGTGGGACCAGAAGCTCCTATACGGTCACTGCTAAAAAGGTATGATAACTCCCGATCCCCCCCTCGGATTTGGACACAACCGAGGGGGCTAGGGGGGCAGCTGAATGCTGCCCCCGGGTCGGCCCTAGCGCGCGGTGTTTTTCCAAATTTAAAGGGGAAGCCACAGATCGTATATTCACGATCTGTGGCAGTTTGAGCATTCACTGCACAGATCGTGAATATACGATCTGTGGCAGTTAAAGGGTTAAACTAGGTGGCAAGGGATGCTGGGTCCTGTTTGTCAGCTAATTGTCAAAGTACTAATATTTTTTAGTGTTGCAACACATTAAATGTAACCCTGTTTTTCTAATGTTGGATCAAATTATTGTTGAGCGTCGGATGAAAATTTTAGGGTTTAGGGGTGATGTAAACGTTTTGCTAATAAAAATTTCTTATCTGGCAAAAGTGTTGTTGTACCATATTAAAGGGACTGTCCACCCCTCTTTTCAAAAATTGATATAATGTAGATAACCCCCCAAAACCTTAACTTCGTTTTAGTACAAATTTAGAAATCCGCTCCCAGCCAGAGTTATTATACTCACAAGCTCCTCGCTCCACCGCAGCTTCCGGGTTTTTCTCCCAGTCTCCACTGTGGCTGCTCTGTTCTTTTCATGTTCTTGAGCAGCCACAGTGGAGACAGCTCCGGGAATGGCAGTCAGTGATTGGCCGTGACGTCACAGTCACGGCCGACACTGACTACCTTACTCGGAAGTGCAGAGCCGTGGCGGTGGAGCGAGGAGAAGCATGTAAGTATAATATCTCTGTGTGGGAGCGGATTTCTAAATTTTTACTAAAATGAAGTTAAGATTTTGGGGGGTTATCTACATAATAAACATATTCCTTGCTGCCCTGAAAGTCTTTTTTTTTTAAATGGGCCCTTTGACTAAATTACAATAGGGATGTTTTGACGTAAAGGTTGTGGTTAATAGTAAACTATGCCAAAAGTACAAGGGTGTGCTCAGTGCAGTCTACTGTTCTACTTCTCCTGGTGCCTATACACCAGCGTTTCTTAACCAGGGGTCCGGGGACCCCTAGGATTCCCTGAGAGGTTGCATGAGGTCCTCAAGACAGAAACTGTATGTGATGAATACAGATATATTTTTCTATATGTTTATCAATGTTCTATATTTGTATGAATTATGTGTTTGGTGAATTGCTAAAAATAAGTAGTAATGTTTTTATGTAACGGTTACCTGATATATTAATATCTTTTCAGGGGTTCCATAAGGATTAAAAGGTTGGGAAACACTCCTATAGACTGTTACATTGTAAATTGAGCTGTGAGTTAGAAGCAGCATTTTTTTGTTTCAAAAATGTATCCAGTCTGCCCTGTGACAGCATAGAGAACTGTATCAACATATTGGCTCCCTGTACTGTAGTAAAGGGAGCCTGTAATGGAAATTTTCTATTTTGCCCTGATAGGTCCCAATAAAGACAAGCTCATCAGATCCGCTGTCACAGCTCTGACTTTGAAACACACTAATGATAATGAAGATGCAAATGTGTGTTTCTCAGTAAAACAGAACATTTGCCCTGATCGCTGATAAGTAGCGGTCGACCGGGATGAAGCACTGTCAGTTGTGTTGAATGTCTCCTATGGACCGCATGGTCAGTGGTGATTTTTCCGACATGTCCGATGGCCGTTCATCCGATCCAGACAAACCATGAGGGACATCAGTTGCCACCGCTGACAAAATCACCTCATATTTTTCGGGCCGACTGTCAGATACATGTAAACATTGGTCGGTTGGGCCAAAAGATTTGCACGTGTGTGTCCAGCTTTAATGAATGTAGTTTATAACAAAAGTAAAGGTGATATCTGTATTGGCTGTGAGGATAATTATGGCAGGTAGAGAATATATATAACATTATATGATCCATAAATAATGATATATATATAGATGTATTTGGTCATTAATGTCCTACTAGGGTTGTTCAGTGGTAACCCATTCAGGAATCTCCCTCTGTGCTTCCCCTTGAATTACCATAATACTGTCCAGGATATCAACAACTGGTTGAACTACTCCAGCTGCTGTGGCTCCCGGCTTGTCTTCAAATACTACCAGGGTCTCCACTCGTACCCTAAACAACACGTCTTAAGGTTCGTACACAGGTGCAATCGCGGGTCCCGACACACGATGTGTACGAATGCACGGGCCCTTTATCAGCCAAAAAGTTTGGTCGGGACCCGCGATTGCACGTGTGTACTAACCTTTAGACATAAGATATGGTAGATTGAGACAGTTGAGAACAGTCTGTACTGTATATGCTTTATTTGTAACTCCATCCCGCTCTCACAATCTAATTACTTTCTCTACCACCTACTCCTTGTTTGCAACACCCGTGCAATATACCTTTTGGCTCAATCCTCTTCTCTCAGTTCTAGCCTTGCTTCCCTTATGTCTGATTCTAACCCTGATTTGTTAATACATTCGTATAACTCTATCTTATGTACTACTATTGGCTCCTTTGCCCCTACAAACTCAAAATCATCGCCCTGCTAAACCCCGTCCTTAGCTCAACCAAGTTCCTACGCTACTGTACTCATGCAGCTGAGCGGCTGTGGAAAAAGTCACTCAGTCAGGCTACTTTTGCTACTGAAAGAGCCGAATTAAGACACAACAAAAAGAGCACTACAAGCTCTTTTTGTGGTGTCTTAATTCGGATCTTTCAGTAGCAAAACACTCCTACTTTAGCACACTTATAAACAATAACAAAAATAACCCACGTCCTCTATTTTCGCTATTTAACACTCTTGTAGTCCTCGTCTACTTACACTCTTCATTCCTTTAATGCTCCTCAGGATTTACTTTAGAAATAAAATAGATGATATCTGCACTCTAATCCCCCTCACCCCAGGACAATTCTCACTTTCTTTGGCCTGCCCCACGACTGTAGTTCTGGAATCTTTCACCCGTTACCCGACTTCCTGTTGTCCTGACCGCTTACAATGTGTACCCTTGATCCCATGCCCTCTTTCTTACTCAGACACTGCGCTAAAATCCTTTCCCCTGCTCTTGCTCACATTTTTAATTACTCCCGGACCTCTGGTATTTTTCCTGCTGTCTTTACACATGCGTGGGTCAAACCTCTTCTTAAAAATCCCTCTCTGGACCCTACCTATTGCTCAACTACCGCCCTGTCCCCCTTTTACCGTTTGCATCAAACATCTTAGAACATCTAGTCTCTACATGAATTACTAAATACCTCCATGCTAATAACCTATTAGACCAACTGCAGTCAGGATTCTGACTGGGTCATTCAACTGAAATGGCCCTCTGCAAATGACCTACAAACTGCCAAACCAAAGGACACTTCTTGGCCCTCATTCTCCTCTGCTGCCTTTGATACTGTGGACCACTCTTTTCTTATGCAAATTCTATATTCTCTGGGCATCTGAAATTAAGCTGCTGTGTGGTTGTCTTCTTATCTCTCTAACAGATTTTTCTATGACTCTTTTGTTAATAAGACTTCCTCTCCTGTTCCCTATGTGTGGAGTGTGGGGGTACCTCAGGGCTCGGTTTTAGGACCCTTGCTATTCTCCCTCTACACTATCTCTCTGGGAGAAATAATCGGTTCTTTTGGCTTCAGGTATCACTTATATGCTGATGATACCCAAATTTACTTGTCCACCCCAGTGATAACCCCTGAAGTTCAATCCCAAATCTCTAAATGTCTGCACTCTATCTCTTCCTGGATGGTGCACCACCGCCTTAAACTCAATCTATCTAAAAATGAATTAATCATTTCCACCCCCTAAACTGGGACCTAGCCCACTGTCCTCCATCTCTATTGACAATATGGCCATTAACCCAGTTGATCTGAATGCTGTCTTGTAAGGAAACAGAAGAGTCACAGATTCCTCCATCATCACATTAACAATGTCACAAGGGCGTGTTGTTTTCTCCTTCGCAATATTGACAAGATCCGCCCTTTTTTATCTTGGTCCACTACTAAAATGCTCATGCATGCCCATATAAGCGCCCGTCTTGACTATTGTAACATTCTACTTGTTGGACTTCTGCTCCACAAACCCCCAACAAACACTACTTCCTCCCACCTCAAACCATTCTCTCTTGCTGCTCCCTACCTTTGGAACTCTCTCCCTCTCTCGCTTCGCCTGGTGTGACATCCATTAATACTTTCAAATCTAAACTGTTATCCTACCTTTCTGAGCACCAGCACAACAAAAGATTGTTAGCCTTTTAAGCACTTTGTACCCATCCCCCCATTGTAACTGTATGTTGCCCCACCCACTTAGATTGTAAGCTCTTCGGGGCAGGGATTTCATTCCTATTGTGTCAAGGCATGCTGCACATATATCAATTTATGTATAATTTATAAATATGCTTTCTTAACTGATGTATGAAATTGTATTTAATTTTTGTTTATCTGTATAATTGCTTGCACTTATCCCCTTGTTTGTATACTCTTACTTATAATGTACAGCGCTGCATACCCAAGTGGCACTTTATAAATAAAATTATACATTCATACATACATACATTTGTAATTTCTGCACCATTACATGCTTCAGTTATTAGGTACCCATTCTCAAGTGTGCATGTTAACTGTGAAACTGATACAAATACTATTCAAACAGGAAATTACATCACAGTGACTCTAAGGCAAAACCACACCTTCCCATCCCCATGCTCCTCCCCATATATCCATCTCTTAGTCCAATCCATAGTTTTTAGATGGTATGGTAGGGTTCGCAAAAAAATCCATCTCCCAGTGTTCATTAACACAAGTGAATCCCTCCCCAGATTGTGTGTTGATGTGTCTATAGTGTCCAGTAACAAAAGTCTCTTAACACTCCTAAAACCTTAGGTGAATAAAACATAATGTTACCGTATATACTCGAGTATAAACCAAGGTTTTCAGGCTTTAAAAAAAGCCTGAAAATCTTACCTTGGTTTATACTCGAATCAATCCTTCTCCTACCTTGTCCGGCAGCCGCGCGCTCCGCGTCCTCCGCGCTTCCGGATGACATCACTACTCGGCGCCTCTCACTTCACGTTGCCGAGTAGTGACGTCACCCAGAAGCGCAGAGGATGTGAAAAGAGGAGCGAGTGGCCACCGGACAAGGTAGGAGAAGGCAACAAAACAGGAGGAGTGAACACCAGTGCACAATACTTCCAAATAAAACCTCCTTTATTTGTGCATACTGTATGCACAAATAAAGGAGGATTTACCGCTATTTGCAGGTATTTTCCACTGCAGATGTTTGAAAACTACTACTCCCAGCAACTAAAGCATGCTGGGAGTTGTAGATTCCAGACATCTGGAGTGGCAAATACTAGTGGGGGTTATTGTGTGGGATTTAAAGGGCAACTAACCAAAAACAATACAGAATCAGTAGGATGGTATCTATTGTTAAATATTGCCTTCTGGTTCTGTATTGTTTTGAGGCTTAAGTTGCCCTTTAAATGTGCAGCAGAATTCCCATACAGTAGTCCCATACAGTAATAGCTATACTGGATTTGGCTATTACTGTATGGGAATTATGCTGCCCAATTTAAGGGCAACTAAAGCCTCAAAACAATACAGAATCAGAAGGCAATAGTGGCCACATTTTCTGCCCTTGGTTTATACTCAAGTCAATCACTTTTTCTCCCTTTTCAGGTAAAATTAGGTACCTCGGTTCATACTCGAGTCAGTTTATACTCAAGTGTATATGATATGTAAAAATTAAGATGTACCAAGATGAAACTGCCCCCCCTAGGCTTATCGTCAAAGAGCTCAATACTCCTTTTATACTTTCTATTAGACTTCTCTTCATATAGCTTATCACATATAATGCAATATATTATCTTACCACTCCTTCTGTTGTTTTCTAGCTATTTCTGTTCTGATCTTTCTTCAGTATCTGTAAAGGGATATAAATATAGATTAATCATCTTTACAAAAAACAAACTATATTACAATGTTCATTCGTTCCTTTAGGTTGTTGGGTATTTAATTTATTGATCCAATAGAACTCTCGTAGTAGCAGTTTTGTAGTATCTCCTCTGCTGGTTCTATGTACTTTTCCAAAACTAGCCATTTCAGCTGTGTTTGGTTACGCCCTTTTTCGAAAAAGTTTATATAACAAGAACCCACAGAATCCCTTTCAAAAAGAAGCAATCTTGCCACTCTATATAGTAAATTAAAAATTCTTTATTTAACACTTAGGGACATATCAACCCAAATACCTCCTAACTTATTAAAAACAATTAAAAATCTAATATATACACATTGTGTTGCCTGTCATATCTATGCAAACACAGTACAAAATGATTAAACTGCAATCTATTATATATATAATAAAGCGGTACCTCCGTCCTGTATGGTAAACAAGCAGTCTCTGCGTAACAGTCAGCATGTAATTCACACACAGTCCTAATGTCTCGGACAGGCTAAAGGGACTAACTTGATTGCCGATTAGGGCCTAGAGCGGATCAGAGGAAACAGTCCATTGCAAAATTTGGCGCAGGTCTGCTATGGACTGTTCCTCTGATCTGCTGCTAGGCCCTAATCGGCAATCAAGTAGTCCCTTTAGCCTGTCCGCGACATTAGGAGCGTGTGTGAATACATGCTGACTGTACGCAGAGAATGCTTGTTTAACATACAGGACGGAGGTACCGCTTTATTATATATAAAAGATTGCACATAATCATTTTTTGTACTGCGTTTGCATAGATGTGACAGGCAACACGATGTATTATTTAGATTTTTAATTGTTTTTAATAAGTTAGGAGGTATTTGGGTTGATTGTATCCCTAAGTGTTAAATAAAGGATTTTTACTTACTATATAGAGTGCAAATTGCTTCTTTTTGAAAGGGATTCTGGGGTTCTTGTATAAAATGTGTAATATCTACTCCCTATCTAGCACCTCCCCTAAATATTCCAATATTTGGAAAGGGTAAATAATTAATAATACGTTTTTTGTACCTTCACTAGTGCTTTATCTCAAATTGTTTTTCTTTTTCGAAAAAGTGTTGTGACAAGGCTGTATCTGTATATGTATTGGGTGTAAAGTTCCTAATATAAACTTGGTGTTCCTTGATCCTTTCTTTGATAGGTCTGGATGTTTGCCCGACATACCCCATGCTGCAAGGGCATTTAAATAAATATATGAAATTGGATGTATTACAGTTGAATTGATGTTTCAGTGGGATACTTTCCTTTATTATTGAGCTGCAGCATATGCAACTTAAACACGGGAATGTTCCTCTCTTTGTTGGATGTTCCATAGGTTTTTTAGGTTCCTTCCTGTATTCTAAAGGGCATAATGTACCTTTTAATGTCCTTCCTCTCTTATGGCAAAATAAAGTTGAATGAACAGTTTACCATATTCTCTGTCATTTTGTGGTATTGGCCAATACTGTTTAATGATCTGTTTAATTTTGTTACTTTGTGTACTGTATGTACTAACAAAAGAAATGCCTTTTATCTTCTGTTTTGATTTTTTTATTGGTAAGTAAAACTTACCAATAATGTCTTGGTCGACCTCTTGTGAAACATGTTTAATCATGGAAGCTTTATACCCTTTATCCTTAAGCTTCCTCATCTGTTGAGCAAATCCTTTTAGATTGAAGAAATTGGCCCTTATGATGTTAGGGTCATGCAAGCTGTCTACTGAGTGTAACTTATTACAATTGGTACGTTTATTGTATAGTCTGGAGGCCTTGTTGTGTTATCGTAATGTCAACATCTAGGAAATGTATAGGTTTTGTGGAGTGTTCACTTGTGAATTTTATAGTGGGATGTTTTAAATTTGCATTACTCACTATTTCATTAAATTGGTCCGATGTGCCACCCCAGAGTATTAACACGTTGTCCCGTCTCGCCAATAAGCTATTATTTTGCCCTTGTGGATACTGTTAATGAAAAACTCTCTCTTCAGCTAATATACAAAGATGTTGGCTAGGGCAGGAGCTACTGCCGCCCCCATGGAGGTAAATCGTAATTTTCATCAAACCTAAAGTAATTTTTCCTCAGCACAATTTCTAGGCAATCCAACAGGAAATATATATAGGCATATGTAAGGTTTGTTTCCAATAATGCCTCTTCTACATGTTGTATGCCTTCCTGCTGGGGAATGGATATATAGAGACCTTTAATGTCTATACTGCTTAGTAATGTACCTTCCGGTATTTGGGGGGTTTGTAGTTTCTGTGATAGATCGTTTTGTCTTTCAGGCAAGTTGGAATAGTCGTAATTATATTCTGTAGTAATCTAATAGTTTAGAAAGTGGCTCTAAACACGAGCCTATTCCGAATACAATTGGTCTGTCTGGTGGGTTTGTGAGAGGTTTGAAAAGTGTAGGCGTACGGGGGTGATCCACCGTCAGAGACTCCATTGAAGTTTTGGAAATCACACCATTTTGGTGTGCTTCCAAAATATGTGTCTATACAATTTTTGGTTTCAAAGACTGGATTGTAGGCCAATATCTTATAGTGGTCAGTGTTATTGTGTTGCATAAGTACCTCTGTACAGTATTCATTACAATTGTAGCTCATATCTTGTCAGCTGTCTTTATGATATGTGGGTTGTCTCTTGTATGACGCACCTCTTGTTCTTTCTTTGAAAGATTTCTGTGTTTTTTAATAGTATTTTTCTCCCACAATTTTATTTTATTTTACCTCGCTGGTCACCACCCTCTCAAATACATTTATTGATGTGTTTAGTATGTTAGGCAGAAAATTGGACAGCTTTTTAAAGGGACTGTCCACCCCTCTTTCCAAAAACTGATATAATGTAGATAACCCCCCAAAACCTTAACCTCGTTTTAGTCAAAATTTAGAAATCAGCTCCCACACAGAGATTTTAAACTTACATGCTCCTCCACGCTCCACCGCCGCAGCACTGTACTTCCGGGTAAGGCAGTCAGTGTTGGCCGTGACTGTGACGTCACGGCCAATCACTGACTGCCATTCCCAGAGCAGTCTCCACTGCGGCTGCTCAAGAACACGAAAAGAACAGAGCAGCCACAGTGGAGACTGGGAGAAGAACCCGGAAGCGGCGGTGGAGCGAAGAGCTTGTGAGTATAATAACTCTGTGTGGGAGCTGATTTGTAAATTGTGACTAAAACGAAGTTAAGGTCTTGGGGGGTTATCTACATTATATCTGTTTCTGGAAAGAGGAGTGGACAGTCGCTTTAAGGCCACCATGTCCATTTAGAGGTACAAATCCTTCTTTAAAACACATTTTAAATTTCAGCTTTCTTACAAATTTCTCAAAATCAATATACCAGTTTTTATTATGACTACTGTGGACTAAATTACACCATGAGTCTCCCTCCCCCACTACTTTGACCAAAAATCTTAGATGAATAGCAGGTCCTGTCAACATAGTTTCTTATCCTTCCTGCCGAATCAATAAAAAATACCATTGCATGCCACCACCACACATGTAAGATTGTTGTCTGATGTAGTCTGCTGTTCGATCCTGGCTACCACTAATCTTACGTGGGGATGGGGATTTAGACCTTCGCTTTAGGAGAAGGCTTTGAGTCCTTTAAGAGAAAAGCGCCTTTACCAACGTTATTGCATTGTTTTTTTCAGCTTACCTGGTTTAAAAAAAAATCTTTATATATCCTGGTGAACAGGATTTAGCATGCTTATTCTTTTAAAATCCACATGTACAGTCTTTATTTCACATGAAAAGTGCATTACTGTATTTAATGTAGGTGTGGTATTAAAGGATATGTATACTGGAAATTGTTTTTTTTAAATTGCCCATTACTGCAAACTCTTAATTCTTCTCAACTATCACTGTACCGTTTTGGTGATCTGTCCCCTATTTCTAGATATCCAGTCTGAAATATCTTTTGTTTCAGCTGTCAATCAAGTGCCTTAGTATCTAAACACAAATTTTTACACTCCATAAACTAAAAATATCCCCTCTAAAAACACCAATAAACTGTTAAATCCCACTACAGTTAATAGCATTAAACTAAATGTAACTGAACTGGATGAAATAACTATGTGTATGTATAGCTTAGATTGTAAGCTCTTCGGGGCAGGGCCTGATGTGAATGTATACATGTAATTGTAAATGGCTACGGGAGATGTTGGCGCTATATAAATCTACAATAATAAGTCAGTGGCCGCACCCCTGACCTCAGTCACATACCCCCTTCCCTAATCTGTCCTGTAAAAGGATTGGCTTGAGGCTACTGGTCAGTGTGACCAACTGAACCAGCTGAAAGTTCCTGCAGTATCGTAGGATTAAGCATGTGTAAAGAACACAATGGTCAGTGACCACACTGTGAATAAAACACAAAACCCATGTTAGAAAGTTACATTTCCTAACAACCATATTAAAAGGAGGGGTGAGACACAGATTTCTGCTTTTATATTACAGTGCTCTTCCTTCGAAAGAGTTTTTGTTCTGAGGCTTTAGTTGTTAGCATTAAACTCTTCTATTATGTAGTGTTTGCTCTACCTGGAATGGTAACAGTTGGTACTAAAGGCACTTGGTGGAAAATTCCCTCTCCCAATGTTGCCTTAGGGGATTACTAAGCATGCTTGCCCTCGCAGAGAGTCAGATAGTCTGGCAGGGGGCTGCAGGAATGAGAGACTGACCTTGAGCAAAACAAGTACTGGATTACAGTCATCCAGCAACACAAGTGCTGCTTACATGTAATTATTTATAGATTAAAAAGTCATTTTTTCAGTGTACAATTCCTTTAATCAGTTCTGAAAATAGTACAGGCAAAATGTATACTTTTCTTTTTTGCTTCAGTCTCATGTGCTACCCAGCGGGAAAAGGAGGAGCAAATATGGCAGCTACCATGGGACAACTTTAAAACCATGCATCTTCAGTGTCATTGGACTGATGACATTAAGCTGATGCAGCATACACCCTGCACAATGCAGTTTGCTTTTTGCCGAAGTTGTTTTTTTTTAACCTTAATTTCCCTATACATACATATATTAAAAAAAAATTCTATAGTACCTCTGTTCATCTTAAAAGGCTTTCTTGGTAGTATCTCTTAAAATCATTTTATGTATGACCATTTGAAGTTTGCCATGTTTTCCACTAACAGTTTAATTACCACACGTGGTTTTAATAGTCTATCTGAGGTGCCATCTGTAAGGAAAGTATTCGGTCTCCAAGCCACTGCTGTGGTTTATCTTTTGCCATGAATGTTAGAGACTGCTTTTAAGCCAAGTTTTTTAAGCAATTCTGCATTTACTGGGCACATCTAATGTACAGACAAAGCACAGATGATACTCCAGGGGAACAGAATCTACAACACACTGGCTCTAGTGGAACTGAAAATCTAGTGCGTTCTCATTTTTCAGCTGTCAGGAATTGAATGTGACCTTTCAGTAGATGGGAGGCTACAGGTTGAACATTGTTTAAAGCTTAACAACTTCTTCACTGTGTATGATAAGATTATCATTGCCAGCAAGTTTTCTTTAAGCTGGGTACACACGGGACAGATTTTTGAAAAATGACAGACGGGATCTGCAAGAACCTGTCTGTCATTTTTCAAAGATCAGGATACACACAGTTCTGAGCATTCCCCCAATGCACAGCATAGGGAGAACATTCAGGACTGTGTGTTTACCTCGACTGCGGCAGACTCCCTCTATAGGGAGGGACCTCTTGTTCCACCGCAAATGCCATTTTCAAAGCTTCCAGTACAGAGCTTGTTAGCTTTTTATCTGGTCCTGTAAGGATGCAACTGTGAACAGTCTTAAGCTTGGTACACACCATCCAATAATTTGGGCTGACCGGTGGAGCCGAAAGATTGGATAGTCTCTTCGGCTGTGCGGGACTGACGTCCAATCGTTCGTTAGTCCGTAATCGAACCATGGACCGCGCGCTCGGTTGTGGCAAATGGAAGCGGCTACTTTTGCCTCAACCGACAGTCTTTTGTCCTGGCCGACATGTCGGAAGAGCCGAATGGTCAGTCGGGAGGAAGGATTGGAAGATGTGTGCCCATCTTTAGGTTGTGTACACACGGACCAATAATCCCTACAGTGGCAATTATTTGGAAACTACAACCCACAGAAACAAAAGCATGCTGGGATTTGTAGTTTCTAAACATCTGGAGTATCTAGGAATGGGGGTTACAGTATGGGATTACTGGCCATTTAAAGGGCAACTAAGGGCTCAAAACAAAACAGAATCAGAAGGATGGTATATATTATTAAAAAGATTGCCTTCTGATTCTGTATTGTTTTGAGGCTTTAGTTGCCCTTTAAATGGACAGCAGAAGTCCCATACAGTAATAGCCATACTGGATTTGGCTATTACTGTAGGAAATTCTGCTGTCCATTAAAAGGGCAACTAAAGCCACAAAGCAGAATCGGAAGGCAGTAGTGGTCATATTTTCTACCCTCGGTTTATACTGGAGGCAATCACTTTTACTCCCTTTTCAGGTTAAAATAGGTACCTCGGTTTATACTCTGTTATACACGGTAAACCTATAAATAGAGCATAATCTTTACATTGCTACACACAAAATCACTTCATCACCATTGCAATGTTGTAGGACTGTTGGCTTTTCTGTAAAGTTTTGCACATAATATACTGAATCAAGAATTTGCTAGTTTTCCTGTTGCTGGCTTTGTTGTTAAGTGGTACAATACATATAAAAACCAGACTCTGTATATTTATTTTTCACCTGCTTTAAAGCAGAAAAAGGACATTTTTAAAAATGTATTAAGCAATCGTAGTTTGCGATGCTTTCATGAACAGCTGTTGTGGTTGCTCCTGGCGCTGGTGGGTGTGCAGGCGGTTAAGCTATGACGACAATTTCCTCTTTGCACCTCTAATTATTTTCTTTAGACATTTCTCTGTATAACTGATATCTACAGCATAAAATGGGACTTTTTAATTCTGTTTCAAGTGGAAATCTAACATTTTCCATTGAGCAGTTTCCATAAACATTATATTTACCACCAAATGTTATCTGTTCAAGATGCAAACTGTAACAGCTTGAAGCCATGTTTATCTGGAAACGTTGCTGTTTCAATAAGTTCCTAAGCAGTTTGCTGTAATATATACAG
The DNA here is from genome assembly GCA_019447015.1 of Hymenochirus boettgeri. NCBI lineage: Eukaryota > Metazoa > Chordata > Amphibia > Anura > Pipidae > Hymenochirus > Hymenochirus boettgeri. Next base: position 229,604,061 of record CM033474.1, on the reverse strand, counting down.
TAAGATAAATCAATCTCTTCAATGCTAAATAAACAAATTGATTTCACTACTGTATCAAAACTGCTAATGTGTATTTCTAAATTGTAAGTATTGGATTTAGTGGTGTTAAAATTATGATTACATAATTGTAGGTACAGTCTATAAAATAAATAATATACATACAAAGAAAATAAGGGTTACGTTTTAAACCCACTCCTAATATAGTATATGACCCCTCAATTGTGGCATCCCTGTGGGCTTCTGGGTATTGCAATCAGCAAACTGTGTTCGGGAGGTACCCTAGTCCTAATGGCTTGCATATATTTAAGGGCAGCTATTTCTTTAAATTGCTCATAATTGAAAGCTTTTATATATCCACACTGAAAACATTTAAGCTGTAAAGTGATAACTGATGATGTGTCCCATTATCATAGGCTCTTCTACTGTATGCAGTTTTGTAACTGGTAGGGTAAAATGTATGACGGAAAATTCCCTCTTTTGTTTTTTTATTGTGATTACAAAGCATGCTTGACTTCATAAAAAGTCAGGTCAGATGTAAAGATGTAAGATGAGTATAATGGAGAGGGAATGCTGAGCCTGAGCATAAACAAGTACTGGATTGAGGACGTGCAGCAAACACACACACCTCAGAATATGTGCTACTTGCATGTATTTATTAAAAACATGTATTTATAAACTGTTACATATTTAATGTGATCAGTGGCATAACTAGCAATCACTGGGCTCCCCAGCAAACTATGATGGGGCCCCTATCCATGCTTCATTTACAATGGTTTTCTGGGAAGAGGCTATATCTGTCATAGGAAAGATGGGGTGGGGTCCCCTCGGCTCTTTGCCCTCCCTGCGGTTGCTCCCCTGGTAGTTACACCATGTTATGATGATGCTAGTTTACAAGCATATCTATTTAAAGGGCAACTATACTGAAAAAATTACCTTCCATCATCTTAAGCTAGGTACAAACATTATAGGTTTTTGAAAAATGACAGACAGGTTCTGCGCATGTCTTCTGTGTGCATCGTACTTGCGCATAGAAGACAGAGTTTGGCGGGACCTGTCAGACTACACAGCGGAGGAGTAAGTAGCTTTCCTTCTCTTCTGGCTTCTGCAGGTTTTATTGAAGAAGGTTTTAGGTAAGAAATTGCTCCTTTACCTTCCATTCCGCAATAAAACTAAATGCCAAAAAAACACAGTGGAGATACCCTTTTAAGGACATCTATACTGAAAAATAGGTTATTTTAAATTGACCATAACTGGAAACTATTCCCAACCACCACTGTATCATTTTTTGGTTGATCTGCCCTCTATTTCTTTAGATATCCATTCTAAAACTTCTTATATTTCAGCTGTCAATCCTTGCTCTCAAAAACTATTCTTGTGTGAGTAGTTTTACTGTAGCTGGAATGGTGAAAGGTCGGATGGAAGTGGGAGTGGTTAAAAGAGGTAGGGGGAGACACTGCTCCTAAATAAAATGTGTGCTGGATTGAAGGCATGCAGCAACACACGCAAATCAGAGTAATTGCTACTTACATGTTTTGAAATATAGATTAAGATGAGGCAGTCATTTTTTCAGTATAGTGTCCCTTTAAAGCCCACACTCTGTGTGTTGCTGCATGCCTTCAATCCAGCACTTGATTTGCTCAGGATTAGTATCCCACCTCCCTCTCTTAACCAACACCTTCCATTTGACAGCCTTTCAATGAGAGCCTTTCTAATAATTACAATGAGGCAGCATTGAGGTACTTTCACATCATGCAATTCACACATACCAACTGTCACCATTCCAGTTACAACAAAACTGCAAATACCAGAAGAGTTTGTGATAACACAACAGATTATCAGAAAAATTGTAAAATGGTTCAGATTGGATATCTAAGGCTGGGTACACACAAGGAGATTTTCCCCCCAAACCGGCCGATATTTTCGTATATCGGTTGGTCAGGATGAAAATTCACCGGCGTTTTTGTGTCTGTCGCCAAGATCAGACGAAATGGCTATTGGACGTGTCGGTAAATCATGGGCGATTGTGGGGTCGTCTATGGGACGCACGATCGGTTGCGGCAAACTATCAGATGCGCTGATTTTCAATGCAACTGCCGGTGATTTGTCCTGGCCGACCTCATGCTTGTGGTGAACAGTCGGTTGGGGCGAAAAATTCACCTATGTGTACCTAGCCTAAAGGAAAAGCGGGCAGATCAGTTCAGTGATAGTTTGGAAGAATGATAGTTTCCAGTAATGGGCAAGTAAAAAAACCTTTGTGCCCTTTAATTTTGAAAGTAAGTGATGGCTTCCAATTTGTTGATCAGTGAGCTATATAAAATATATGCACACTGATTTGTTTGTAATCCTAGCATGTGCGAACAGTCCCTGTCCTGAATCTAGAATGGTCCATGTAAAAGGCAAATATGTTGGGTCTCCAACCCCCAGGGTCCCGGAGCAACAGTACCGTGACTTTGGATGACCATCTCTTAAGGGCCTAGGGACACTCTTCGGGTACCACTGGAAATCCCCAGGTTTCCTCTGTCCAGGGACCCCAGCCCCAACCACCTGGCCTGCTCCACACCAGAGATACGGCCCTGCAAAGTGACCTCGGGTGGACCGTGGGGAGCCCAGCCGACCATGCGCTCTTTGAGTGGGTGCTGCTCTGCAGCCTTGTGGACCTGCCCTTTGGGCCCCCAACAGGAGGACAGTTGGGGCTTAACACTCATCTTCAATGCTTGTCTCGAGCCCCCAGGGTCCCGGACTTTGAGCGGGCGGTGTTCCTCGGTCTTGTGAGCTGCCCTCTAGACCACAAATAGAAGAGGGTTGGGGGTTAATACTGTCTGTGAAAGCTCTTCTCCAGCTCCCTGGGTTTCAGGGGGGAAAAGTACTGCAAAGGTCCCAGGGCCAAGCTTCGGGTACCTTTGGAAAAATATCTCCTCTGCCCAGGGACCACAGCCCCGACTCCCTGGCCCGCTTCGCACCAGAGATACAGCCCCGGGGGAGCCAGCCCCTACCATGGCGGAGCTAGCAGCTGGATTGCACACTGGAGACTGAAGATTGAAGACAAGTTAACACTGAACTGGGGGGGCTCTTGGCGGAGGGGGGGGCAGTAACCCCCAATTGCTTGGCACTACAGATGTTTGGAAACTACAACTAGTAGGAACTAAATATATAAAGATGGGATAGTATTCATCCATTATAAAGTGCAACTAGTGACCAATTTAATATAGTATACATACAAAATAGAAGCCTAGTGCACACCCCATTCAATTGCTTACATGTTTATTCCCTCTATGATGCTGCTTTAAAAGCCTGCCATTCTCTCTGGATAAATAAAAGCAATTAGTTCAATAACTTGGCCAAATTATTTTAAGTCCAGCCACGACTTCAAGGTTTGCTTTTTCAGCTGGGTCCTACGCTATCAGTACGTGCATTTTATGAGCTGAAAGTCCTTGCTGTTACGTTTTGTTTTATAATCTGTCCATTTCATTTTACAGTAGCAAAACATTTAATTATTAAATGGTATAATATAAAGAACATAATTGTTATCAAAAAAGGTGTGATAAATAACTGCATGTATACTGTTCACACAAAGTAATCCATTTTTCAATCCAAATTTTCATTTCTGCCCAGGAATATTATGCTTGGTATTCTGTCCAAAGAATATTATACTCCATATCAAGTAGTAAACTATTGTTCAGATGCCAGTCAGTAAGCAGGGAATCCATTTGAAAGGATGTAAAGGCTTTAAATGCTCAAATAGTGAATAATCAATAAAGTAATTACAAACAGTATTTTTTATGAAGGATAGGTCAATCTATTTTTGTAAGGCATTATTCAGGAATAAAGTAAGGAAAAACAAAACCGAGGGTCGCATTTCAAGTGAAGAACTTGATCATTTATTTCTGACCACACATCTTACAACGTTTCGATGGTTACATGCCCCCTTCTTCAGGTGATAATAATGCAACAGTGTTCAGGGAATAAATAACCTGACCCCATATGAAGTCTCACCCATAAAGGGGAGGTTCACATTCCGGCCAGGGGAAGTAGTGCAAATTTCACAATCATAAAACGATAAATACGAGTAAAAGTGCTCATACAATGTTGATCCAAATATACACCATGTTTGACAATAAAATCATTTAAACAATAAAAACGTTATATATTGTTTAAATAATGATTTTATTGTCAAACATGGTGTATTCAGGAATAACTCCTAGGCCAGTGTAATATTCTATGGCATTAAATTGTGTACTCAGGCAAGATTTCCCCTTAGACTATTAGGACCCACGAGAACAAACTACTACATAAACACATAACTGGATTTTTTGACAGACTTCTTATTGTAAATGGACAACTTGCAAATTATGCCAGGGTAACCACATAAATTATAGCTACTCTTAAAGTTCAGCATATATGCATACTGTATGCTTTCTAGTATTTCCCCCCCAACTTATTCAACTAACTGCCCATCTCTGTTCCTAAATAAATGCTTACAAAGTACTGACTAATGCAGGACCCGTAATAATTTTTAAACTGGCCCAATCATGAGCCACACAGGTTCCCTGTTTTAGCATTCACAGCATCCCTTTAATACAACTTTAATTTAGGAACACCGGGATAAAGACACCGTTCTATTGCTATTTAATTACACTTAAAGGAGAACTAAACCTAATTTTTTATACTCCAGAATCTGAAAACAATCCCGCTAAAAACACCAATAAACTATAAAATCCCACTTTAGCAAACGCTGTTAAAGTAAATCAAAGCCTGTTAAGAACTGGATGAAGTATCTGTGTGTATTTGCAGTGTCAGACCACACCTCCTGACCTCAGTCACATGCTTCCTTGCTTTATCTGTCCTGTAAAAGGATTGGCTAGAGATTATTAATGGGTGTGACCAACTGTAACAAGTTTGTGCCATAGCTAAGGACTGAGCATGAGCAGAACATAATGGTCGTTGACCAAACTGTGATATTAGAATGCTGAGAAGTAAAGCACAAACCATATGTTATTCAGGTAAATTTCCCAGCGTCTGTATCAAAATGAGAGGTAAGACACAGATTACTGGGTTTATATCTGTGTTCTGCCTTCTGGTTCAGTGTTGTTCTGTGGCTTTAGTTGCCCTTTAATTATCACTTTTAATTACAATACACACTGTATTTATGTAAAAAATTAAAAAAATTCCAAAGGTATTTAAAAACATTTCCAAAGCCCCAAGCTATATCCTGGAAAAATAACTATCGTCATTGAGTTTCTAAGTATTGGGAGTTATTACTATAAATGACTATCAGCAATTGGTACATCCAAAAGACCCAGTACCGAAACACAAGAAAAGCCACATCAAATGTGCAGTGCAGCGAAGAGTGCTCTGATTTGTATGTGGGGGCGACTAAACAGCAACTGCACCAACGTATGGCCCAGCATAGAAGATCCAATTACTCTGGGTTAGGACTCAGCTGTGTACCTGCATCTTAAGGAAAAAGAACATACCTTTTGAAAATTGTAATGTCAACATCTTAGCAAAGGAACATTACTGGTTCAAGAGAGTTGTCAAGGAGGCCACTTATGTGAAAATAAAGAAACCAAGCCTGAATAGAGGTGGGGGAGATCGACACCAATTGTGTCATGTACAATGCTGTTTTGACACCTTACCCTGGGCAGTTTCGATAGCACCCCTTAGCCTCAATGCATTCACACCTCAGAAGGTTCCTTACACCTGGCTGTTATATGCTAATTGGGACTTTCCAAGGTACTTAATTGCCAACTGATTCTTGTACAAGTTAAACTGAATTGAGAAAGCGAGTTGGATGACTAGCGAAACGTCTTCAAGAATTAAACTTTAAGTCCAGTTGATCTAACTGAATACCACAGACATACTATGACCTGGATGAATGAGAACCTTCACAAGCTTAGTAAAAGATATGTATTTATTTAAAAAAAACAACAGGGGGAACTGTGGTATATCAAAAAGAACTCCGTCCTGCATTTAAAATGACTACATCATGCTTCTAGATGCAAGCTCTTCAAACTTAGAGAAGTATAAGGAGTGGTGCTTTCCTGCTTTAACTGTGAGATGTTACATCATCAGCTCCATTACTTTTCCCCCTTGCAGCTGCCTTGAGCATACCCACTTGTATCCTACTGCTGCATCAATAGCCTAACCCACAAAATTCTTAATAATGTTTAATGCTAGCTTAAAAAGAACTTTTTTCTCTCCCTAATGTGTCTACAGGTAAAGTACATATAATGATTACACAGGTTTTGTAGGGGGATGCTTATGACAGTGTATGATGTGTTTGTCACCGATATAGTGCAGACTAGGGAGTAAAACTTAGAATGCCTGTAATATTCGATTGACGGCATCTAGAGACTTCATCCTATGCTGGTTTGAAATGTATGAGAGCTCTTTACAATGGTCATTGTATTGAGGGCACTTGTATGTATACTGTATCACAATATATTATTTGCTGGTATATTACATTTGTAACATAATGGGAAAAACATTTTCCCACAGAACTTCCTACCTAAGCTTTCTTAAAGGAATTATCTTGTCCTTGAAGAGGTTTCACTGTAAACAATAAACTTGTAAGAAATAATGCGCTGTAATTTATTTATTGTAAAACCACCTAATTTCTCTATATTATTGGGAAGCAGTGTTTATATTACAAAGTTTCGCTGCGTTCCTTTTTAATTTTGCCTAGTCTGATATTTTTGCTTCTCTGGATTCATTTTTTTGCTGGCATTTTAGTGAATTGAGGTTAACAATCATGACAATTATATAATGTTAGGATTGCTATGATTGTGAACACCGTCTCTTGGAATACACAGTTTATGCACAGAAAATGTTTTGTTTTTTTTCCTTTTAAAATGTCTTATTTGTGTTCATTTGACATCATTAAACCTAAGCAAGCCTTGATTTATAATAGGACAATAGGACACGCAGTTTTTCTTTTTTTATGATACTGCCTATTAAATGTTGCATAATAATTGCAGTGTGTCTTCTACTGTAACCTATCCCTAAATAAAAGTACTTGTCTAATGGGTCTGCAAAGCACGTTGGCAATGCTAACTGGTAATGGAGTGTCACGATTAGATATACAGCCCACTAACAAACCCATAAAAAAGTCCATAAAACAGACATTAGCAAATTTACTGAAGTCCTCCTGGTCATTTATGCTGAAATACAAGCTAGGCTTACAGACGACTACATTCAAATAGTTATAGGGGCCTGTCATTGGCAAATAAAGAATTTACAATGCCATTTAAAAGTCAGTGATTTATTCCCTCTGCAGAACTCCAAGCTGCAAGCTTGGAAAGCCTCCAAAAGGAAAAAAAAACAGCTGCTTTGCCAGAGTCTGGTTTTCATGCAGATTTAATTTGATAGAAATTCATTGTTTCCTGTTTTAAAATACTGTTATCATTAGACAGCAGAAAAATCCTATTCTCTCAGTGTGCTAATGCACCCAAAGTCCTGCAGCCTTTCCTTTTAGATACTAACTTCCTTTCATGACAAAATTTCACTTTATCCAGCAAAGGAAGGCAAAAAGAAAATGGCAAAAAAAGGGGGAATTCCTTCCTTGGACACTAAATAGTTATAATCATGTACCTTGCACCTTCTATTATTCACAGGAAGGTGATATTGCTTATTTCCACCTCCCTGTGAATAATAGAACACCTGAGTTCCAGAGCTAACTTGCCAGTGCTCCACATACAGCTTCTTACCAGCAGATGGTGCTCTCTTGAACGCACTCCTATCTTTTGTGCATGGACGCCTATGATAAAGATAGGAGCACAATTGGGACCGCACACCAATCAGCTGGTGAGAAGCTGTGGGTCCCTTAGCCAGTCACTGGAGCGGATGCCAGTCGAGCCCCTCCTGCTTGACTTCCGTGCTCGGAAAAGGCATGGAAGTTAAGCAGAAGGCAGCGGGGGAACGAAGGCTGGTAAGTACATTTTGGGGGACCTGTCAGTGCTATAAACCTTGCATGGTCGAGGTTTATTGCCGTTTACTACCAGATACTAAAATTTAGTTTGAGGGATGAACATACCCTTTAACCCCGATATTTTATTATTGATAGGGAGTTGGGAACAAGCTATTTCATCTCCATGTGAATAATAGATAAAAATGCAAGGTACATGATTATAACCATTTTAGGGTATCTTTAAACTTTGAATTTGCCATTGTTAGATGAACGTAATGGTATGCTACTTGCATAAATACAAAAATTTTGCACAGATCCCTGCATGCAGAACTTCCACAACAGATGCACGCTAGTTACTGGAATGCTAGACATGTTTACTGTGAATCAAGTATCTACCAGGGGAGTAGGAGGAGCAACCACAGGGGGGCCCGGGAGCCAAGGGGATCCATCTTCTTATTTTTCCTATGACAAATATAGTCTCCTCCCAGAAAACCACTATGGATGAAGCATGGATCGGGGGCCCCATCATAGTTTTGCAGAGAGGCCCAGGGATTCCTAGTTACACCATTGCTGTGAATAAAAAAAGCAAGCTTTTATTAGTAGGCAAAACAATCACAGTCGCAGCAACTCTCCTTTTTTGACTTTTGCAATTACATAGCAGAATGTGCCACACTGCCTGCAAAGATCAAAAAATGTAGATCGAGTCATGATGAAAATTACATGTCTCTAACTAGAGTGTCTAAAGGTGGGTACACACCTTCCAATCCTTCGTCCCCTCTGACCGTATGGCTCTTCTGACCGGTTGGCCAGGACAAAGGATTTCCGGGGGCAGCAGAACAGTTGTTAATTCAGACGAACGGTCGGAGATCTGACGCATCTGGCCAAAGAAACCATGCAATATTTCAGCCCGACCGATACACTTAAATGTCGGTCAGTCAAGCCGAATTATTGGATGGTTTGTACCCAGCTTTAGTTCATCTAAATCAATATTATCCTTTTAAGGATACCTCCGACTTTAAAGCAGATTTAGTTTACTGCACTGTTTTCTTCTGTAATACTTACATTCTCTTTTACTGAAATATTATTTTACTTTGTGTCGAATATTTTGCTTTGATGCTCAGATTCATGTTTCAAAAGCTGTATACTACTTATTGACAGTAAAAGGTGGTTTAGGGAGAAATTTAGTAGGGGCTTAAGGTATTACCTCAAATCTGTACCTCTTTAAATATTTCGCACACCAGAGAGCATTTTACACTCCGCATTTCTTCATTGAACATGGCAATCCTATATTTAAAAAATGATCTTGTACTTACCCAGAATGATTACACTTTCAAGGAGTACATTTCTGAGAATTACTTTTGCAAATTAAGCATCAAATTGTTAAATGTTTACATCTGTTTCACTAGGCTTCACCAGAATATGGACAAGGGATGAATCCCATAAGTCGACTGGCTCAGATCCAACAGGCAAAGAAAGAAAAGGAACCAGAGTATGTTTTGTTTTCAGAAAGGGGAATTCAGCGCAGAAGAGAGTTTATAATGCAGGTAAATTGTATGTCAGAATAACTTAACCCAGGATGTTCAAAAGCCCTTCAGTTTTAAAATGACATTCTTCAAACTAGGGTTATAAACAACCTACGGAAATCTTGGCATGTTTAATACCCAGTGAGTAAAGGATGGCAGTACACATTGGGGGTTAAAGTAGGATCTCTGGGTATTCACCATCATTTATAGATAAAAATGCACAAATACATTTGTTTAGGTGTTTACTTTTAAAGGTCAAGGTTGGTGAAGAAACTGCAACAGGGACAGGTCCTTACAAAAAAACTGCCAAAAGAAACGCAGCAGAAGTCATGTTACTGCATCTGGGCTATTAAGCCTCTTCTCCTGGAAAGGTAACTTACCTCAGGAATATTTGAGTGAAGCGCAGCTAAAGTAAGTCTTAAGGTTCGTACACACGTGCGATCGCGGGTCCCTACCCGTGATGCACAATGTGTACGAACGTTCATTTCGGCCGATAAAGGCCTTACACACGGGCCGATTATCAACCGAAACAAACGTTTGTACACATCGTGCATCACAGGTAGGGACCCGTGATCGCACATGTGTACGAACCTTTACACTGTTCTATTTTTCATAGGGAGGTGGGAATAAGCATTCCTGACTTACCTTCATGCCACTTCTAGATTTCCAGTAGGTGTTGATTCTGATAAAAATTACTTTTTCCCCCCAGAATTGTTAGGCAGTTACTCCCTGCACAAACTAGTTAAACCACGGAATTTTTGTCTCCATTATCTGAAGGGGATACTATAGAGTTTTATTCAAAAAGCAATAACAGGCATTCATTCAAACATAATTTGCTTCACTGCCCAAGATTAAAGAGCATCAGTTGATTGAATGGACATGTCTGCTTACTTTTACCAACAGATTTAAAGGTCCTCGGTCAGAAGAATAGGGAATTGTATGTACTTGAACTGACATCCAAACCAATAAGTTTCAATTCTCCAGAGTAGATGTTAGCGTTGTCAATTCATGTTCTGGGTTTCAGTATGTCACCTTTCTGAATATATATCTTTCACGAACTTTATTGTATCATTTAAATATCAGTAGAGCTCAGCAGGCAAGTAACATATTAAATGTGACTGTGCTGCTTATAAATCTTCTATGTCATTTCATTTAATTAAAGTATGAGAACGAAATTTTGGTGATCACAAAGAATTTCTTCTGTGCTTGGTTCCCTGTAGCACATGTAGATTGGAACTCCCATATGGCTTGCATCAGCTTTCTCAATATACTTTAACTTATGTAAGAATACAAAATGAAACAAGACAAGATAAAAATGCTTTTTAAAAATCTGATTTACAATAATTAAAATAAAAAAATATATTCGAAGTTGGGAGAGTAGCTGTAGCATTTAGTATTTTCAAACTTTTTTCTAAGATCTAGTTGAACCCAGCTATCAATAATTCGAAGATCTAGTTGAACCCAACTATCAGTAATTCGAAGATCTAGTTGAACCCAACTATCAGTAATTCGAAGATCTAGTTGAACCCAACTATCAGTAATTCGAAGATCTAGTTGAACCCAACTATCAGTAATACGAAGATCTAGTGGAAACCAACTATCAGTAATTTGAAGATCTAGTTGAACTCAGCTATCAATAATTCAAAGCTCTAGTTGAACCCAGCTCTATAATTGCAGCTTGGAATGGTTTCTGTGAGTGTCTTATTAACCTGCCCCATGTTGGTATTCCTTTTGGGTGGCAGGTACCTCCAAATCTTCCAAACACACTATCCAGTATGAGGGGCACACTCAGGACTTGCAACAAGTTTTTAAAAAGTGTTGGAATAGCGATCAACACGTTTCAGCAATTTCTTCGGCTGTCCTCGGGGTCAGAGGTTCTATTGATCTCAGCCATCTTAAAGGGCAACTGTGGTCTCCAAACAAGTTAGGGTTAAATGAAAGCCTGCAGTATTTTCTTTATAATGATCCGGCAATTACATTTCTGACTTCACCCTGTGAGAAATGATGTTGATGTTGTTCAAACTTCCTGCTTCCAGTAGGTTGAGTGACATCACCTTACCTCTGCTAGCCCCTCTGCCCGGGGGGAGAAGCATGCTCTGTAAAAGACTTAATGCTGGGAAATACAGGAAGTAACGGGGGGGAAAATTGTCAGTTGAGAAAGGGAGCCTATTAATGCAGACTGGCTGGTCACATGGCTGAAAACAGGAAGTGTTCAAGCAGGAAGTAATATTGCTGAACCTTTCCAGCAATAACTTCTCACAAATTTTATCTAGAGATGTGATTTCCATTTTATTTTTAAGGTATAATGGAAGACTTTTTATATAATTCTTACTGGTTTGGAAGAATTGGAGACCGCAGTTACCCTTTAAATACACACAGTGAAACACATCCACCATGGTAGTTAACCCTTGTGTACCAAATCCAAAATGTTGACCTATATACAAGTCAAAATTTTAACTCCCAAGCTCTGGGATTTTTACTTTTTAAAGGGTGCGGGGCACAGCTAGTCTGTAAAGAACTGTCAATCACCCAGCCCCTCCCCCTGCCACACTACATGTAGAAACTCCATTCTATAAAAGTAAAGCTTATTTCTCTGTCACTGTATGGCTAATTGATTCAGCATTAAGATCAGGAAAAGGGATAAGCATTATCTGTTGCTCTGTGCTCTTTCTGTGCAGATAAACCCAATCCTGCAGTTAGCTGCTGTCTGTGTTACTTAAGTCTCAATGTAGCACTGTACCTAAAGAAATCAATTACAAAGTCCCCCCTCTGCGCGCGCGCGCGCACACACACACACACACACACACACACACCTTCAAACTCCTACAGCTAAAAGAAAATCTTACTTTATTTAAGCAGTGATTACAGCTCCCAGTGCTGTTTACAGCTCCCAAAGCAGTTTTACTTTCACTTTAACACAAAATAACTGGGTGAATGCTATTGGCTGTAGTGGGGCACAGATCATCTCTACTGCACATGCTCCACACTTAATTTGTCCTTCAGTTTTGGGAGGGGGTCGATACAAAGAGAGGAGACATGCATATGAACAAGGAGTGAGCTGAACAGGACATGAGATCTAGTGACAGGGAACACTGATAGCAAAAAGGGATCAAGTTCCTGACAGCACTAAAATTATAGAAAAGGATAAAGGCAAATAATTATTTTCAGTTTAGTGTCCCTTTAAAGGGGTTAAACAAAACAAATTAATTACAAAAAGGTGTCACATAAAAAAGTAGACATCTGTGTATTGTCCAATGTGTTGCATCATATCAAACAAGCAAGGAAGGCACAGATATGCTCTGTTGTGAGAAAACAAATAATTGAATGAGGTTCCAATTTATAATGTGGAACCTAGTTCAGTTGTTTGTTTTCTTAATACAGAGCGTACCTGCGCCTTCCTTGCTTGTTTGGTAGACTGTTACTTGTGGGTGGCTTGTCGGGGACGCTCTTCGAGCAGGAACCTATGAGGTTTAAGAAGCTAGTGTGCAGCTCAAACTGCTCATTAGTATTGCAGCATATATGACTCCCGTGATCATTTTACTAAATGTTAAAAATTAAACTGAATTATGTGCTGTAATTTTCATTATACTGCAAAAAAAGATAAACAAGCTACTGTAACTTAACTATATCAATATGCAGTCAAACACATTTAAAAAGCTTATTGCATTAAAGGATTTGAGGATATGTACACTGGGAAATGTATTTTTTTTAATGGCCCATTTCCGGAAACTGTAATTCTTCCAAACTATCACTGTACATGTTTTTTGTTGATCTGTCCCCTATTTCTTTAGATATCCAATCTGAAACATCTTACATTTTAGCTGTCAATCAAGCTCCAAGTATCATAAACTATTCTGTTATGTAAAGTTTTCCTGTAGCTAGAATGATCACAGTTGGTATGTGAACTGCATGGGGGGAAATTCCCTCTCCCAATGCTTCCTCATAGGGATTACTGAGCATGCTTACCCTCACAGAGAGTCAGATAGTCTGGCAGGGGGCTGAGGGACTGAGCTTGAGCAAAACAAGTACTGGATTGAAGAGTAAGTGCTGCTTAAATGTATTTATTGGTAGATTGAAATGAGGAAAAGTTATTTTTCAGTGTACAATTCCTTTAAATTTCATATGTACTGTACATAAGTGCATCACTCTGTAGAAAACAAAATAAGTGCAGTGTTTACCATTTTTGAGAGGTTAATAGCTGTGAAAAAGGTATGGGTTTGCTGTTTTGTCTTGGCCTTTAAAGGGTCAATATACTCCCTCAAACATTTTTACATTATCTGAAACTATAATTTTTGCTTCGGGAGTGATGGGTCTTTCCTTGTAAATGCTGTGATTTCAAATTATGATTTCTCAGAATGTACAGCTCAAATTATTAAATTTGCTTTTTTAGAGTAACATCCTGAAGAATTCTGGGCATGTGTAATAGCCAGTGAGTACAGGAGGAGGGGCAAAAATGTCAGTACACATGATAGAATTTAAGCAGGATCTCTACATTTTGATTGTTATTAATAGATAAAAATTTACAAATACATTTGTTTAAATGTTTAATTTTTAAGGTCAAGGTTGGTGAAGAAACTGCAACAGGGACAGGCCCTAACAAGAAAACTGCAAAAAGAAATGCAGCAGAAGCCATGTTACTGCATCTGGGTTATAAAGCCTCTTCCCCTGTCTTAGAGAAGGCTGGAAAGGTATGATAAAAAGTCCAGCATGGGCAAATGTTATTTAATTATTACATATTCTTCTATTTATATCCAATTATAAATATATTTTCTTACTATACAAACTTAAAGGGCATATCCACCTCCAAAACTAAAATTTAACCCACTACTGGCCCCACTGTACAGTTTAAAAAAATCCTTACCATAGTAGTCCATGTCCAAAGGAAACTGAGTAGTGTCTGTTTTCCTGTCCAAACATCTCTGCCTCCTGTCTTGCCTCCGGGAGGGTTGGTGGCATGCGCAGAGGTGCCCTGCCGATCTCTCTCTTGCACTCCATCTTGTATAAAATCCTTAATCTGTATTGCAGGGCATACCCTACCACCCCAACCGCTATGTTAGAAGTTTAAAAATAGAATCCAAACTGTACTTACAGATCCTCGCTCCAGCGTCGTTCTCTATTGCTGGCAGCCGCAGCTGTGATTTGCTGCCTCTCAGCAGTCCGACCCCCTGCTTGTAGTTCCAGCAGCCAGGGAGACGGACCAGAACAACGCTGGAACAAGGAGCTGTAAGTAGAATTTGGATTCTATTTTTAAACTTTAACATAGAGGTTGGGGGTGAGAGGGTATGCCCTGCAATATGTCAAAAGTTAAAGGGGAACTGTGATCTCCAAACAAGTTGAGTTTAAAGGCCAGTTTCTTACCTTTAAAACAAGCCATCAAACACCCCTCTACGTGCTCCACAGCCCAAGATATAAAGAAACGACTGACCAGAAAGTTAATGGGTGGGAGGCTGACTAAGGCTTCTATTGCACAGTGCCGCTGGCGAGCACAGCCTCAGACTCCCTCAGTGTGTGAGGAAGACAGTCAGACAGTCCCTCCTCCTCTCTGCTGTGTAAAGTCCTGACAGAGTAGGAAGGGGAATCTACAGCCCTTCTCTCCCACTATGTGAAAACCGCATTTTCAGGCAGAGTTCTCTCAGTGTTCTGTAGGGGGGGGGGGTCACATCACCCGCGACTGGGTGGGGCTTAGGCATCTGCAGGTGGGTGGGGCTTAGGCAGGCTTTGGCGGGGCCAAATGGGGCTGTAAGAGAATGGGCCAAAGGGGGCCTGCAACTGGAGGGACCATAGGGTCCATGAGTGGGAGGGACCAGGGGGGCTGCAAAGGGGAGGAGGAGACAGAGGGCAGATTGACTGACAAGGTTTCAGAGCAGGAAGTGCAGGGGACCTGGTGATGCTGCTGCCATATCACACACAAAAATGTAAATATCTTCAAAACTATGCAAAATAAACAATGAAAATAAATTGCAAAAATTCTCAGGAGAGCAATTCCTGTTAATTTACCTAAAGTCATTTTTGGACCACAGTTCCCCTTTAATATGGAGGGTGGAGATGCCCTTTAATTAATAATTGCCAAATACACTGTATAGTCAAATTTTTTAATACAAGCCTTTACTTAAAGGGGAGCTAAACTTGTTGAAATGTGTTGCACCATCTTTAGAGTCTTTTGATTCTTAAACCTTTTTCAAAAAAGCCTTAACACAATTCTCGAAAGATGCTTTTGATTAATTCATAAACTGTGCATGCTTTTGCTTAAAGGACAACTAAAGCTGCAGAACAACACTGAACCAGAAGGCAGAACACCTTGATATATAACCAGTAATCTGTATCTTACCTCTCATTTTGATACGGGCGTTGGGAAATTTACCTAAATAACATATGGTTTGTGCTTTACTTCACAGCATTCTAGTATCACACAATTTGGTCAATGGCCATTTTGTTCTGCACATGCTCAGCACTTAGCTATGGCAGAAACTTGTTACAGTTGGTCACACCCATTAATAATCTCTAGCCAATCCTTTTACTGGACAGATAAAGCAAGGAAGCATGTGACTGAGGTCAGGAGGTGTGGTCTGACACTGCACATACACACAGATACTTCATCCAGTTCTTAACAGGCTTACATTTACTTTAATACAATTTACTGAAGTGGGATTTTATAGCTTATTGGTGTTTTTAGGGGGGTTGTTTTCAGATTCTGGAGTATGAAAAATTGGGTTTAGTTCTCCTTTAATTTGTAATAGGTGATCTAGTATCTTCCAGTGGGCACTGTCCTACTCTGCTCCTGGACAGTGCTATAAATGAATGAATAATCTGACCCATCCCTTTCATTTTAATTATTTTAATAGTTTCACATTTTTACTCTTCTCTTAGCCTTCAAACCCTAGTTCATATTGCATTTGGGTGCATTCCTTGACCCAATTTCTGACTAGGAAATAAGTTGTCCAAATATAGCAGGAACCATTGCCCTTTGTTAATAGAAGGAGAGGAAGTACCCATCAGGGCAGCTGTCTTGTTTTCTGTCAGAGTTTGATCATTAATTATTTTCTACATAATTGAATGCTAAGAGATGTTTTGAGGGCCCTTTCAGAATGTGATGTAGTATTCCTGCTAGGTGTGCTAACATTTTTCTAGTAGGAATAAAATACAATCTACCAAATAAGATGATTGTTTTCTTCCCATTTGCTGTTTATGCAAACCGTAATCAGGTGTCCAGTCTTAATAAGTTGTGAAATATTACCTATATACTGGAATATAAGTCGATCCGAGTATAAGCCGAGGTACCTATTTTTACCTGAAAAATGAGTCCGAATATAGAAATTAGAGGATAGAAAATATTAGCACTACTACCTTCTGATCCACACACACACACACACACACACACACACGAGAGCCCCCCAGTTAACTTAATAAGTTGTGTATTACCACTACTGCCTTCTGATCCCTCCACCACCCCCCACCCCCCCCCCCCCCAGAGCCCCCCAGTTCAGTGGAGGAGAGGACTTGGTAACTGTTAACTTGCCTGGGCAGTGAATAAAATAGCGCAGAGTCACTCTGTCTTCAGTCCATCAATCCGGCTGCCGCTAGCTCCACATGTATTGATATGCCGGCTGAAGTCACTACTCGACGCCGGGCGGTGAGACAGGTGCCGAGTAGTAATGTCAGCAGGTAGATCAGTACATGAATAGCAAGCAGCAGCCGGATTGATGGATTGAAAACTGGGTGACCCAAGTATAAGCCGATGTTCAATTTTCAGGCTATTTTTATAACCTGAATACTCTTATACTTAAGTATATATGGTAGATCTCTTAGAACTTACAATTCTTTTTAGCATAACAACATTAATTTTTTCAATATGTTCATGAAATAAACTATAATTTGCAAAGTAAAAAACTTTTATAGGGAACCTGGCTTATGGAAAATGCTGTTATAACAAAGTTTTTTTTCATCATAAACCATAAAGCTGGTTGTGGTTGGTAATAATTCCATATTACGACAGCATCACAGCTTGTGGACATTCTACATAATATGTCAAGTTTCCATTCCATATATTGGATAGTTCAGAAATATTACCCTAGTTTCCCCTTTCAGCTCTGCATTAGAATCCTTTGTCTAGATTTTTTTAAAGGTAAGGTTAAATAAAAAACATAAATGAATAAATAAATGAATTAAGCTTGGTATGCACATCCAATAAATATCATTATTATAACAATTATTTGTTAAGGCTTTTTGAATCAGTCCAACGAAATTGTTTAGAAATTGTCACGATGTTGGGGGTATAAAAAAAGCCCGTAAATAATGCACATTTTTCTCAGACAAACCCCCTAGGGTCGAGCAATCTGGCCAAGGATTGTCTGTGTATCTGGGTGCAGGGTGGGCGGACGTTGTTTGATCTGGCAGGACAGAACAATCAACAACCATAAACAGGTGATCACCGCCCGGAAGGAGCAATGAGCCCTAAGGTGTTTCGCCCAAGGAAAATTTGTGGTGTTAGCCTTTAGTTACATAAGGCCTTAGGCTGGGTACTCATGGGGGGACTATTTGTCCCGAACACACACTCGCTACGAGCTAGTGCTCTGCCTGGACAAATGTCCATCAGTCGCGGCAAATTCGGTTCCCATAGGGAACCGCATGATTGATCAGGATTTTCCGACATGTCCGATCCGGACGAAAGTGCCGTGAGTTGGTCAGTCGTTCGGCCAAAAATATCTTCTGGTGTGTACCCAGCCCTTAGAGTGCAGAGAGTTCTATTAAGTTTAAAGGGCATGTCCACCTTTATTATAAACTTTTGTCATATGATAGTATATGTTCCCCTAGCCCCAACCGCTATAAAAAAGTTTTAAGAAAGTGCCCAGATCTTTACTTACCTTCCCTCTCTCCTCCGACGCCCGGCCCGGCCTGGCCTTCTGCAAGCAGGGGGCGGGACCGGCAGCTGCGTCTGTGATTGGCTGAGAGGCAGCCAATCACGGACGCGGCTGCCGGATTCTCAGAATGCCGGGGGAGAGAGGGAAGGTAAGTAGAGTTCTGGGGACTTTCTTAAAATTATTTTTATGCGGTTGGGGCTGGGGGAACATATACTACTATATGGGCAAGGGGTTTTATGGTAGGGGGAGGGAGGGGGAGAAGGGCTGCAGTACGCATGCCAAACTTCTCCCGGGGGCCAGATAGGAGGCAGAGTCCTATATGGACTCTGCTATCCTCCTGGTGGGCAGTTTTTGGGACTTAGGGGGGAGACTACAGGAGAACCATATGGAGCTGGGATGTGAGGTAAGGATTTTATTACACTACATGGTGGGGCCATTAGTGGGGGGGATTATAGTTTTGGGGGTGGACATGCCCTTTAATGCATAATTATATTGATGTAAGGCTAAGTACACGGGACAATATTTCCATTGGTTGGGAGGAAATGTCAGCAAAAATGTTTTGCTGTGACCGTAATTTTTTTCAATTAAGTCTGTTAGTTGGGAAGATAGGGTCAAAATTTCCCATGTGTGCCAGCCTTAAAGAGGCCAAATAATGTATATTGCATACAAGTAGCATTCTTTGGCTAGTATCAGATTCACTTGTTTTTATTGTCTGTATTTAGAGGTGGCCAGTATGATTTGCCATTTTACATTTTGCAGAGAGGAGAAAACCAGGAATGGGATGACCAGAATTCTGGGACTGACAATCAGACAGGGAGTAAGTAACCTCATAATGGGTTTTCTTGAGAAGTTACTTTTCTTGTAATTTGGTTGTTAAATTTTTGAATGAATATATTTTATAAACCTTTTAACACTGCAAAAATGTAAAACATAATCAACTGTTTAGTACTTCTGAAGTTAAATAATATTTAATATTACAATCTAAAACTGCTTAAGATTTAACATTCTGCAGTAAAATCTATTAAATGGCTATGTCTATCTGTCTGTTGTGCTTGGACATACACTTAATCATTGAAACAACAATAACTAAAAAGGCTGGTGTGTGCACACCCCGTAAGGGAGATCTACCCAGTGCAGCTGCGGTTCTGGGTAAAGCTAAATACACACATTGCGTTATAATCGGTTCCGTTCCAGTCCGTTTAAAAAACGCGCTGCATGCAGCATTTCTGTCCCGTTTTTTTGTGCATTTTCTATAGAAATCGATGGACTAACATTGTTAAAAAATGGATACAAATGTATGCAAAAAATGGATACCGGAAGAGGCACAGCTGTCGAAAGCCTATTTACCAGAGGCTGTGCAGCTGTTTGCACAAGTATTTAACGCCAGCTGATAGCTGGATGAATGTCCCTGTAATTGTGCAAATGTATCTGCATTGTAAGTCCCAGATGCCCGTCTGTCTCCCCCCTCAACTTGCAATAAAATTAAAAAATAACAGGACAGCACATGCACCATTCCAAATATTGGATTTAAAGGGCATGTCCACCCCCAAAACTATAATCCCCCCACTACTGGCCCCACTCTGTAGTGTAATAAAATCCTCACCTTACATCCCAGCTCCAAATGCTTCTCCTGCAATGTTCCCCCAAAGTCCAAAAAACTGGCCACCAGGAGCCATTTAGGACTCTGCCTCCTGTCTCTCCTCCGGGAGAATTTTGCCATGCGCACTGCAGCCCTCCCCCCCTCCCTCTCCCTCACGTTTTGGTCTCCCTTCCCCTAGCATAATTCACTTTTTATATGTTGTAGGGCTTCCTCCCCCAGCCCCAACCGCATTATTATAATTGCCAGAAAGTCCCCCAATCTTTACTTACTCTATCCTCCGCTGTCCTGAACTGCCGGCAGCCACATCCGTGATTGGCTGCCTCTCCGGCTCTCTGCTTGCAGTTCCATGCAAGCAAAAGTCCGGGCAGTGCGGCGGAGGATAAAGGGAAGGTAAGTAAGGCTGGGTACACACGGAGGGACTTTTTGTCCCGACCAAGCGCTCGCTATGAGCCAGCGTTCAGCCAGGACAAATGTCCGTTGGTAAAAAAAAAAAAATTTGGCAATTTTCTGAGAGGCCCGATCGTTCCTTCGTCCGATTCAGACGAACGAACGAACGATGTTGGTCGTGGCTGCCCGCCCCACACTAGCCAATATTTTCGGCCAATCGACCGAAAGTGCCATGAACTTTCTGGCAATTATAATAATGCGGTTGGGGCTGGGGGAGGAAGCCCTACGACATATAAAAAATGTTTAGAAGGGTGGCCCATTTATTTAGCCACATATCACAACGATACAATGTTTCGGGGGGTCACACTCCCTTTGTATAACCTGACAAAAGGAGGATAACCCCAGAAACGATGTTGCGTTTCTGTAATATTTGGCTAAATAAATGGGTTGAGTACACTTGAATCCAATATTTGGAATGGTGCATGTGCTGTCCTGCTTGTTAATTATATGACACACGTTACCAATCTTTGAAAGATGACAGACAAAATCTTACAGATTCTCCCTATATATAGTGATCCTTTGTGTCTACCACACACCTTAACAATTACAGTCAACTCCCTTTTGCCAATGCTGAACATTGATTAGAAACGTTGTTTCACACGAACTAAAAAGGACCGACTGTACCAACAGGATTGGTCCTTTATCGGTAATGTGTGTACCCTGATTTATTTCCCTTTTAAAGTGTACAAACATTGTTTGAACAAGCACAGAACATGTTTAATCTTATGTTACTTGCTGAATGGTGCTGAAAATCTAGAAACATCTCATAATGCTTCTTTTAAAGACATGTGACCTGTTTTCTTGTGCATATACACTACTTAAGGTGGCCATACACTAGAAAGATTTTACCTACTCGACAGTGATCCCACGACATTAGACCCATCCTGCTGGAACCACCTTTTCCATTCTTCTTTGCGACCAACATGCAATCGCAAATCCCATTCATTTTGCCACCTTTAAGCTAGGTACACAAAGTACCGATAAAACCCCCAGAGCTTTATCGGTGCTGTGTGTATCCTGTTTTTCTGAATAAGTCAGGATAGTACTCTGCTTGTGACACACGTTAGAAAACGTACTCAATACTATTTATAAACCGTAAATTTAATAAAACATATCCTAAAATTCACAAATATAAAAAATGCAGAAAATACAAATTCTCATATAGGAAAATATATGGCTGGCCAGCCGCAATCGATATCATATACATAAATAGTAAAATACAGTTATATAAGAGTATTCCACATAGAGATATACTAAACTATAGAAAAATATGCTCCGTAACCATGTGTGGAGATCCAATATGTGGGCTACGTATATAGCAAGTATCTGTATACTAGCCCCTAGCAGCGAGTGAAGTAGTTAAAAGGTATATATACAATGTTCAAAGTCCCGCAAGTGTGCGCACAGTGTTTCTATAAATATTCAGGACAGGTGGAGCTGGAAATGAAAACAGTTATACTGTACCGTCGATCTAGTCGTAATCGCCGTATTTCGGTGCTTTAAAGCTTTCTTCAAATTAGGCAGATCCTTCGGGCAAGCAAGCCCTTATCCTAGCCCTTATCCTCTCCCTAAGTCCCAGGACAACACGTCGCTTCCGCTACGCGTTTCGCTGTACACTCGGGACTGTGTGTATGCAGATCTTTGAAAAATGACAGACAAGATCTTCAAGATCCTGTCTGTCCTCTTTTAAATATCTTTTTAAGCTAGGTACACACGATACAATAATTCAGCCTGACTGACATTTTAGAGTGTTGGTCGGACCGAATTATTATATGGTGGCTTTTTGCTGCCGCAAACGATCTTTTAGGTTGGAAAATCACAACTGATCTTGCGGTCCTCTATGGACCACACTTTTGCCGTGACCGACAGTCCTTCCTCCTGGCCAACTGGTCGAAAGCCTCGAACAGTCGGTCAGGAGGAAGGATTGTATATACCTAGCTTAAGTGTGTACCCAGCTTTAGACATTATTATTATTATTATTGATTTATATAGCGCCAGCATCTTCCGTGGTGCTTTACAATTACATAGTCATACATTACATACAGGGTAATGCATATTATACAAAGTCATACTGCATACAGATGTAATCTATAATATAAGTTCACAGAGTGAGGAGTTACTTACAGCAATACTGTGATATAATAGGAGTGAGAACCCTGCCCAAAGAGCTTACAGACTAGAGGATATGGGGGTGAGACATAAGGTGACGGGAATCGGTAGGCTGTAAATAGACTAATGTCCAATTTATCTGAAGTCTCGTACATACGTTGGATCATTTACGTACAATGCAGCCGATGAACGTTTAACAACATTATCATTAATCCTCATAACTGAAACGACATCTGTACACACAGCAACAATCGTCACCACGATAGTCGTTAGATATAGACGTTCATATGTAAAGTAACGTTTCGTATCTTTGCGCAATTACGAAAGCAGAGCATGCGCCTTTTATATATTTTGAATCACCAAAGGAAAAACATGCTAGGCACACCAGTCTTGATAGTGAAAAGAAACTTTTTTTACTAGTGACGTTTCGGAACCTGTGTGGTTCCTTCTTCAGACCAAACAAAAAACTGTTTTTTGTTTGGTCTGAAGAAGGAACCACACAGGTTCCGAAACGTCACTAGTAAAAAAAAGTTTCTTTTCACTATCAAGACTGGTGTGCCTAGCATGTTTTTCCTTTGGTGATTCTGACTGTTGGCTTCAGCGCTTGAGCACCCAGCATGAAATGACAAGCTACTTATCTTACGTTCAGGTGTGCAGGATCCCACCCTTTTCCTTTATATATTTTTCGTAAAAATGTTAACGATAATCTGCCGACTATGTACAAATATACGATAACCGGCAGAACAAATCCGCTAGGCTGATCGTCGGAAAAAGCCGTCAATACTCGACGGTCGTTGGTCTTCGACGATCGTTGATGCTATATTTTCTTACGAATATCGTGCGATTGCTCGTTCGTCGGCTGCATCGTACGACAATTATCCAACGTGTGCATGAGGCTTAAAAAGCGCCTAGCCCATTGTTTTATACAATCAATTTGAGATCACAAAATAAGTGGGTCAGATAGGAACATTTTAAGATAAAAACCACTGCTTGTAAAATGTGGTCTTTAGACATTAAATTAAATGTCTGTCTAGTGTATGTCCAGCTTAAGTGTTTGCATAGTGAACACCAAATTGTGATCACACCCTTTGGATACAGTTTCTCCTCCTGGGGCGAGTTGTGTATTGTGCTTGCACTCTTTGATAGGCTTCCCAATGTTTTATCAGCTGAATATCTGCACTGATCAGTGGGAAGAGGGTTTTAAATTGTGTTTGTTAAGGTGTTACCTATGTTTAATTTAAACAACATCTGAATAAAATGTGTTAGTTGAAAGGATTTGTTATCATCAAAAGCTTTTTGCTTTGGAATTAACCCAATGGTGTGTGAGACCTTTACTTGTTCCTGTATAATCTATTATATACAAATATATATTTTTTGTTGTACTGTACAGATTCCATTCCCTCCACTTTGTTAAAAATTACATAACTAGAGTTTTACTGGTATATTGAGAAGATAGTATAGATTTTTTTGTGGATGCGGTTTACAAACAAAGCAGTGTTAATTTATAATCATCAGAAAATTCATTTTGATGTTTTTTTTATGTATTTTTATATTTACTAAAGCCTAAACTTAAATTGCAGTGAAATGTAAGACAACAATCCAAATTAATATACACATTAGAAGTGTCATCACTGGGTAGACATAAACGTTTCATAGAATACATTTCTGTTTGTTATGCAATCTGTTTTTTGTAAAACGGTCATTTGTATTTAAAGAGAAATCTCTTTATTTAATATTTGCTGATTGATTAGATTTAAAATGTTTCCCAAACGGAATCTGTAAAACCGAATTGAAAGTTATGAAATAAACACCAAGACTTTTTCTTGTCCATTTACAATAAATAGACATAATAACAATGTATCCTGTAACATTTTCAAATTCATAGATTATGAACCAGTGGTATGAGTATTTTTTGTTTTCTTGTGTTTTAGGAGTTTATTGCCGTTTTAATAATCATTTTCTTACTTTTACAGCCCCAAAGGGTATTCTCCATCTTTCTCCGGATGTGTATCAAGAGATGGAAGCAAGTCGTAATAAAACTGTTCCTGCTCCTGCTGTCGGCTATTTATCATCGAAAGAGATGAATCAGATTTCCAGCTCATTTTTCAGCACATCTGTATCTCCAAGCTGCACACCTGCAGTTGCAAGAGAGCTACTGACTAATGGAACCTCCCTGAGTGCTGAAGCGATAGACTTTGCCGGAAAAAGCCTAATATGTGACAGTTCCACTATACAGCCATCTAAACAGCTTGAATATCTGGCAGGAATTCAAGGCTTACAGGTAAGAAAACTAGTTCCTGGCTTGGCCAGAAAGCAAAGTCTAAATCGTCATGGTATAAATGATTGCTAAACGTTCAGTAAAGTAAACTTAGGTATGTATAGTTTATAGAGCTTCTTCCTAGTCCTGCGTGTCTACTCTGTAAGCTATGAGAGGTTTTTTTTAAAGGAGACCTGCAGGACTGGGGAGGCTTCTGCAACCCAGAAGAAAAATGAAGGAGACATAGCGTTCTCCGAAACATTGTGTGTATTTGTGTGATGCAATAAACAGAATATCTTCTGAGAAACAGTGTGCGCTTCCATCGACTTTTTCTGCTTGTGCTACAGAAGAAAAATGATCCTTTGCTTACAGTTAAGGATGAAAGTATCCATTGCATCGTATGCAGGAGATCGAACAATGAATAATTATATAGATTTTATAGAGCAGCATTTGATTTTAGTGTATAGCCACGATTAGTTTACAGTTATTTTAGTGTCCATTTAATCTCTTGGGGAAGCTAGTCTGGAATTCATTAGCCACACTTATTTTGTATACACGTTTCCCCCCCATATTGTGTTCAAAGGAAGTCCTGTTGACCTTCTTGTGTCAGAGATTGCAAACAATGATATGTTGTCCACTTCTAGAGCAACATGAACACAGGGCTGCAAATGACCTGCAAACATTTTTCATTTTGCCATATGTTTTTCACCTGCCTGGTCTTATCACCACTGGTAAAAAAAAAAAAAGTATTTGCTATTCAGTTTCATTAAAGAATGGTCTCTGTATTCTATGTGCATCGAATACTAAATCCGTTGGGACCTATCAGACAACGTGGCAGAGGAGCGAGTAACTTACCTTCATTCCCGGCTCCTGCAGATTTTATTGAAGTAAGGGTGGTAAGACACAGCTCCTTTACCTTCCGTTCTTTAATAAAACTGAATAGCAATTTTTTAACCTCATTTGTGGGCACTGGAATGACCAATCCTATGCAGAAGAATGCCCAACCAACTGTAATTGTATGGCCAAAATATATGCTATGTTGTATATATATATTCTCTGACATAAAATACATCTTTAAAGGGTATGTCCACTTGTAAAACCCCCT
The DNA here is from genome assembly GCA_019447015.1 of Hymenochirus boettgeri. Lineage (NCBI taxonomy): Eukaryota > Metazoa > Chordata > Amphibia > Anura > Pipidae > Hymenochirus > Hymenochirus boettgeri. Next base: position 229,578,256 of record CM033474.1, on the reverse strand, counting down.
TTTTTCTGTTTAGTTTTATTGAAGAACTGAAGGTAAAAGCATAGAGTACAGAGTTCGTTAGGACCTGTCAGATGAAAAAAGGGTGTTTTACCTGTGGAGATACCCTTTAAATACAAGGAACTGTGTTAAATTTCCTCATGGGCTGTGTATTCACTGGCCAACTCTGCCCTCATATTCCGATTGTTAGTCTGTCTGATGAAAATTAGGATATCTATTGAATACCATGTGATCAGGCAAATATTGGCACCATATACTTGTAAATGTAATGAAAATATTGGTTGCAAGAGAAATATAGGCCGTGGCAGCTGATTGGGTCAAAATATCAGCGAAAAGTAATTTATGTTTAAAAAAAAAAAAACTCCCCCCACCAAGAAATTATATGTATTCCTAGCTGTGTGCTTGATCTACTCAAACACGGTTTGTTTAATAGAATTAATACTTAGCAAGTCTTTCAACTTTTTAGTTTTCTGTGGGGAAAAGGTTTATACTTCTTATTCAAATATAGGTAATAGTAGTAGTATAGGTAATATTTTTAGGAAATCAGCTTAGTACAGATTTACTACATATTACAGGTCACTCTGAAGAAAATATTTATTTTAAAGGGTATCTCCACCTTCATTTTTAACTTTTTCTGTAGTTTAGGGGACCCTATCCCACCCTCAACCGCCATATTTGTTTACAAAAAACTAATCAGAAAGGTACTCACAGAGCTTCATTCCCCTGGTGTTCTGATCCGGCCCTCTGCTTGCTGTAAAATTGCAAGCAGGGGGCCAGACCAGCAGCCGCGTCTATAATTGGCTGAGATGCAGCCAATCATAAACACGGATGACGGCAGAGCAGAACGCCAGGGGAACTAAGCTCTGTAACTGATTATTTTTTTTGCAAAATGAAAACGGCGTTTGGGGATGGGATAGGGTCCCCTACACTACAGAAAAAGGATTATAAGGTAGGGCACCAGGCAGCAAACAGGGATCGATAGAGAGGGAGGGGTAAGGAAAGGTAAGAGGCAGAAACCTTTTCACACAGACAGGCTCCTACTCTTCACTTTTTGGTACTTTGGCTAGACATTGCAGGAGAACCATTTGGAGCAGAGGAGTAATATAAGGATTTTTAACACTACACAGTGGGAACAGTAGTGGGGAAAATTTTAGCATGCCCTTTAAGCATTGCTGAACTAAAATGTATTTTCTTCTTTGAAAGTATATGAGCTCTGCATATTTGCCCTTTATTTACAATTATGTAAATGTGCCCTGAATAGAGACATTACTTGTCTCTATTCAGACCTTTAAAAAGACTGCCTAGTTTATCAGACAAGACATACATTGTTTTTCTTAGTTTAATTGAAGAAAGGGAGGTAAAGGAGCTATGTCCTATGTTTTTTCAATTAAACGATCAGGAGCAGGCAGGGAATTCACAGTACTTGCTTGCAATCGCGCTTCAGAGCTGACTTCTTTGACAGGCTCTGATTGAGCTTGCACTGTATGTGTATATGTTGTGCGCATGTGCGTACAGTGCAAGCTCTGTCGTGACCTTTCAGAGGAACAGTAGAGGAGAGCATTTTAGGGTAAGAGGGTGTTCAGGTTGGGATACTGGAAACTCTGCAGCAAGTCATTGTCTTAGTTGTAATATATACACAAATACAGGAGCAACTAGTATAATACATTGTATAGTAAGCAATATAAAACCTCAAGTGAGGTGGGGTGCTCAATGAAAAAAGATTAATCTATAAGACTATAAGAAAAAAGAATCATGGCACTCCCAAAATAGCTTACGGTACACAAGAACATGTTTATTGATAGTGAACCTGCCTGAACAAAAAGTGGCAAATAAAGTGCAATACAAAGTGACTCAGTGCAACACACATAAAACTATATCAGTACCTCACTCACAGACTACACCCTATGATCATATAGCACCTGGTAAATGTATAACAATAAATATGCAGCGGTGTAAAACCTATAATGGACAACATATAATTCAACCTTACATATGATAAAGTTCAATTGTCCTAGAAGATTAAGTGACAACAGCTTCAATGTTGCTAATTTAGTTTGTGTTATTTCAAGTAAAGGTTGTATGTTCAGTTTGAAGAAATAGGTGGGTGATTAGGTGATGTAGATTCCTAGATATTTGAAGTGGTCTACTGTTTGAAATGGGACATGATAATATAGATTAGGGATTATCCATTGGATATAATACTGATTTATTCTAATTGATTCCAGAGTCCAGAATAGGGCGCAAACAATAGGGACTAGGGATTTCAGTGTTGTTTTGGGGTTATCTAGAATCGAGAATAACATTGTCTGCATATAGTACGAGTGTCTCTATTATGTTGCCCAAATTGCCAGGGCTTCTATCACTCTTGTGAATAGCAGTGGTAAGAGGGGGCATCCTTGTCTAGGGCCTCTTGATAGGGAAAACATTCGTGAGGTGGTGCCGTTTAGAGTACTGTGGGCTTGGGGTGTTTTATATAGTATTTGTAGCCGTTTGTTGTATCTGTTGCCAAACCCATATTTATGTAAGCAGGCCCACAAAAAAAACCCACTCCAGAGTGCCAAATGCTTTTTGCATGTCTAAAGAGACCATTATATGTTGTCCACTGTTGTCATAGTTTACTTGTGACTGTATCAGCGTGCGTCTGAGGTTGATTGAAGTGGACTTGCCAGGTAGAAAACCCACCTGATTTGGGTGTATGAGGTCTAGGATTACTCTTTGTAATCTGTTGGCTATGATTTTTGCCAGGATTTTTTAGTCGCTATTAATCAGAGGTATTGGTCTGTTTGAGTTCAAATTGGCAGGTTCCTTTCCAGGTTTAAAAGGTACAACAATAGATGTTTCATAAAATGAGGTTGGTAGGCATGATTGGTAGTAGGAGTTTTGGAACTCTTGAGAAGTTGGGGGCTAGTTCTGTATCATATCTGATTTGTAGATATGGAGATAATTTGTAGACCTCTATTGGGAGGCCATCTTGTCCAGAGGTTTTGCCGTTGTGTAAGTTTGCTATTGCTATTTGTATTTCTGTTAGTGTCATTTCTGCTTCCAGCTGAGCATATTGGTTGGGTTTTTGGGATGGGAAATTAATATTGGCTAGGTAGTCAAATGTGTCTATTAAGTTGAAGTTGCAGTGGGAAGTGTAAATATCTTAGCAGTAATTGGTAAAGGCTTAAAGAATGTCTGAAGTTGAAGTAACAATGCCCAGGGTGGGGTCTTGGATGCAAAGTACACGCACCTTGACTATTGTTGCGCTAGGTATGTTATGAGTCTTGCAGATTTCTTTCCTTCTTCAAAAAATTGATAATTCTGGAAGAACATTTTCCACTTCGATAACATTCAGGTTATGTAGTTGTAGTGAGTATTGTTAATACGGCTGCTCGCTTCAGCTTGTCATTAAGGCCTCGTGTGTTTCATGTCAGGAAACTAATCATGTTGTATTACTGTATATAATAGTGAGTGAGGGTTGTGAATGATGTTTTTGCACATATTTAGGAAGGAAGTTATGGTGCATGATAAAGATTTATTAACATCAAATAGTAATGCCAACCAATTATTGTTATTATATATCAAACAGTTATACATTTGTTGATATGTTGGTAAATTACCTGTGTTTTAGGAAAGGTGTTAAATGGAGAGGAAAGGGGAGTACTGGGAGGATAGTAATGGATAGATAATAGAGAGGTAGATACAAAAGTGGTTTATTATCATTTTTATTTTAAGTATAGTCTATGTAAATATGTATTGTTTTTGCTGGAAATATTGGCATTTGACTTGGTATCAGCTGAACAGTGTAATTCCACTTTTTTATCAAAGATTCTGAAACATATAATCATGAGTTGTCTATTATTAGTAAGATGTCTAATATTACATTTATTTTAATTGTGATTCCATTACAGTATTTGTCAGCTATATATATCAAGTATTTCAAGATAGGTGTTAAATAAAGAAGAAAAGGAAGAGAACAGAGGGGAAGGGTGAAATGTGGCTGGAAATGGCTATAAACCTCAACCTCACGAGGTTTATAGCACTGACAGGTCCCCCCAAATGAACTTACCAACCTTCGTTCCCCCGACGCCTTCTGCTTAACTCCCGTGCCTTTTCCGTGCATGGAAGTCAAGCAGGAGGGGCTCGACCGGCGTCCACTCCTGTGATTGGTATCGTGCCATTTCCAGCCACATACTTAAATTTAGTTTGAGGGGTGGACATACCCTTTAAAGTGGATAGATATTAGAGAAGTGGAGGTAAAAATGGTTAACTTTCATATACCTATATAATAAGTATTTTAGGCATAGTTTGAGTACATCTATACATCTGCTAAAGGTGTTTTAGAATTAATTCTTCAAAGTCTTGGTGTTGTCTTTAGGGGTGATGACTTTGTAGGGGTTAGATCCAGGTGTAACTTTTTGGTATAGAAGTTAGTGTGGGTAATACAATTTAAAGGGGAACTGTGGTCCAAAAATGACTTTAGGTAAATTGATAGGAATTGCTATCCTGAGCATTTTTGCAACTTCTTTTCATTGTTTATTTTCCATAGTTTTGAAGATATTTACATTTTTGTGTGTGATATGGCAGCAGCATCACCAGGTCCCCTGCGCTTCCTGCTCTGAAACCATGTCAGTCAATCTGCCCTGTGTCTCCTCCTCCCCTTTGCAGCCCCCCTGGTCCCTCCCACTCATGGACCCCATGCCCCCTCCAGTTGCCCCCTTGGCCCATTCCCTTACAGCCCCATGTGGGCCCTGCCCACCCACGGGTGCCTAAGCCCCGCCCACCCGTGGGTGCCTAAGCCCCGCCCAGCCTAATTCACACTGAGGGAGTCTGAGTCTGTGCTCGCCGGCAGCACTATGCAAGAGAAGCCTTAAGAATGTCAAATGTCAGCCTCCCACCCATTAACTTTCTGGTCAGTAATCTTGGGCTGTGGAGCAGGTAGAGAGGTGGTTGATGGCTCGTTTTAAAGGTAGGAAACTGGCCTTTCATTTAAACTCAACTTGTTTGGAGACCACAGTTCCACTTTAACCTGTCAGGTGGGAGAGTATTGGAGGATATAAACTTTTCTTCTGGTCTATGGACAGTTTAGGTATACAGATTTGGTTGGAGATGTAAGAAGAGGGTTAATCTGGTTGGTATTCTGTGTGCCCTCTCCACTGCAAAATCAGGTGTGGTAGCTAGATATGGCCAGTGTAGCCAGTTTTCAATGAAGACATTTCGGGTGTTCGGCCCTCGGCCATCTAGAATACCTAGAAATCTGAGGTTTTACCTCCAGAGGTGTTTTTCCAGATCATCGGACTTGGAGTGCAGGTGTTTTATTTGTAGTTACAGGGATGCTACCTTAACCTGTAGTGGGCTTAGGCAGTCATCTCTGCTTCTCCAATTCGATGGTGCAGTCTTTGCATATCTTGGCGTAAAAGGCCTGTGTCTGTCTTAACCTCCTCCATCTTGCTTTCTTGTATTGCTGCAAGTAATTTTGTGTGCATTTGGGTTGGGGTGAGTTTGTTCACTGGGGTGTTGTTGCTTTTGAGTTCTCTGGTGGTGAATCTCATGCTAGCAGTCTGGAGACACCATCTTGGTTAGTGTTGCGAGCAAACTTGGCCAGTTTGTCCACTGTTTCTTTACAATCAGTGGTTGTCTCTTTCTTATCTTTTGGTTTTGTCATGTTTGTGAAAGGTTTTTGGGGAGGTAGGGAAATTAGAAGCCAGTAAATTAGTAGGAATATGTTTTGGGTCCGGGAGCTCTGCTTTTATGCTTCCACTCAGGAAGCCAGGTTAGCTCTGCCCCACTTTTTTTTTTCTTTTTAGTCATTTAGCAGACAACTGTTTTGGTTTACATTTTCTTCAAAGAGAACTAAAGAATTTGTGTTCTGCAAGTTTAAGTAAAACATTTCCTTTTGTACTCTGCTTTAATTTTTTTCCAACTCTTTTAAGGGAAAACTTGTCTCTCCAAGACTAAGGGCTCGTACACACGCATGATGTGTGTCCTGACCTGGATCGACAAACGACCCCGGTACACAATTGCGATTCTCGGACAAAACGACCGTTCGTCGTGTGTATCCGTGAGCGTTGCGGGTCTTGCACATCTTGACAGTTTGTGTGACCGTTCGTGCGGTCCCATAGGGGACCGCGCGATCAGTTGTGATTTAACGATTTTCCGTTCCTCTGATTCAGATGAATGGGTAACTGAGGTCCGTCGTGGCCGGCCGCCCCACACCAGCAGATATTTTCAGACGACCGTCCGATAGTGCCGTGGATTGGTTGGTCGGCCGAAAATATTGGCTGGTGTGTACCCAGCCTGAAAGTCTGGTTCCCTACCACAGATTTATAAATGGTGCCCTAAATTCTTTGACTGAATGCTTTTTTATACTTGGAAGTGAAGGGACACTCCCTCTTAGATTGGTCTGGCAGAAGGATTTGGAGATGTGAATATCTGACATTGTAAAACCTTGTTTTCTCATAATATTTTACATGAAGCCTTTAGTTGGCTTTTAATTCTTTCAAACATCCTCTATTAACAAGAAAATAAGCTTGTTAATATGATCTTTTCTGAAGGAATGTGGTCTTATGCAGATAAACATTTAGTTTTTTCTTAACTCATTTTCCTTTCTGATAAACATAAACAAAACACAAGCTACCAGCACGTCTGTAATGACATTTATAAGCAATATAAGCAAAATTCTACAAGCAATATAAAATAATGTTCTGAAGAATGCAGTGTATTACCAAATGAACATTCACTAGGCATTTAACATCTAAATTAGTTTGTGAGGAGTCACAGAGCTGCATCTTTTATTGTGAATTGAATCTCTGTGAGAAATAGCTCTGTACAAGGGAGTTCTAATTACATGAAGTCTTTCTTCAGCTTTGCTCCTTACAAAGTTGCCTGTGCTTGAGGATGAAATACAAACCAGAGAAGGGGATATGTAGGTTTTATCCATTGGCATTTTAAGTAGAACAGATTTATATGGAGGTGTACGAAGTGTGGAGGAATAAAGGATCAGTCTAAACATACAAGCAAGGAAAAAAGGTAGAGGAGCACACTACTGGGGTGAATGTTTCTTTATTAGTGCAAAAAACAACAAGCAACGTTTCGGGACTCAAGGCCCCTTCACCCTACAGTATAACAGTTATACCTGAGGAAGGGGCCTTGAGTCCCGAAACGTTCTTGTTGTTTTTTGCACTAATAAAGAAACTTCACCCCAGTAGTGTGCTCCTCTACCTTTTTTCCTTGCTTGGATGTTGCAGCCCTGAAGTAGGGGGCTAAGAGGATTGCACCTACCTTATTTGTCTGGCAAAGGAGCCAACAACAGTGTGCCATTGTGCGGTCTTGGAACTTCAGTCTAAACATATATGCGAAGTTGATGTTGTCATGTAAACAATAGATTGTTTAATTTTTAATTTAACAATGCATATTGCTAATATGTTTTTATTTATTTGCTCTAAAGGTAAGTGCTATTTAGTTAGTTCCTACCTTGTGTTTTCTAACCCATTTTCATATACTTTAGCCTCCAAATAACGTGCCATGCTCTAAATTCCCAGTTCTGCAGTAGGGGTAATTACATGGAATAATTAGGTTTCTTAATTAAACCTTTCTTTTAATCATTGCAAGGTTTGTTCATTCACTTTTTATGAGTTTAAGCTTAGTTGTTCAGGCTTGTGGATATAGGACTCTATAAGCCTGAGGACCCACTTAATGCACAAGAAAGCACTATGCATTTTTGTACGCTTTTGCCATGTGCTTGTGTCCGTTTTTTTGTGCGTTTGCACTAGCGCTTCTCTGGGGATTATGCGTGAAAACTGGCAAAATCACGATTTGCTATCTGTGCATGTGAACCACATGCCAGGGTAACGTTTTCAGGGGGTATGCGATTACCGTTTTTATACGAATTACATGTGCTCTGATAATTGATCAAGAGCAGAAATGCAGAGCAAGCATTGCATTTGCACGTTTCATGCACATTGTATTGTGGCCTCAACCTTACTGTACCTGAAAAAATCTTTTCCTAGAAATCACAAAAGATGCAATGATGCCTTGGAAGCTAATAATTGTTAGATTACTACCGGTACTTAAAAATAGCAATTTTCAGTTCTATACCATCTGACATTCCCGCAGGGTTTTAAAATTCAAGTGGGCTGATAATTTTACGATTTGAAATTTCAAGTCAGATCGAACCTCATATCATAATCTCGAGACAGTGTATAACCAGCTTAAGGCCAGATACACATGGATTAATAATTTGGTCCCCCATAAGACCAGCATCCATCTGGGTTTATTTTATTTTTTTGAAAAATGTATCTATTTCAGTGATCAGACCTGTTGGTAAATCATGGTAGATTAGCTGATATGCTGCTCATCGGTTTTCCACTAATTCTATTAGTGCTGCGTTCCCAGCATCTTGAGTAGATTTTAAGGCAGCTGAAATCTTCTAAGGGACAATGGTGCAAGATGGCTTATTTATTTGCTCTTACCATTTTACTTGTTGCATAACCGCATATAAGATTTAATGCTATAGTAATGAAAACGTGGCATTTAAGATTTAGTGCACAGTGAAACTTGCCATGTTAATAATGGATGTCCCAGCTTAGCTTACTTCTGAGAATGTGACACACCAATTAATGATTCAGAGAGACTCAAATCAGACATATGTTTCCTTGACACAATAATTGTGTTGTATATCCTCAGTTAGTTTGTTTCCCAGTCTAAACTGCATGTAGGACTTTTTTATGCCGTCCATGGAAGTGCTTCACAGGGGATGAACTGAACTGGACAGGTATTGAGTAACTTTATTTACACCAAAGGCTATAAAATGTTTTTAACTGAACAGAAAAGAAACAGAATCAAGCGTGCAAATAAAATTAAAGATCCGTTATTCATAATTATATCCGCTTAATCAATGTGGGAAACTTTAAAGGGCATGTCCACCCCCAAAACTATAATCCCCCCAACTACTGGCCCCACCATGTAGTGTAGTTTAATCCTTACCTCACATCCCAGCTCCATAGGGTTCTCCTGTAGACCCCCCCCAAAGTCCCAAAACTAACCACCAGGAGGATAGCAGGGCTCTGCCTGCTACCTTGCCTCCGGTAGATATTTGCCATGCGTACTGCAGCCCTTCTCCCTCCCTCTCCCTCCCTCTCCCTCCCATTCTACTATCCCTCCCCCTAGCACAAATCCCCCTTAATATGCTGCTCCCCCATGTCCCCCAGCCCCAACCGCATATTTTTTTTTTTCAAAAAGCTCCCCAAACTCTTACTTACCTCTCCTCTTTCCTCCGCTGCACTGAATGACCGGCAGCCGCGTCCGTGATTGGCTGCCGCTCAGCCAATCACAGACGCGACTGCCGGTCCCGCCCCTCTGCTTGCATTCTCGCAAGCAGAGGGCCGGCAGTGCGGCGGAGGAACGAGGGGAGGTAAGTAAGAGTTTGGGGGGCTTTCTGAAAAAAAAATTATGCGGTTGGGGCTGGGGGACATGGGGGAACAGCATATTAAAAATGAGTTTTAAGGGTGGACATACCCTTTAATCTAGCTAAAAGCACATAAATACAGATTGCAACTACAGGTATCTTTGACTTGTATGTGTGTGTTTCTGTAGTTTTAAGCTGGGCTAGTGTGTGCTTCTGCACACATGCATATTTAAGGTCTAGAAGCTCAGTTTGGAAATTCACAGCTTTGTAAGGAAAGCTCAAATTGTATTTATAAGTTCAGTGTCCATTTATAGGCCTTGAAGAATGTCACCTGCGTTTTAGTATAGATAAATAAAAGTTATATGTTACATCACCAAATCTCGCTTTCTCTTGACGAGTCCTAAAACTTGCCTTTTATGAGCTGAAATCCTCTGCTTCATTCTGGACTCCTTCAGTTTGGCCTGACATGGAGGTACCCACTGCAGATAGGTTTATGACAACTCTCTCTGTTAGAAAGGATGTACTGGTGTTTATGAAAGCACGAGGTCCAGAAGATGCTATCTGTGAAATTGCTATGCGCATACTGCCATCTTTTCTCACCCTTCCTATAAAAGGATATATCCATCCCACCCACCTAAAAATAACACAAATGTAGAGCACCCCAAAAATGTAGAATGCCTAAATCGCAAGAGTTATTAACACCAGACCTGTAGCCCCAATGATCAGCCCCTCTCCATGAAAGGCTTTATACACGCTCAGACATGTGCATCGTAGGTGGCTTAGTCATTGGACAAGCTGCCATGGACAAAACTGAGTGTTGCTAGAACCAGGAAACAAAGAGATGAAGCTAAATATTAGGCTTATATTATATATAACTCCTTGCATTCCCACGTTCCTTTTAATCTTCCCAGGTGCTGCTTCCCTCAACTGCTCAACCATAGGCAGTACATTCGTAGTTCAAAATAGTATCAGGAAGCGCCCTCAGACAATATAATTAGTGTTTATTGTGATAGAGCGGTGCACAACGTTTCGGCTTCCCCCTTCCTCAGGTGTATGTACTGAGGAAGGGGGAATCCCCGAAACGTGTGCACCGTTTCTATCACAATACACCTTAATTATATCTTGTCTGAGTGCCGCCCCTAAATATTAGGCTGTCTACCATGTTAGTATTACAATTAGATTTTTTTAATTATTGTTGTTTAACCTTTAGTTTTGGTTGTTTATCTCATCAATTAGGAAAAAACTGTCTACTGTAAATGCTCTGTGTTGGCCATTAAAGATACCTTTGTTTTTTTCAGATTTAATAGTCTATTGCATATTGAATTAAAGGCAGATGTTCCTATTTCACGTGTTTACGCCTTTAAGCACATATCTAGAATGGAATATATTCCTAGACTTCCCTTTTCAAGTTTTTGTATTTCCACTGACATTAACGGAACTAATTGGTATTCACATAGGATGTATCAGGCTTTATTTGTCTTCCACGTTAAGTCCTCTGTATTGATTTTTTTATTTCTAAAGTCTTTAGTTGAAAGTCACAGAGTAGACAGCAGAAAAAACAGACATGCATTATCTTTCACCCTCACCTCTACAACAATTAGCTAGATCAATGAATGAAAGGTGTTCCCATTAAGACTGTGTACACACCAGCAGGTATTTTAGGCTGATCGACCGATTCACGAAAATATCTGCTGGTGTGGGGCGGCCAGCCGCAACCGACCTCGATTGTCGTTCATCGGATTAGACGAACGATCAGACATGACAGTAAATTCTTTCACCATGCGGTTCCCTGGGGACCGCGCGATCAATTTTTCGCAAATTCGGCTGCAGGCGAATTAGTTGTGACCGACGGACATTTGTCACGGGCCGAGCGCTCTTTCAGGACAAATAGTCCCTCCGTGTGTTCAGCCGTACGTTCCCAGAATGCAGTAATCACTTGACCCAGTGCATCACTTTAAAAGCGTGGTGCACTTGGTTCACCTTACAAACACCAATCGTTATTTACTATCATGCTAAATTGTAACGCAGAGCTTAAATTACAGTGTATTGGGAACACTGTTTGCTAAAAACAGCACAGGTCCACATTATTACATCAGCTTGTATGGGTTCTCCACTCATTTGGCTGATGCCACTAAATTTGGAAATGGCACAGGTCCACATTATTACATCAGGCTTTGTGGGTTCTCCACTAATTTGGCTGCTTTAATTCAGACAGTGTAATATGGTAGTGCAAATGAGACATGATGCATCATTAATCTCGGTAGGAGATGAAGTAATCATATGAAAAGCCATCCTTTACATTTAAAGGGACAGTTAAAATCCATGAGATCATTATAATAGTAATTGTTACCTAAGTGCAGGTTCAGAGCTTTACATCACTGTTATGATAACCAGAACTTTTAATGGTGAGGATGTTGTGCGGCTTATTAGTACCAGGTTGTAACTCCGGGGTTGGAAGGAACTGAAAACTCAGGACAGCTCTCGCAGTTTGGAGTGAGGCTTAATCAATAAAGCAGAATGTCAGGGCTGGTGGCAGACAAGTGTTGTCAAACCATCCGGGTCAGCAACGGAAGGCCAATCAGAAGTGAAAGCCGAGTTGGGTCACAGCAAAAAAATGTCTGGGGGATGGGTGCTTAACCTTGTATTAAGAGTAACCGGTGTGGGTGGACATGCACTTTAAACCATGTTGACTTGACAAAGAGGGAATTTAAGCCATATACTATATCAGATTTATGGTTGGAGATGCCTGCCAAAAACTTTTCATGTGTTTTCTGCTTGCCCCTGTTTGCTGGGCAAGATCTACAAGTTTAGCCAAATTACTTATATGTGTAATTACTGCATGTCCGTTACTCACATTTTGAAAAAATGTAAATGATATTGCTTGTGAAGGTTCTCATTCATCCAGGTCATGGTATATATGTTGTATTCAATTAGATCAACTGGACTTGAAGTTTAGTTCTTGAAGACGCTAGTCACCCGACTGGCTTTCTCAATTCAGAATGACTTGTACAAGAATCTGTGGCAATTATGTACCCTGAAAAATCTCAATTAGCATATCACAGCTAGGTGTTAAGGGCGTGATTGCATAGTGGCTAAGAGGTGTTATAGGAACACCCAGAGTAAGGTGTCAAAACAGCATTGTACATGGCAGAAAGTTGTTGTCGAAACACCCCACCTCTGTTAGGCTTGTTTCTTTATTTTCACATAAATGCCCTCCTTGACACCTCTCCTGAACCAGTCACGTTCCTTTGCCAATATGCTAACATTACAATCTTCAAAGGTATGTCCTTTATCCTTAAGATGCAGGTACACGGCTGAGTCCTGACCCGAGAATTGGCTCTTCTGTGCTGGGCCATACGTTGATGATGCATTTGCTGTTTGTCCTCCCCACATACAAATCAGAGCATTCTTCACTGCACTGCGTATATGATGTCGCCTTTTTTGTGTTTCGGTATTGTTTCTTTCGGATGTACCAATTGCTGCCTCAGGTGTGTTGTTGGGTTTAAAGCATCAACGGTACATAATTGCCACAGATTCCTGTACAAGTCATTCGAATGAGAAAGCCAGTCGGATGACTAGCGAACGGCTTCAAGAACTAAACTTCAAGTCCAGTTGATCTAATTGAATACAACAGATATGGTGAATGATATGTGTTACAGAGTTTAACTATATCTCTAACCTGCTAACCATGCTACTATGATAGGGCAGGGTAATGAGCTTACATAGCATAATAAAGCCACAATCTAAATAAATTGTGGGGGCTGTTTAAGTGACTTTTGAAACTAGGCAGACCCTTCAAATTCCATGTTTAAGTCACACTCTTATAAATAGTTTAGTGTGACTTTAGCATGTAAATTGTTGTTTAGCAGTGCTCTGTATATGTTTTGAATAATTACAGGTGGGTTCTAATCACATTATGGTTTATGTATTAGAAAAGTAAAGAAGTACTCCATGGAATTTCTAAGAGTGCAATGTAGAATATGACCTGACTTTGCATTTTTGCTTTCATCTCTTAGACTTTCTGCCATTTTAACTAAACCAGCTGCACATTTATATCATGAGTCTCTTTTTCCTATCTAGCCAAGGAAGATAAAATGACGTGATAAGCAGAAGGTCGAATCTAAATAGGGAACGCTCATACAAAAGAGGTTTTAATTAAAAATACCTACTCCATCAATGACTGTTTGCATATAAATATTACATGTTTTTTCTTGTTCCCTCCAGGGAGGTGCAGTTTGTACAGAATGAGTTATATTGGCTGGGAGACAGCTGACAGTTCTAAGGACCTTGTCAAAGAAAAAAGATGATAATACACGAAATATTATTACTAACATTGTAATATTCATATGTACGGCCATTGACCCCACTGTGAGGATATAAAATATTGTGCATTTGATCATTATGGGGCATCTTTTCAATTGTTTGCATTGTAAAGATATTTCCTTATGATAGCAACAGCATTTCCCTGCCTATTTATTGACACAAATGCTGTGTAATCCAGTCTATGGATGCTATTTGCCTGTGTCAGATAATATCTAAAGGTGCATCACGTGCGATCATGGGGGCCGACCCAGACGCATGATCTGTATGCATGGCTCTTTAGGGGCGAAAATAGTGTCGTGTATGGGTACTTTGAAGTGGATCGGTAACGGTCAGCTCCCACGATCGCACGTTTGTATGAGGTTCAATCACGCAATATTGTTGTTGTTGATAGCTTTTTCAACCCTACAATTGTTGACATGCTAAGTGCATGTCTGCGGGTAAGTTGGGAAGTTAAGGTTCATAAACCGTGCGATGTCCGGTCGCTGTTTCGGAAATGGGCATTTGGTCGGGGCTCATTGAGATCCACCTGGCGAATCAGCACCCTTGACTGCACTTGTATGAAGCTTTAGGATGGGCCATTCAATTGCCTCATAAGCTGTTACATTCGCTACTGGCGCATAAGAAATTTAACAACCAGGAATCATATGCACACTGAAGCTAATTGGAGACAGCCCTTCTCAAGATTGCATAGCTAACCTCTTATTTATTCCATTTTTTGTTCCAATTTATTCCACGTTTTGTCATTCAGTAATGACAATCATGCAGAGTTAAATTACACAATGATTTTGTAATGTAATACATTCTTGTAATTTGAGCCATATGCTTATTGTTGTAGGTAAATTACAGTGATCGACAAAATGGCAAATGATTCTTGACCTGTTTGACTTTGTCACCTGTACAGATGACTTCCACGGAGTGGGCAGTTCAGTAGGCAAGCCATGATCAGGTAATTATTCAAATTTCTTTGTGTTCTTTTTACCCCAATACTGCATGTAAGACCTTGGTTTTGAGTTCCATACTACAATTTGTGTTTAGTCATGACCTGTGGGACCTCTTGCATTGCCCAGCAGTAATAACTTTTTGCATGGCACCAAAATTCAATTTTAGAGGGGGAATAAACAATTAATTTGCCTTTGATTTTAAAAAATGTATTTATTTGCATTTTTTTTGCAGTATTACATTGTTCATGTATTCCTACAACTCCTACTGTGTTTCAATGTTTTCCTTGTGAAATCGGAGAAAAAATACATAAAAGCATGTTCACTGGTTAATTCCTGTGGTCAAAATTTGACTATCGTCATCAGTTGGTATATTGCTGCGAAGTGTTTGCACCTATAATGCAAATTTGAGTACTGATAAAACATAATGATCTTGTAAATAAAAATAGTAAAGGTTCGTACACATATGTGATCACAGGTGCTGACCCACGGTGCATGATGTGTACGAACGGCCGTTTGTACACATGCACATTGTGCATTGGCGGTCGGCACCTGTGATTGCACGTGTGTACGAACCTCTAGTATAATATGAAACAAATGTATTAGTTCACATTTCTAATTGATCTACCCATGCAGTGTAAAGATTCACATTATGTTGTTGTTTGGTTAAGATGTCAGTTTGGTTAAGCCCTAAACCACTTGTTTTAGTTGGTATCTCTAGGTATTATGATAAGCCTATTCACAGTGCAATAAAGGCTTTGTCAAAGGCGTCTTAACTGGGTACACACTACAATCCTTCCTTCTGACCGACCATTTGAGCTTTGACCGGTCCAGGAGGAAGGACGGTCGTCGGCCGCGGCGAAAGCAGCCGTGTCCAACGATTGTGTGGTCCATAGAGTGGTCCAATTCAGACATAGGAATGGTAGATAAGTCGCAAAAAGCCGCCATACGATAAGTCCGTCCGACCGAAACACTGAAATGTCGGTCTGGCCAAATAATTGTATCGTGTGTACCTAGCTTAAGGTCATATGGTACCTATATGTATGTTGTGTGCATCAATGCACCATCAATGATGGATTCTAACCCTGCAAGAAAGTGATAAGCTCTGTTCAGTTTGAAGGACAATTGCACTGTAAAATCAAGTTCTGTTCATTTGGAAGCTGCAGCTCTAAAATACCGTTGCCATTTTTTTTTTTTTTTTACCTATGCCCCTCCAGAGCCTAGCTTTGTGCCTTGAAAGTTGCTGACATCTTGTTACTGGTTTGCTGAATGTTAAGCTCCGCCCCTCTGAGATTTCCTCGCTTTCTCCTGCTTGAGCCTCAAACAGTAATGCCTGTGGGTTCCATGCACTCTCCTGCTTGAGCCTCACACAGTAATGCCTGTGAGTTCCGTGCATTGTGTACAATTCCGTGCATTGTATAACACCTAGTGGTGCTATATCAATAAACATATAAATACAAACATACATAGTCAGGCAGCAATGCAGAAGAATTTTGACATGGAACTGGAAATCAGATCAAACCATTTGGAAATCATTACACTAAAATATGCTTCTAATTAAAACATTCTAATGAACGTGTAAAGCCTAAACGCAGTTTTAGTCTTTTTTTCTCATGTGTTTAAATTCTATTAACTTAAATTTGATGGAAAATCAAGTAATGTACACCTGCAGTAAATGCTTTGTTATTAGAGCATTTTTTTATTCAGCTCTTTAATTTTAGATTTTATATAATTCCAGTTAAACAATAATTGCATTAAAGGAAGATGAGAGCACTCTTCATTCAAATGTTGCCAAGTACCTACTCATTCCATTCATAAAAAAATTCCAGAGTATAATATAAATGCAAGTGCATTAGAAAAACAAACCAACCACAAAGTAACCCCTGTTCTGGAAGTCCCAAACTTTTTACTAACTAGCTTATTTGAAAAGAACTCTTTCATACCTTTCAAATAAGCCAAGGTTGGTGTCTCTACCTGCTATGAATCTTAAGGTGTGACCATGTAATGTTAAACTTGACAGATTGCACCATCTCTCTGATGAGCTGTATACTAAGTCCCACCCCCGTAACATGAGAAATATAAGCCCCAGAAAGATTATTTTCATTGGCATGGGCAAAGATGTATTAAGTTTTTCAAAAAAAAAAGGTAAAGATTATCTGATAAAGAAGTTATGAAAGTTTATACTATATAATAGGAACTCAACTTTTCTAAATGATTTAAACCCTTCTGCAGTTAACATAGTAACAGGGGACCCACCCAACAAGCAACTGTGGTAATGGTTAATTCATTATG
This sequence comes from Hymenochirus boettgeri, assembly GCA_019447015.1. NCBI lineage: Eukaryota > Metazoa > Chordata > Amphibia > Anura > Pipidae > Hymenochirus > Hymenochirus boettgeri. The sequence goes on along the minus strand of CM033474.1, from coordinate 229,561,318 downwards.
GGCATAAAGCATGTTAGCCTAGACTGCTCTTGTGAATCTAGGGGCATTTCCCAGGACAACGGAACATTGGGACTAAACTGCAAATATTCCACAGATTCCAGGGCAGTAAGAATGTAGAATAAGTTAAAATGGATATTCTATTGCACTTTATTTTTACACCTACTGTAAGTACAATATATTTTATTAAGTTCATTAGCTTACCCAGCCTCCTCACTGTGTGTTTTCTCAGTATTATCAGATTTCATTTTATGGAACAAAATTATCAGATCAGCTCTTTTGCCTTCACAGCAGCTATAAGTCTGTCTGGAATTTGGGTTTTCTTCACTTTTCAGGGAGAATATTGTGTAAATCAGGCTCTCGGGTTTCAGTGGGAGGCACGAGGTTGCACAGCTTCCTTTTATCAAGTTGATTGCAAGTCATCAAAGTAGCATTAACTGCTCTTTGAACAGAAATGAAGCGTAAGGCTCCCATTTCTGTCTCTCTGCTGACATCTCTCCTTTTTTTAAGGGAAGGCCTCTTGAATAAACAAGGTGATGCAACAATTACTCAGTCAGTCAAAGCATCTGTCATGTTTAGTTAAGGAAATTACTTTAATGTCAGTGAAGCAGAAAATGAACTCGGTTTTCCCAAGAAAAAAAAGAGGGAGAGAGAACTTTTTTGGTGCAATCTGTCCAGGTGGCCCTACACGGTTATGCAGCCTTATGTAGCATTGAGAGAATAATAACAAAGAATTAAATTTTTCTTTTAGCCTTAAAAGTTGATGGGAAACATATCTACCCTCTGTGCTACGGCAAAGGGACATTTGTCATGTGTACAGAGCTTAAAAGAGTAGAATAATATCTTTGAGGGTACATTCGCAGGTAACGGCTATTAGCTGGGAATTCTACATTCTTTGGTTATAAACATACGTAAATATATGCTGGAAAGCTTTCAACTCCAAAATCTATTTCTCAATTTCAGTAGTAAAGTACTATCCAATAAAAAGACAATCCTGATCTCTAAGTAGACAGTATATACCAGCTGTACAACATTATTTTCATTTGTAAAAAAAAGTATGGTTCTGTGTCATTTATCACTTCTTATAACAATGTATGAAGTCGCAAAGTAGTTCTAGGTATAACTGTGCATGCAATTTATAGTGTATGGGTTTTGTCGATTATTTGTTTATGGTATAGTATTTTACGGTTGAATAAAGACAAATGTCCAACCTACTCGGCAATTACCCACATTTCCTGCCTAAAGGTGGCCATACATACGAACAATAATGGGTAAATCCCTTCAGGGAACGAAGGGATTTACCTATTATCATCGTGTGTAGAGGATATTCCCAACCGATCACAGACGACCGTAGTCGGCACTCCGATTGATCGGGAATGACGGAAAATTTCCTTCGGTCAGCATCTGCTCCCTTTACTTTAGTAGAGGAGCCAATACCATCATGTGGTGTATGGCTGCACAGCCGACCGATTCCCATACTGCGTATGGGGATCGGTCGGTCTGTGTGTGCTGTTCCCACAGCATGCTTGCAGACAAACACATGTGGGATCACATGTTGTATGGCCAGCTTAACAGTTGATCAAGTATGAAGGTATTCCTCCCGACTTGGCAATTGGAAATATCCCTTGATTAACTCCAACTTTATTTATCAATACTAGTAACATTCAACATTCGTTCTTTTTAGAAACTCATTTAAGAGATATCCACAGGAAACATGTCCCCACGCAAGCGCCTTTTCTCTAGTGTAATAATCAAATCCTTTATGAAATGTTAAACAAGAGGTTCCATTAGAACTCAAACTATGCATTTTGGGTATCCCTGAGTGGACATTTAATTTTCTTACGGAAGTCCTGTTCCATGCAGAAAAAACATTGTTATGAATTGGATGGCTCCTCAGCCTCTTAAAATATGGAAAGAAATTATCATAAAGCTACCCCATATATTAGATAATGTATGCTGGAAGAGGTTGTCCTAACAAATTTGTGAAAATTTGGAGTCTATGTTATGACTATATGGTTATGAATATACCAACAGGAATAATCACTAAAATAAACAGAATCTAAAAGATTCTGAAGTCCCTGTATGGTCTAATGACATATACAGATTCTACCATCATCATTAAACCATTTCTGATATTGCGACAATTGGCAATCCCCTAAACCCCTCTTTAGTTCCCTCTCCACAACTTTTATATATAATGCCATTTAAAAGTACCTATACTATTATTTAGGTGTGCTAAATTATCAATGTGTCAAAAGCTGCAAAAATAAATCTAAAGATGTAAAATAAACACAATACCGATTGTTTGATAATAAATCTTTATTATTGTTAAAATTGGTACATTATATTCAAAAAGAAACAAGTTTAAAGGGTAACTGTCTTGAATTCTTCCAAACTAGTAAAGATTATATAAAAGCCTTCCATTGTACCTTCAAATAAAACCTAAACCACATCTCTAGATGAATTTGTGAGAAGTTATTGCTGGAAAGGTTCAGCAATATTACTTCCTGCTTGAACACTTTTTAGCCATGTGACCAGCTTGTAGTCATGTGACAAGCCTCTGGCTGCATTAATAAGGCTCCCCTTCTCAACTGTTAATTTTTTCCCCAAGAACTTCCTGATTTCCCCAGCATTAATCTTAACTGAGCATGCTTCTGCCCTGGGGCGGATGGATGGGGCAGAGGTCAGGTGATGTCACTCAACCTACTGGAAGCAGGAAGTATGAACATTCACCCCAATGTATTTTCTCACAGGTGCCAGCCAGAGATGTGATTGTCAGCCCATTTAAGGAAATACTGCAGGCTTTCATTGAACTAACTTGTTTGGAGACCACAGTTGCCCTTTAAAAAAAAAAAAAGGGGGGGAAATATTTTTCCCCTGTATCCAAACCCCTTTTTATACAAGACAATATCTTGCTGGATTTAGATTGCCCACCTGGCACTGCTTGCTACAGTTAAAGGAAGTCCAAACAAAATTGCACTTCATTAAGCAAGTACTCCATTACAATTATTGATCAATGAATGTTTTTTTTTTTTTTTGTCAAAGTATATATATACCTGGACTGCAAGATCTTTATGATTGACAATGCCTCATACTTTGTAGCCAGCCACAATGAGTTCAGATCAATGTTATGGCATACTTAAAGGGCATGTCCACCCCATTTATAATTTTTTTCTTTAGTGTAGGGCTCCCTCCCCCAACCCCAAACGCTATAGTTTATTGTCACAAAACTCACCCGATCATTACTTACACTGCCTCGCTCCTCCAATGTTCAGTCCTGGCCCTCTGTTTGCATAAAACCGCAAGCAGGGGGCTGGACAGGAAGCCGTGTCCCTGATTGGCTAGAGGCAGCCAATGACTTCCGGCTGACTAAACGTTTGGGAAAGAGGCAATGTAAGTAGAATCGGGGAGTTTTGATTCAAATAACTATGGCATTGGGGGGAGGGAGCCTTACACTACAGAGAATGGGATTTACACTAGGGTGAGGGAGAGTGAGGGGGGAGGGCTGCAGTGCGCATGGCATTTTTTCCCAGAGGAGAGACAGGAGGCAGAGTCCTATATGGATTCGGCCAGGCTCCTGGTGGTCAGTTTTTTTGGACTTTGGATGGACATTACAGGAGAACCATTTGGACAGGGATGTAAGGTAAGGATTTTACCAACACTACAGAGTGGGGCCAATAGTGGGTTAAATTATAATTTTGTGGGGTGGACATGCCCTTTAACAGTAAACTAATAGCAGTGGTTGATTTACTTTACTGCTATTTGTTCTCCAGTATCAGGACCAGCACACATATTAAAGGACAACTATACTGTAAATTAACTTTTAAAAAATAAGATGTACCTGGGGTAGGGAGGTAGGATTGCATTGCTTCCAATATTATTTCATTGAGGAGCTACAACACATAGTTTTCATCTGCCAGGTTAATGGCCTTCCTGTATTAAAGGGCATGTCCACCCCCCAAAACTAAAATTTAACCCACTACTGGCCTCACTGTGTATTTAAAAAGGGTGTTGCGCATTTTCACACAGCGTCGGGGGGTCGTTCGTCGGGTTCAACATCATACGTGTGTACAAGGCTTTACACTGTTTGATGCATTTTTGTTTGCTATGGACTGTACACCCTCCCTTTAGAGCACTATGGGTTAATTATGTTTGAATCATATGGTCTTAGCAATGGTCTTGCACTCATTTGGCACTGCCTGTTGCATTCTCAAGATTTTTTGAATTAGCGCAAGCAATGCAATACGTTTTGCCATGATTTCTGCATTACTATAAACAAAAGATTAAAGAGACACTGCACACGATATTAGATGTAAAAAAGTTGTATGTACACACCCTTTATTTTTGGCATAACCTTGGGTATAGACAGTGAAAGTACCATTAAAAACAATTAAAAACAATATATACAAGCAAATCCATAATAGAAAGTGAGAACACTGTTGTAATACAACCCATCCTAGCCCTATCCCCTAATAACAGTCATCAGTGCAGTCATAAACTTATCTGTCCAGTCGCAGGTACACAAAGGTCACACCATGGGGGTAACAATGTATGTTGTCAGGAGGTTCCACATGGAAAAGTAGCAGCCATCCGAACGCCTCCCTCGAGGCTTTCTCAATAGCCTCAATGATTTCTGCATTAGTATTTTGTGCAAAAATTATTGCCTTTTCAATTGTGGCTTTATAGCCCTGCAAAAGTTTACAACATACTCCTTGCATATCCACGATGTATCAACGGTCGCAAAGTGTTAATACATGCGGTTAATACAAGTGCAGGTAGGTTGTAATAGGAAATTTATTGCATCTTCCCAAAAACCACACACTTTACAGTGATCATACTGTATGCATCATGTTGCATGATTAGGTTATTTTGTGAGCTAGAGATCTAGAAATTCACAAATTCTGTTTTTATGTCTGAGCTGCTTTAAAGGAACTGTCTTTATAAAAAGGCACACTCTTAGCTTCAGTCTATCCAAAGTTAAAACAGTATAAAAGGTTTTTGTCCTGTCTCCAAGTTTATGTTGTGGGCATGCTCCACTGTTGGGACAGAGCAGCATCAGCTGCATCATAAGCCCCGTTGACTTCGAAATAATTTTTAAAGCTAGCCACAAGCACCACTTCCCTAAGGTGGCAATAGGTAGAAGAAAGGATAGAGAATGGTTGCAGGTCTGTAAATAGCTTCAGAAAAGATACGTTTTTGGGGTGGGGCTTCTTACATAGAACATCATGTGACCGTCACAGAGACTCAGACATGAACAACCAGGAACTGTAAAGCTAGGTACACACGATCAATAATCGTCGGCCCGACCCCCCGACATTTCAGTGTTTCGGTCGTCGCCGACCATTTGTTCATCCAAATCGGACAAGTCGGAAAATCACAACTGAACATTGCGTTCCTCTATGGACCACACGATTGGTCGCGCCTAACTGTCTAACGCGGCACTTTTGCCACGACCGTCAGTCCTTTCTCCTAGCCGACCGGTTTGAAAGCCTTGAACGGTTGGTCAGGAGGAAGGATTGTATAGTGTTTACCTAGCTTAACTTTACAAGCCTATAAATTAAGATCCAGAGAAGCTAGAGACATCATCCTGGCTTGTTTGAAAGGTAGGAGCCATTGTATGGCAGCCACGTTACCCTTTAAAGTTAAGTGGCCCAACACAATCCAATTTTGATATCATAGTTCCTTGGTTTAGTTATGGGCAATGGTCCGATTGTCAGCCAATTTTCGGCCTTATCAGGAATAGCAAACATTTTTAGAGGACTGGTCCCAATTGGGCAATCTGGATTGGTTCATGTATGACCGCCTTACAGAATTTAGTATTAATATGACTCCTGGGCCTTATTTACCCAGAGGGGCAAATTGCTCCAGGCAAATGTGGCTTCTGGTATTTAATACTGGATTTGCACCTGGTGGTAAATCCCAAAAGGAATTTAACCTCAGCTCACTTTAAGACCAGCCATTAGCTGGTCTAAATTGTGGAGCTAAAAGTGGCGCAAATCCTTTATTACTAGATTGTGCCGGTTGAACGGTATCTTTTGTGAAACCGGTGCAGCCAGTGCAATTATGGAGTCTTTTTCTAACCTATTCAATATGGTTAGCACGAGTTTAATCCCTATTTTTAGCACAACACGCCTGGGTAAATCAGGCCCCTTTTGCACAAAAAAAGAAATTGATTACTTGCATACAGAGAAGTCTGTATTCCCGTAAAATCCTTTAATGTTTTGCTGTAAATATTTGGGGTCATCATGGACTTGTTTACATTTTCAGCTAATAATGTGGTCGGTAAGAAAAATTATTTTAAATGTAAGCAATGTTTACGACGGCATCATGGAAGAATACACTACAGTCTTGGGTTGGAAGCTGAATTCATGCTTGGTAAGATTTGAAAGGCATTGTTGATTCAGATCAATCTTGATAGTTTATTTTTTCAATCCAAGATTTTGATAGGCTTGTAAAAATTTGCTTAGGACACCACATTGCTCATTTCCTCTGTTGAATGATAATTTGTTACAGTTTGCCTTCCTCTGAGTTAGTTTTTTAGTAGGTGGTATTGATCTACGGTATGTTGTTTTTCTACACAATATTTTTTCTTTGTTTGGCTACAAGGTTAAAATATAGATAATTGGTTAAACTTCTGTATCTAAAATAATAAATAAAGAAGTGATAGATAACTTAGAAAGGTCACTGGAAATACCCAATTCTTTCATGTAAACTGTTCTGAGTACTTTTGTATTCACTTTAAAGTCATTATATATTTTAGCTCTAAAGTTTATTTAGTCGTGTTTAGTTTCCCTTAAATTCCCTAAAATATTTATATTCTTGTGGGGAACTTAATCATCTATCAGTCAAAAGAATGAATCATCAAAAAATAAAAATTCATACTACGGTTTGTACTGTTCATTTACAAAATACCCCTGCTGGTCTCTGTGAAATGAAAGTAAACTTGACGTTTGTTTAATTTCACTTTGTGTTCTACCATGGGAGTAAGACACACAGTGAAATAAAATGTTCTTTTTTGCTCCTTTAAAAGGGCATGCCCATTTTAAGGTCATGTCTATTCCTAACTAAAACTTATAGTAGATCGCCCCCAACCCTAAGGCTGGGTAAACACGAATGCATGTTTTGTCCCGACTGAGTGTTTGCTACTAGCAATAGTGGTTGTGGCCCCATAGGGAACCGCATGATCATCCATGATTTACCTACAGGACCACACGAAATATTTTATGCTCTTTATGAGCTCAAACATGTGCAGAGGATATGGCAAAGAGAACAGAAGTAAAGATTGGCTGTGACATTGGTATCACAACCATGGCTGGCTGCTGCTACTCAAAGGAACTGGTGGAAATCTTTATTTAGTGTAATCTGATCAGAAATCATTTGTGGCACCTTTGTTCTACTCAATGCAGTAACAATTATGCATCTATTGAACCCTCCATCACAGCCATATCTCTATATTCATGCCTCCCCCTCACTCCTTTCCTTTCAACACGAATAGTGTCCAGGGCAAGGAACTAATCGCTAGTGTACTCTGGGTAATTTACAGATCATTCTTACTTAAATTTTTCCCATCTGCCTCCTCCTCCGTCTTCTGTGACTTAGCCAATAAGAAGAGGCACTTAGCAAGAAGTGTGTCTTCCCATTGGCCCCATCACAGACTGTCAGTGACAGTAGAGGAGCAGATGATCAGTGCGGCAAGGGAACACAGATGATCCTGGCGCTGGGTACTCTTGAGGTGTGCGTCATAGGTAAGGTGAGTTTAATTGCCCTTTAATGTAAAACTTTGGAATGATTTTGATGGGAAAGTTTTTTGTTAAATTTGTATGTATACAGGGAGATTCAATAAAAGTTCTTACGTTAAAAATGGTGCTAAATATATTTCTGCGCACACAGCCATATTGAGGTTAGAGGGAACATTGGCGGGCGCCGGTCGGGAACATATGGGGACACTAGAGAGGAAATATAAGGAGGAGCAGCAGAGCGAAGGGATTTAAATAGAAGGTTTTGGTTAAAATGTGATGTTTAATGGGAGCCAGGTTTGTTGTCCGGTACAGAGAGGTTTGGGATCCTGTTTATTAGGGAGCAAAACTATACGTGTAGCAGAGGTTAGTATGGACTGAAGGGAGAGATGTGGGAAGAGGATGACCAGTGAGTAGTAGTTTACAGTAGCCAGACAATAGGATGAGAGCATGCATAAGCATAGCAGTGTCAGGAGAGAAAGGAATCTGTGGATTTTAGCTATGTTGAGATGGAAAATCGGGTTTTTGCAACCTAGTTAATGTGGTTAGAAAAGGAGAAGAGGAGTCATTAAATTGACATAAAATGTAAAAGTTATGTTTCTTCTCTTGTGTCCCCATATATCCCTGCCTGTACCCTCCGCTCATCACAGAATGTCTTATATAGATCCCCCACTCACATTGCCTCCTCTCGCCTTAAACCTTTTTCTCTTTTGGCTCCCGTCCTTTGGAATTCTATTCCCCTCTCTCTACGTCTACCTCAATAAACAAGTTTAATCTAACCTGTCGTGCTGTGCTCAGAGAGATAGCTTAACATAGGACTGTTGATACTGCACCTTTTATTACTTTAGCACTTCCATGCTTTCCTATGTATCTGTATGTTACCCACTTAAGTAGATTGTAAGCTCTAAGGGGCAGGGACTTCTTTCCTCATGTTACATGTTTTAAGCACTTTTATATTTAGTGATGCTCATACTTATTTATAATTTTGTATTTATTTACTGTCCCCTTGTATGACTTTTTGTACATCGCTGCGTCCCCTAGTGGCTCTATATAAATAAACAATACATACATGTTATGGTATAATTGTACTAATTGTACATGTGAGTACAGTTAAAGGGCAACTATACTGAAAAAAGAGCTTGCCTCCTCCAATCTATGAATAAATACATGTAACTAGCCCTTATGCTGAAATGTGTGTTTTGCTGCATGCCTTCAATGCAGTTCTTTCTGTGAAGTTAAACATTCGCAGAAATCACTATGTGCCAGCACTAGAAGATATTCCACTATGCAATTCACTTAACCAATTGTCACTGTTCCAGCTATAGCAAAACTATACAAAGTGCAGCTGAAATGTTGCTTCAGATTGGATATCTAAATAGGAGAAATGAAAAAAGGTAAAGAATGGTAATAATAGTTGGGAAGAATTATATTTTACAATAATTGGTAATTTAAAAAAACAAAACATTTCAGGGTTATCAATAAAAGTTCTTATTGTTAAAATGGTGATTAATTTGCCCCAACCAATCAGATGTTATTTCTCAAATTTTAAGATCTGATTGGTTGGGGCAAAATTAGCACAATTCTTAACAGTAAGCAGGCTCATTTTTCCTAGAACCGCTCTGGGTAAATGCTCCTTTCACTATTCAATATCACGTTTGCGAATCTGGGTAAGTCCCGGTAAGGGATTTACCCACTGTGGGTTTTTAAAATCCTGCGCTAGAACTAGTGCAATTGGAATCGCAAGGGTCGGATGTGCGGGTGATTTTTGCGTAACCCGCGCATCCAATGCTAAAATGGATTTAAAGTCGTGCTAACTGGTACGAACCGGTTAGCGTGACTTTAACTCCATATATTGTTTTCATTTTAGATGCCCTTTAAGGAAAATTTGCACATGCATGCTGCTGAATATTGTCTGGATTCTATTACATGCTTGTGATCCTGATACATTCAGTTATGTTGAAAGAACCACCTGCTCCAGTGTTAGTCTGTAAAACCAGTGATGGAATGCCATCAAAAAGTCTGGTAACAATGCAGGTCTTTGACTTGCTTTTCTCTGCCAATGGCCATCACAAATATGTTTTCTAAGGGTTGTACTTAGCATTACTAATCTATTTTTTAAATTAGTTTTTTCCCCAGGGATATTTGTGGCTGCTTAATATGCTTTTGTTGTGTTCATCAGGAAGGAATGTGTGAATTGTGTGAAGTGATGGCATTCATGTGTAGCCAGACACCCACATGATCTATGGTTTCTCCTCTTTTCAAGTCTAATTTCAGTGCAGACTTGGAGGAGTCAGCTTTCCACCTCAGGTCAGTAACAGTAGGAAGGAATAAAGCAAGTGTGGCAATTCAATTTGCATATACAAAGTGCATGGCCTAGATTTGGACGATCGTTCCCTTTGTTAAAGTTACCACTAATACTAGTAACATAGTAATTAAGGTTGAATAAAGACATTCGTCCATCAAGTCCAACCTATTCCCTTTTTTTAATTTTTTTTTTTTATTTTAACCCTACCTAACAGTTGATCCAGGAAGGCAAAAAACCCCAGCTAAAAAAGGGGAAAAATCCTTCCTGACTCCAAACGGCAATCGGAAAGTATCCCTGGATCACCAGATCTATATGCATTAATACCAGTAATTCTCAATATTTTTTAGTTTTAGAAACTTATCCAGGCCTTTTTTAAAGTTATTCAATGAACTTGCCATTACCACCACTCTGCTGGAAGACAGTTCCACAGTTTCCACCGTTCTCACTGTAAAGAAACCTCTCCTAACTGAAGATGAAACTTCTTTTCTTCCAACCTTAAGGATGTCCCCGGTCCTCTGATATGACCTATTAGTGAACAATGCACCAGAGAGTTCACTGTATGGGCCATTAATATTTGTATAAGGTTATCATGTCCCAACGCAACCGCCGCTTCTCCAATGTAAACAGCCCTAACTGTCTAATCTGCCTGCATATTCAAGCCCCTCCATTCCCCTTATTAATTTAGTTGCCCTTCTCTGAACTGCCTCAATTTCCAAGATGTCCTTTTGTATATGGGATTCCAAAACTGCACCGCATATTCCAAATGTGGCCTTACCAGTGCCTTGTAAAGAGGGAGAATAATATTTTTCTCTCTTGATTCCTCCCCTCTTTATACAAGACAATATCTTGCTAGCTCTAGCTGTTGCTACCTGGCATTGTTTGCTACAGCTAAGTCTGTTATCTACCAGAACCCCCAAATCTTTTTCCATTTCAGATCCACTTAACACAGAGTTATTTATGGTGTAGGTGGCACAGGATTATTAAATCCCAAATGCATCCCTTACATTTATCAACATTGAATCTCATCTGCCATTCTGCTGCCCATTTTGAAATCTATCTAGGTCTGCTTGCAGCACTTGCACTCATGGAAGTTTCCAAAGCTCTGCATAATTTAGTGTCATCAGCAAACACAGAGACCTTGCTCTCAATGCCCCCTTCTAAGTCATTTATAAACAGATTAAACAGAAGCGGCCCCAGTACAGAACCCTGAGGAACTCCGCTTAGAACTTTAGCCCACTAGATGTAGCTCCATTAACCACCACTCTCTGTTTGCGGGCCAATAACCAGTTCTCTATCCATGAACAAATGTTTTTCTTCAAGGCCAACAGTCCTCAGTTTATACATTAGTCGCCTATGTGGCACAGTATCAAAGGCTTTTGCAAAATCCAAATATACCACATCCACAGCTGTGCCTGAATCTAACTTCTTACTCACTTCTTCATAAAAACCAATTAAATTTGTCTGGCATGATCTATTTCTCATAAATCCATGCTGACTACTACTAATAAGATGATCTCTGGAGACAAAGTCAAGGATATGATCCCTTAACAAAGTTTCCATCACCTTCCCTACCACTGATGTTAGGCTTACAGGTCTATAGTTACCAGGCTGTGAACGACTACCTTTTTTGAATATTGGTATTACATTGGCTTTTTTCCAATCCAGCGGCACATCCCCAGACAAAAGCGAATCTGAAAAGATGTATAATAATGTATAATATGTTTGCAAATTATATATGCTTTTATCTGTATTTTTTTAATGGTAATGCTTCAACTGAGGATTTTTTTTTAACATAGTTATAATTTAAAGTATGTCAAAATTTGTATTTCAAGCTGTTTTAAAGACCTGCCCAGCACATATTGCTTAGTCCATTGTAATCTACCACAGTGAGTATTATTATTTTTTATTGAAATTGTAACATTGATGCCCATTAACATGGGATGTATACCTGGCCATGAATACCTACCCGTCATGGCCTCCCACAATGGGGGCAGTTTGCAGTGATGACTGTTGTGACAGGTCGCCAGCACCAACCAGACTAGTCACTTAGCTTTCTGTAGTGGAGATGTTGACCCGTGAGCAGCAGTCCATCAAAAGTCAAGCCCTGAGTGCAGTACTAGAGACTTCATATATACACATACCATACAAACCTACCTCTGCAGAAATAGATCAGGAACTGAACCATTTTGTTGACATACAGGCAGGATACTGTGAGCACTGGAATAATTCCCATCAAGCATAGCTTGGTGCCCAATTGTCACATGGTAAAAATGATGGTATTTATTTTGCCAGCTTTGTTGTGGCCAAATAAAAGGTAATCATCACATCAAGAAGACACAAAGCAAGTTTTGTACTCTAGAGACATTTCTGTGCAAGACATTTCGTGAATTCTCTTCCTGTGTTTAACATCTACTGCATGATTTAAATTATTTTATGTACTGCATAAAAATATCGACTGGCAAATAAAAGTCTGGCATTCCCTATGTAATCAGGCATTTAAGATCTAGTATGACTTAATATTCGGTAGTAGACATCTGTGGGGGCTGGCAAGGGATAAACCTATATTTTAATAACTAGTCAGTTTATTACACTAGGAACTATTCTTTATGTTGTACAGGAAAATTATGTTAATCTTATACTTAATTTGGAGAATTTGTGTTAACAATGATACAACCATCCTTATTATTTGGTTCAGCTTTCTAATGTGCGTAAGAATCGGACCTCGCATGGAAGCTGGTTTGCACCTCAACCTCATCTAAGGGGATTGCATGTCAGTTTCTACTATTCAAAGTTTAACAATAGCCTTACAGAGTGTTATTTCTGTGCATGCTTTTATGCACCCAAAGGGTCAGGTGCTCTAAAATAATTAACAGCCCGTAGTAATTTAATATACTTGATCCACTGTCTATTGGGGACAACTATCAATCTATTCATAATCCTCTAGATTGACAAGACATTCAGGCAATAGATAGACCAGCTGAACTATGCAAGTGATTTGTGTCAACTCCCTTTCTCATTTAGTGGGCCATGAACTTTTACATTCTAATATTGCTGGTGATGTTGAGTCACTGACAAATAATGGTAACCCTGGAGTGGTTGTGCAACACTTGCAATACCTCTTTGTGTAAATATCTTATACATTCAAAGAATTCTGCTTAGAATAGCTGCAATATACCCTCTACCCATAGGGATTGTGTAGTTTATGCATAAAGCAGGTTTGTGTGCAAAGCTGGGTACACACATTAACGATAAAGCCCCAATACCGTTGGATCAATTTTTCAAACAAGGGTTAAGCCACTGAATGTTCACATTGGCCTTGCAGTCATTCAGAAAAGACCGAAAATTTCCCTCATCTGCGGTAGTCTCCCTATAGGGGAGTCGGTCACAAGCATGCAGTCCCGAACGTTCTCCCTATGCTGTGTATAGGGAGAATGCTTTGGACTGTGCTTATCCTGATCTTTGAAAAATCAAACATCTTTGCTGTGTATACCTATCTTAATAGTCTTTTGCCAATTCCCCTTAAAGTTGGCATAAACACTAAGGCAGATGTCAGCGTGATAGGGGAACAGACCTATAGGAGGCATGATGGGCATTAAACAGCCAATGGAATGTTTCTGCTACAAATCTGCATAGTGAATTTGATTGGTGATTGGAAAGGAATAATGTTGTTATACAGTTGCTTAAGCCTCCTTCCAGTCACACCAAGCAATTGCTTAAGATAAACACAAACGAAAAAAACAAACAGGAACAGAATTTGAAATGTAAATACATCAAAAGCAGAGGCAAAACCAAAGCATACAGCATCTACCCAGTATCTAGTGGTACAGACTCGTAATACATCTCTCATGAGTCACCATGACAATAGGAAGGGTATCAGTTTGCTTCTTAGTCATCTTTAGGAGACATATTAGCAAATGCTTTTTTTCCGCTTGTCATACTAAAATGTGCCCAGTGAATTATATTCTTAAATAGGTTTGTGTTGCTTGGGTCAGATCTTCAGGGAGACATTAGAGGGCAACATTTTTAACCTTTGCATGTATGTCACATAGAGACCTATGGTGGGCTGATTGTCTGCTTGAAAGTCTTGCAGTGTATTTTTTTAAGAAGCCGTGTTATTCACTTGAACATGTCCAGTAGTTGTAAACAATGCTTGAAATGCTCTTTAATGAAGTCCCTAAAGCAATCCTCTATTTCCATACTTGATATAGTTAAATATGTTATGACATGTTTATATCCACTCTAAGTTGCTATAATTAGACACCAACAGTGCAACTGTAATACTTTTCCTAATCTTGGTCTGAATCAGGAAGCGTTCCTGTCGACAGCACTTTAATCTCTCTCTTTTTTGTTTTGCACTAATTTATAATGAAATCGAAATGTCAGTGTGTCATAGTGAGATCCAGGAATGCAAAGTGAAGGGTATGTCACTATCACGTCCATAATGAACTTCTGCATTCATTCTACGCAAGATTGGGTTAGTAGCCACCTGCTGTACAATTAATGAAACCATCCTAATGAAATGTTTTCAGTCAGTCTACACATTCGTAAATGTTATGATTTTAAAAACAGTACTTTTGGCATCCAAAAAACCCTGAGCTTTTATTTTTTTCCTCATCATTTTAAATAGGTTAATCTTCAATTAATAAATAAAATCAAATGCCATTTGCCTTTTGTCTAGACCAGGGAAGTTAAACTTGCGGCCTTATTTGTCTGTAATTGACTATTGAAAGTTTTGGCAGATATTGGATAGTTAAGGTTGTTATCACTTCAGTCTATTTTGGCTTAAAAAGTGCAGCTCTGACTACATGCTTACAATTTCCACTATATTTTAATTGCGGTTGTGTCTAAATGTTATTGTGAGAAAACAAATTTCACAGACTGCCATAGACTTCCTACATCTAATTGTTTTTCCCGCTCTATTAAGGCCACATTTGTCAATTCTGTTGTTTTTACGATATGGGGTGTATTAAAAAATAAAATATTGTAACAATGATATTGTTCCCTCCTGCTGAATGTCTTTGACAGTTTTTGAAATTAATAGATCTCCTGTGGCCTTGTGAAAGCTATGAAAGCCTTAAAGATTGAATATGTTCTGGCACTTAAACACGTGGCAAGTGTGCAAATTTCCATTGCTTGGTTTCCAGCGGGTTATCCTAGTGTTTTTTTGTATTTTAGCAATATGAGATTTTTTGCCAAACAGGGTTGTAGCACCTCAATTCATTTTTGTGATATAAAATATATATCACACCCACAAAAATAAAAATAAATGAGGGCCATAAAACAATCACCAAAGATTTCCTCCCCATACTTAAATCCTACTATGGATTTAAGAAGAAAAAATCAATCTTTCCGAGATCGCCATTTATAAAGCTTAAAGTAATAGAGTTTAAGACTATTACAAATGGACAAAGTATTGCATTACTAAAAGGATTTATAAGGAACTGTAGAATGTTTGTTAATTTGGTTAGTTTTCGGGTACCAGGTGGAATATAAAGGGAAGTCATACACCATACACTAAATAGTGGTAATACACTGATAAAACCTAGTTTATAGCCTTGCCTCTTCTTTAAAACCAAGAAAATGCTCATTTAAAAAATGTTCACTTGCATTTCTTACAAAGCTGTTAATTGGATGCCAAATATACACAATATAGGTAGTAACTGATACCAGAGTAGGACTTTCCTGGTGTCCTAAAGCTAAACTCCGAAATGATATTATAACATGACATGTATGTACACATGTAAGAACACTCACTTAAGTACACATGGCAATCTGGGTGTATATACCCCAGATCGGTCTCCTGAAACCATGGTATTTGTTTCATCCACAATAGATTTTATCAAATTCCCCAGTCTTAGACATGGGCCGTACGGGTAAAAAATAGCAATGGATTCACCCCTCCTCGTGGGTGGTCCAGGTGCTGGAAAGGCCCGGACCCTTCACTTCGGTCCATCACTGCAATCCCGACTCCACATAAGACAATTCCTGCTAATAAGGAACACCAGGTACTCCGCTCACACACTTAAAAAGTAGACTTTATTGGATGCATCTAAAAGACAGACGCTGAGACGCATGGCATGTTTCGAGCGTGCACCATGCTCTTAATCATAGGCATTTACAGCTGAGTTCCCGAACCGGTTTAAATACAAGTAAGCCCTTAAGGCACTTATCTCTCGTTGGTCATAGGGAGATCAAAGGCGCTGTACAGAGCATGCGCTCTGATAGAGAGAACGATCATCCGACCTAACAGCTCTCTGATCTCTATGAGTGATATAAACCAATTACTGTTACATAAAACAATGTATATACATTCAGATACAAAATATTAATCGTAAAATGGTTTCAATTCAAAAGATGTCTGGCAAAGCCCAATTGTTTAAATTTACAATTTCAATATACTCATAAATACTAATCTATATTATAACAGAAAACTTTAAAATGAACATCACTGTTAATCATATTATAATCATGTGTTATTCTTCAACATTACATGTATAAACGAGGCAAAGGGGTTCTAAAGGAAAGAGGAGAAAAAGTTAAAGGAGAACTAAACCCAATTTTTTATACTCCAGAATCTGAAAACAACCCCCCTAAAAACACCAATAAGCTATAAAATGCCACTTTAGTAAATTGTATTAAAGTAAATGTAAGCCTGTTAAGAACTGGATGAAGTATCTGTGTGTATGTGCAGTGTCAGGCCACACCTCCTGACCTCAGTCACATGCTTCCCTTCTTTATCTGTCCTGTAAAAGGATTGGCTAGAGATTATTAATGGGTGTGACCAACTGTAACAAGTTTGTGCCATAGCTAAGGACTGAGCATGGGCAGAACATAATGGTCGTTGACCAAACTGTGTGATACTAGAATGCTGAGAAGTAAAGCACAAACCATATGTTATTTAGGTAAATTTCCCAGCGCCCGTATCAAAATGAGAGGTAAGACACAGATTACTGGTTTTATATTAAGGTGTTCTGCCTTCTGGTTCAGTGTTGTTCTGTGGCTTTAGTTGCCCTTTAATACTTAGAAGAGGAACCAGGTACACTCATTATTACTACCACTCTCTATCCACAGGCACAGGGAATACATACATTTAAACTGACATAATGACCATACATATTTTTTATTGTACATTGTTATTACCCCATATAGCAAGAGATATCACAGATATTAGCGATATATTCAGAGGAAGATAGCAAATAATACCATTTGAGAGCTGATTCATGTCATCCAGCAACATGCATCAACTCTATACCATATGGACAATATATAAGATTGAAGAGAAACTGTACTACTTTGGAGAACACGAAACACAAATTTGGTAAAATGTGGAGAACTGACAAGGTTAAATGGAAAGGAAATCAAGAAATGATACACAATAAGAAAAGAAACAAAAAGAAAGTATAAAATTCATTTTATAACCAACCGATCGTTCGTACCGATAATTCCGTCGCATTGTGGGTAAAAAAAGAGCTTTTGTGTAAACCGACCGATTGTAAACAACCGATATAAGTATAGAAACTGTCGTTTCAATGGTTCGGACGTGTTGGTAAATATCGTTTGGTTTCATAGTGTGTATTGAAATGCAACCGATAGATGTCGTCTTCCAGACCGATCGTACGTACATCAACAACGAACGTTACAGGAAATGACATAGGGAACTATTTGTGATAATGAAAGTTCGTTCGTGAAACACTCCTGCCAAAAAATTGCAACAGGAATTGCTAAGGAAACTTTTGATCACGGTTACCAATGTATTCCAAGGAAGGCGCGCTCTTTAGGAGATATATTGTCCCCCGGTATGGTACATGAGCCCTCACAAGAAGCTGGTACTTGGTTACAAAGGCACATATAAATGCGGAGCAAATAGATGTATCACACGTAACCGTATCCTAAAAAGTGCTAACTTTAGAAGTAACAGTACAGGAAAAATTTATAGTAACGGACAATATAACAGTAAAACAACATTTGTGATATATTATACCGCATATTCTATATACAGACTTGTCACACATGCAACATACAGTATGTTGGTAGTACATCAAGGTGTTTAAAAGAAAGAACAAGAAAACACATTAGGGACATTAAGAATAATAATCCCAAAAGTCCTATAGCTAGACATTGTGCTATCTGTAACAATAACAACATTAATAATCTGAGAGTAGAAGGAATACAGAAAATACCTAAAGATTGTAGCAACAAAGCTAGAATACAGATTTTGCTGGGAAATGAAGTCAGCTGGATATTCAGATTACCGGTAGATACAAGAGTTCCTAGAGGACTCAGCTCTATCTGTGATATCTCTTGCTATATGGGGTAATAACAATGTACAATAAAAAATGTATTTTGCCAAATGCTAAAGAATCCTGAAGCTTGTTCAAACTCAACACACAATAGTCAATAATAGTGTATCTAATAGAACCAAAAATGTTCTATTGTTCATTCACTTAAACTTCTTAAGTTTGACTCACTTTGTATTCTTTGTGTTATTTTGGAAGTTTGCCCCACCCTCATGGGTTCCTGTACTCCGTTTACAGCTTGGACGTATGTGCATTTAAAGAAAGTGCATACAGCCAGATAGGAAACTGTAGGAAACCATGCATATGTAGTAGTGGCTTTCTGTTTTTGTTAAGACCCAGCTATAAGAAAAAAGGAAATCTTGGCATTGTGTCAAAGAATGTTATATATTTGCCATTTTTATAAACCTATTGCTTTTATTTATCCATAGAGAAACTCAGGTCATAATGCAGTATTAAAATTGGAATATAGAATGTAAGCAATTTAAATTGTTTTGGGTGTAATCTGTTTTTGTTTGTATTTGTTTCGACCTGGTACACATGGAACAACTTGGTCTTATGTAGTGTCCTAACAAATTTACTGAGTAATCATGTGGCCTATTTAAGATCGCTTATTTAGATGTTTTTTAACCTCAGAAATTTATTTTAAAAAATTGTTCTGAAACAATTGGCCGTGTCCAAACACGGAGCAGTTTTAAAACGCACTAGCTTCCTCTGCTGGGAGATGGCAGGGACATTAAAAACATAAACTCAGGTGTCCTACCTTACTGCGTCTACTACCGGTCCAGCACGATGGGAGACTCTCAATCCCAGGAGGACCGGCACCTGCAATACGAACCAACACCTCTCAAAAGAACAAACATGCAGGATGAGTCTTCAACCGTGTGCAATCATGTTCAACTTTATTGTGACATTATCGGCGGCAAAGGTGAGGGAAAGTAACACTTCCCTCTGAGGAAGTGAAACGCGTCAGGAAGCTGTTTTTGTGTGTTACTTTCCCTCACCTTTGCCGCCAATAATGTTAAATATAATTGCAAGTTTGTTCTTTTGAGAGGTGTAGGGACATTGAATAGCAAGTTAACTAATTATTCAACTAAATGAAAATTTTAATGACCTAACCCACTTGATTAAGATTGCACTGCTATCCACAAGGAAACATCCTTCCGAGTAGTCGAGTGTTTTTTGAGTTATTTTGCATAGCAAGTTAACTTGCTTCACTGCTGACCATATCACTCCCTGCTGTGGAAGCCATTGTGGTTTTAAAACAGCTCTACGCAGCATGTTCATTATTGTAAACACAAACTGCGTTTGGAGTGCATGTGTTTACTGGGGAGGAAAGCATAGATTATAGAAAATGTTTTTACAACATGCTAACATTAGTGTGCAGCTGTTTGCATTTTACAGTGTAAAATGCAGCTATATTTTACTCCTAATTTTTTCTGTAGTTAAGGTCACATCTGTTTCCTTCTGGTGATCAAGTCAGAAACATGCTGGGCACCAGAATGACACTGGGATGGAAAGTGTGACCAACTTATCCACATGGCATTGTTTGCCTTAGGTGTGGTGTGTACTCACACTGAGCAAAAAGGTCCTCTCCCAAACCAGTGGCATCTGGATAAACATGGATGGAATTGTTACACATTTAATCTCCCCAAACCCAGTGTTCCTTAACACTTAAAATCTTGTCATGTTTTAGAGTTTTTCCATTTTCTTCAATTATTGGTTTAAAGCCACAAGTGTGTTTTTTTTGCAAATTGCATTATAGTGAATAAATAAATCTCAATTTAGTTGAGACTTTGGGAATATTATTCAGGTCCTTGTTACACGGCCCTCTTTTTTAATCATTCTTTTTTTAATAGGAGTGTACACATCTGTCTTTATACCCAGCAGCTTTTCTGGCCCAAAACAAGTCCTTTGTGAGTTTCCACAACTGAACTCAGCATGATGTCTGTCAGCTGCAAGATTTATGTCATCTTTTTCAGGCCTGAGAACTGTTCCTACAGCCTTTTACATCTGGATATCATTTGGAAGACATTAAGTCTACTAAAAAGCACATTTTGGTCAAGATCTTAATAGAGAATTATTTTAAAGAAACCAAGGAAGTGGATATTGTTTAGTGTAAAGGTGGGCCGTGAAATTATCTTTTCAGTAAATCTTGGATAAGAGGGTTACCAAGATCAAAAACATTTTTTTAAAAATAGTTCACCGTTTCTAGGTGGTAGAGCTATGTACCATCTATATTTCATGTTAATGGTTGCTGAAATGTTCTTTCATGCAGCCAGGTGTTAGTGATCCCACTTTATTGTATAGACTTAACGCACTGATAATCGCAGAAAAAAAGTTTCCGGCTGAAGAATGATGACATCATGACTTGTTAGTTGTTATTAAGACTGAAACCTTGTCAGTTCCTTTTTGTTTGATGCCCTCTTTTCTTTTAAGCTTCAATCGAAAAAAGAAACATTGCCTCTTAGCTTCAGGAAATAATTATCATATTATTGCCTGGAATAACAGCTTTCTTGTGTGGTCCTTATTTGCAATCCGCGATTGCTGCAAAGGCCATTAAATAACAATGTTTACCTGAATCAGACCTATTGCTAAAGTTAGAACTACCTTACTTTCCCTTTTCAGATACTTTAATCCTATGACGCCTTCCCAGGCCGTTTCTCAAGCGTGTGTAGATCCGTGCAGCTGTATATGAAGAGTGAGCTCATTTAATTTAGAGGGGGGGTACACACATTAGTAAAATTTTGCAAGAATCAAATAAGCATTAGACTTAAATCAGTAGAAATAAAGAATGAAATTTAGTTATCCCAAAAGAGAAAAACCTTTCCTACAAAAGTGAATGGTCAGCAGGCACATCTGGGCCAACAACCTTACATTTTGTAAAATGCATAAATGTTGTTAAATTAATAGGGTTTACAGATCATTCATTTTGAAAACTGGATGGCCATAAACTCTAAGATTTTCAGTCATCTTGGTCATTGTATATAAATCAAAAATATGTTTCACCACTCATTCAAGTGACTTTCTTGGATCAACTAAGTGTTAGGGACACCACTTTACATACAGAGGTATAAAAATATCCTTGTTACTGGCACGCTGCTATGTATGTTATTATATGGACATTATAATGGGTAATGTATCCCATACTGAAAATGATGGATAAAGATTGAAAATTAGACATCACCTTAGAGTTCTGTTCCATTTACAAAAGCACAAGGCCTTCAATTGAGTTGACCCAAAATTTCATAAAATGCCATTCGCACTGTAAAATATCAATACAAAATTGTTAGATCCACATTGGGATATTTTAAGACCTCAACATAATATTACGCCATGTCATAAAATACAGATGCAGCCATAACACACTTAACACACCATAACACTGGTTTATAAACAGTACCCTATCGGGGATATTCTATAAAAGTTAAAAATGGTGCTAATTTTGCCACAACCAATCAGATGTTAGCTTTCAAATAGCCCTGTATATGTTTTAGTGAAAGATGCTATGGTCAAGAAATTTAGAATTTTCTGAAATTTCACCAGAGGATTAATGCAGTTATAAATTTGTTCTGATTGCTCGTTATAAAATATGCTTTTACTAGATTATTGCCAGCCTCATATCTAAGAACATATGCTGAATTAATATTGCCCTTTATCTCCCCAAAAGCAGACTTTTTGCCTTTTTGGAATTCAGTAGTACATCCCTTTCATTTTGTATTCTGAAGAATTGTATTTTTAAGGTAAACTGACAAGTCTTATTCTTAGTACTAGTATTAGTACAATATTCTCTGATCCAATCCAGTTTCATAACATTTTAGCAATGAGAAACATGGGGAATTAGGATATTATTTATGGTAGCCATGTTTTATTGCCTTTTTCAGTGAGATCTATTTTTTTTTCTATCTAGTTATACCTGCAAGCTCCCTTCTTCACACACAGATAGTTTATTTTATTACAATAAAATAGATTTCCACATGTACAGAATTGTTCCCTGAATATGCTATGCTACCTAATTGGCCTGGTATTGGGAGAAGTTCTAGTGAGGTTTCTCTATTTGGATGCACTTAAAGGATTAGTTCAGTCCCAAAGTGAACTATTCCTTTTATGTATTGATTGAAGCCTGGGAAGTTAAGGAGCTATCCTTACCTTCCATTCTTCAATCAATAGCTCAGGATCCAAGAACGAAGATTCAAGAAACTTATCGTTTGTGCGATCCAGCATGGCCACCTTATCATGCATGTGTGCTATAGCTGTACATACCCTGGAAGCAGTCAGGACCTGTCACTGTGGCCACAGTGGATCACGCAAAAGGTACGTTTCTAGCATCTTCGTTCCTAGATCCTGAGCTATTGATTGAAGAACGGGAGGTAAGGCATTGCTCCTTAACCTCCCAGGCTTCAATAAATACATTAGAGGAATAGTTCACTTTAGGAGTGAACTATTCCTTTAACAGAATGATTTTCAGCAATAATTGTTTTAATAAATAAGGTGATGATAATGGAAATCACCATTGCAAAGTCCAGCTTTACAAAAATTACCGCTCCTTTAAATATTGTGTTATATGGGTTTTGTAGAACTTGACGTCTAATGCTGGGTGCTTCAAAGACAGCTGATGCCTTACTTCAGCTCTTTATATATATTTGCTCTCATCGACTGCTTTAATGAACCTTATGTAATCTTACAGGGCAGACTGTGTTCTTACTGTGTACTATTTATTGATTAACATTAGTATTGATTAGTATTAGCAAATATAGCACAGGAAATCCAGACTGGAAACATTTACCTCATGCTAATATGTACAGTACATATATTCATGAAAGGCCAGCAGCCAAAACCAATAGTATCTTGTTGGCATTTGAGTTTTGGCAGTGTTAAGATCACTGAACCAAGTAATACATAATACGTGAAAACATCTGTTTGAGAGCCTCTGGGAATTTGCTCACAGAACAATTGTAAAATGTTTGTAGAGTGACATGTTGCTTTATATATGTGTGTAAATATGAGAAGAGAAATCGTATACTAATTAAATGAGGGAGCATACTTGCTAATTTATTTACACTATGCCAGAAATTTGCCATATGAGTTTTTAAAGGTTGCTAAGGCTTAATTGTTCACTTTAGGGGAAAGAGACAAATTCTCCAACACAGAACAAATTACTCAAAATATAATTAAGTGGGATTATCTTTGCTGCTTTTCTGACACCCTTGTTCTTTTGGCATCCTAAACAGCTTTTTCCCAGACACATTCATCAGTTTTTCTCGCCAGCCATTTATTAATAGATCCCCTGTGTTTGTAGATTGTTTTCGTGAATCAAGTTACCTTACTTGCTTCACCTCTACCTTTGCAAAAATTTTGAAAAAAAAAACATTTTTTTGTAAATAATAGTGCATTTGTCTCTATAGTAAGATTTAAAGGACATGTCCACCCCCAAAATAAAATTTAACCCCATACTAGCCCCACTGTACAGTTTTAAAAAAAATCCTTACCTTATAATCCTGCTGTTTATGGTTCTCCTGCAACCCATGTCCAATGTCCAGGAAAGTGCAGAGTAGTGGCTGTCTTCCTGTCCAAACATTGCTGCCTTCTATCTCTCCTGTCGCTAAGTTAAAAGTTTAAAAATCTTTTTCTAACTGTAGTTACAGCTCCCGGCTGCCAGCTGCAGCTGTGATTGGCAGTTTTGAACCTACAGCTTTTAAATATTAGATTACTCCTCTGCTGCAGTTCCTCTTTAAAGGGCATCTCCACCCTCCATAGTAACATTTTTTTTAAATCGTAAGGCATACCTTCCCACCCCCAATAACTAAGTTAAATAAGTAAAAATCGATTCCTAACTCTACTTACACCTCCTGGTTCCAGCGTCGCTCTGGTCCGCCGGATCTTCTACCAGGGGGCCGGACTGGCAGCTATGGCTGTGATTGACTGCCTCTCTAATATTTAAAAGCTATCTGTAGGTTTAAAACTGTATATACATTATTAACTGTACTTGTGATATCTGTTTTATTGTTAAGTTGGACTCCAGGTTAACTGCTTTGCCTCTAAAACTAGCCACACACAGGTCAGTTTTTCCATTTGGTTTGAGCAAGTACTGTAGAAAAGTTGGCCCTACTGATAGACTGCTCTGTGATATTAACATGTGAGCCACCATAGCACATGCAAGGTAATTCAGGTACATTTGAAAGCTTTACCTATTGCTAGGAATAGGCTATATGCAATTCACACAGTTGTAAAAAAAAAAAACGTCAGGGTAACAAGCGTCTTTTAATGTCTTATCAGAGACTTTTATATTGGTGTGGAGGCATCTGTATAGAAAATTATATGTGCATAATGACTTTTAATACTGGGTCAGTGGTGTGGCTCTGTGAAGACAACATGGGATGTAAATTGTACTGGCAACAACCTTTCTAAGTTACAGAATCTATTACGTACCTGTACTAAATGCAACTTACTAGAGAAGAATCTTGCAATGTATAGATGTATATCCATCATATTAGGGTTTTAAAAAATGTTTAGTTCTCCTTTAAGGTATATAAAAACAACTGGATTGTGTGAGTGTGTGCAGTTAAAGAAGAAAAATAGGAAGAAACTGGTTGGAACAATGTTGGATAACAAATGTAAAAAGGCACAAGTAATTTCAATCTTCTTAAAAATGGGGTGTGACAGACAACAACTGCACCATGTCTTTCTCATGCCCCTTGATATAACATAGTAGTGCATGTAATAAGTGATGTCATGTAATAAGTGAAAACATGTACAATAATAATAGGAAGTATCCAATCTGATAGTATTACCAAAGGGTAAGCATTTTCATAGTCAAAGTCAAGCCAAGCAGAAATTAAGAAAGGCCGTTGCCAAAATATTTGACTGTTTGTTTGGTTTTCAAATTAAAAAACGGGCATATTCTTATAGAACCGGAAAATGTTCAGACAATCCCATCAGTTGACATGTTATCTTGAGCAAATTTTAAGGAAATCTGCCCAAGATAAGAGACACATGGTGATAGTAATTTTCAGTCAACTGGAAAAATTTGCAGCCATCTACTGGTTTATGGGCTGCTTTAGATGTTTTTGTAATTGGTACATAGTGAAAACCTCCTGTTCTGAGCATCATACTGAAAAGAATGTGTCATACATTAGCATACGCTTGTTCTTGGTCTGTATGTTGATATATCTGTTGTATTCAATTAGATCAACCGGACTTGAAGTTTAGTTCTTGAAGACGTTTTGCTAGTCATCCGACTGGCTTTCTCAATTCAGAATGACTTGTACAAGAATCTAGTCGGATGACTAGCGAAACGTCTTCAAGAACTAAACTTCAAGTCCGGTTGATCTAATTGAATACAACAGATATACCATGACCTGGATGAATGAGAACCTTCACAAGCATCTGTATGTTGATGTTTAGAAAACTGTCCATTTTAGAATTTAAAGAAACCTATGGTTACATAACAAATTTGAAGGTCAAAGAAGCTCATTTCATCTTTTCTGAGGCAGACACATAGTTCTGAAAAATCATTTGCAATTACTTTTGTGGGCAAGAGATCAAATAGTTATTCACTACTTATTGTGCATTAATCACTGTCTGCCAGGAATGCATCTATGAAACATGGTAAAAATCCTGCTCACAGCATGGTCACCCTATTCAATACAAGTTATTGTTCGTATTGCATTGGTTTCCGGTGCTATTACTGGAAATGGCGCAAGTCCCACAAATTAAGTGCAAATCCAATGCTAACCGGGTTTTACATCGGGTGGCCATTATAATAAACTTATTTGGGCCATTATTGTATCTCCCCCCAAAGTCCTTTAAAAAAAAAAAAAGTTTTTTCTCAAGGACCAAATCGTGTTTCCTTCCATTTACATAGTTTCTCTCTTTCTATAGGCAGCTATAAGTGCCTTGAAACAATTTTCGGAACATGGACTTGATCCAGTGGAAGGTTCTCTAATGGCAGAAAATGGACCATTTGAGTAAGTAAATTGATTTTTATTTTGTAAAAATATGAGTTCTCTGTTCAGAAGATATATTTGTTAAGTTTCCTAAGTAAAAAGTTAGTACATAATGTAAATATTTGATTTCTGTGGTATGTTTAATTTGGACTAATAAATAGACAAGCTTTTGGGAGGTCTCTCTTTGTAAAAAACAGTGGTTCTAAAACACCATTAACTAGAAGTAGTAGTAATAGAGGACACGCTTTTGTCTTGTGTTCATCAATCAATATGTAAAGATATTAGTTTAGCCCAGTTGGATAATTTTTTTAAATATATTTTATAATGGGCAATTGGTTTGTGTTTATAATAAACAAACTGAGTAAGTAAAAGCCACACGTTAACAAACTTGAATTAAACTTTCATCTCCTCATTTAATTAAACTGACTGGTGTAGCAGTTTAATGGGGGGATTACCTTAAAAAAACATTAGAACTGACAAGTTTAGATTTTGAGTAGATAGGTTTCTTTTTTTTTTTTTTTTTAATAAACATTAAGTCCATCAGAGTGGTCTCCCAATGATCTCATCATCATACTATCTGAAGATAAATATTGTTGTTTCACTTCAAAATGTCACCCCTGAAGTTGACCTTTGAGTCTTCCATGCCATCAGCTAATAAACATGTCTTGAGATCTGCAGCTCTGGACCCTAAAGCATCTTGTTAATGTATTAATCTTTCAGACAAGCAAAGCATCGGGGAGAGAAAGCAGACAATAAGCAGGCTAACTCAGGCACCACTGCTCAGGACTGCAAGGATTCAAAGGCTGTCGTCTAGGAGCTTCCCGGCATCTTAAGGCCGCCCCTGCATCCTTATAAACCTGTCATCTCCGCAATAGGGTGTTCGTGTAAAAACGAATCACTGAAATCATTATACAGGTCTTATGTGAAGACAACACTATCCTAAAGCAAAAGATAATACATGGTACTGTTTATACAAAGAAGGGAAGATATAAGCATTAACTACTTCCCATGGAATTCAAAACCACATTTTAATTTAATTGCCTGGAGGAAGCAGAAATCTGATCTCCCTAGTTAAAGTCAAGTTTTAAAATAAGATTATACTCAATTTATCCAACTAAACTCAAAAAAAACACATTGGGTAGAGTTTTGTGAACAGATTTTATTTTGTTTAGTAAATGCTTCAGTATTTTAAGAATTAACCAATGACAGTGCTTAGTGCTCGTGAGTTGTAGATGTTGTCTTCATATATAGTCACAGCAATGTGCAGATTTTTCTCTAAGATAAAAATGGCATTTACATAACTTTCAAACTTAAAGTATTCTGACCAACATTTGTTAAACCCTTCAGATGTCTGAGATATCAGGCACCCTAGGTGTTTGAAGCATAAGCTGATGTTTGTAGCAATCTATGTACCTAGTGTTAAACTGTTTATATTCCAACCATGTCACTCCAGGATATAGTTGGTAAGAAGATTTTTTTTTTTTTTAAATTAAATACATTTTTCATCATATTCATGCTTTTGTGTGAAGCACATTTACACCCATTGTGTTATGCTGACTCACCGTTACATCAACTGACTGTTTTTAATACCTGCATATTGTGCTGCAACATCAGCTTAGCAGAAGAAGGCAAGCATGCAGCAATAGCAAGCTGGAAAATATTCCAAGTGTTAATGTTTCTATGGTTAGAAAGAATTATAATGTCAATGGGTTTGTGGCTGAACTGTGTTTTATCATGTTCAGAGAATGTACGGACAAATGCAGTAAAACCACATCAGTTCATATGTAAAACGTAGTTGAGTTTTTCTTCTTTTCAGTAAAGACAATTGAATAATATACATCTTGACTTGCATGCAGTGATAATTTGAGGTTTTCTTGAGTGTTCTTTGCTTGAGTTTTTCATTGTACAACTGTTTTTCAGGATTTTGTTTTCAATCGGTTTAGATTATTTTTACATTAGGAAACCCCCCAGTGAATAAAGAATATTATACAAAGGGTACTTTAAAAAGATAACAGATTTTTTAAAACTTTTCTGGAGATCTTTCTGGATTTTGGAGTTATATATAAAATTTTCATTGATTTTTCCTAGTATTATTTATCTTATAGTTACGCACAAAATTATTAAGTTTCTAAAAGCGCTGATACTCCACTGCAGGATTTTATGAGTGAGGTAAGTTTTGATCACAATGCAGATATCTGGGTGCTGCTCTTCATTCAATTGTAAGTTATTTTCTCAAATTTTCCTTTTTTCCCCTCAACTGTAAATTCAGAGATAAAATCAAATGCAAATTTCAACTAAAAACAGTAAAGTTCAAAGGCATGTCAAATATGAAAGCCTAACATAAGTGCGACACCTAATGTAGCTGCCCTACTGGTTACTTCTGTGCTGCGCCTCCAAGCACTGAACCTTGTGTACCGGAAAAAAAGTTGATGAGGTCAATTGGTGAAATTGCTTATTTATTCATCACACTATGAAAGCCTAACCCCTCCTGAATAAAAACGTATGCCACATTTATAGGTGTACTCAGAGAAATGGCTACCAACTAACCCAAAGAGGGATCAATATCAAATGGCAATAATAGTAACTTCGAATGTATACACCTTCAAGTATGCAACGGTGCCATTCTTTCATGCATGCCATCAATGGTGTGGGCACAGTTCTTTGTAGAATTTCGCACTTCTGACAGATTTTCTGAAAAAAATTACAGAAAGAAATTTCAAAGTTAAAAATTATGGCAAATCCCCATGTAATGTAAAAAAAAGTTACCAGATATCGGTCTCCTAAATGTCCTTAATCATGTGCCATATGCATAGTTACACACGCGGACATGGAAGCGACTAGTCAAAGTGAGCCAATGCGCAGTGTCCCAAAAACAGAGACTTTCCAGATTTTTCACTTAACACCCCCTGTGCAGCATTGCGAGATGGCGTCACGCACACAGACCACACGAGTGCAGCTTTTGGAGGCTTAAGGAAGAAGGGGAAGCCAGCAAGTCTCAGAGGGGAGGAGCTCACTAGCCTTACCTTCACATCCAAGATGTCAGCAACTTTACAGCAACACAGGTAGACTCAGGAGGGACCTGGGGGGGGGAGATTCTTTTAAAGCTGCAGCTTACAACTAAACTTAAAGGAGAAGTTCAGTGCAAATACATATGCTTTTTTAAAAAAAAGCAGTATTTTTTCATCCCAATGACCTTAATCTGACAATTCAGCATTTTGTCTGTGTATAAATAAATGCAAGCGAAATACTGACTTCCTGTTTGCAGGACCCCTAGTAGAGACCGTTATGGTCTTGCTCTTGACCCAGCGCCTGGGTTGATTCAGTTGCTCAGTAGAGATCTGAGCATCTTTGACCCATCCAACAGCCAATCAGTAGAAATGACTGTTCAGAACATAGGAAGTGGTGCATCCTGGAAAGAAGAAGGACCGTTAGAACCTGAAATGGCAGCTCACTAATGTCAACAGCAGGGAACAGCAAAAGGTAAGAAATCAAGTGATTTTTCAAAATGGGAGAAAATATGTAGAATAACTAAGAAGGCATTACACAGACCAACAATTTAACAAATATTGATAATTTCCACTAAACTGTCCTTTTAACTTATCCTTTAATTACAGTGTACTTATCCTTTAAAGGATGTGTACACTGGGAATTTTTATTTTTAAATTGTACATGAATGGAAAATACAATTCTTCCCAGCTATCACTGTACCAATTTTTTTATCTGTCCCCTATTTCCTTAAATATCCAGTCTGAAACACCTTAATTTTCAACTATCAGTCAAGTGCCTTAGTATCAAACTTTTCTGTTATGTACAGTTTTGCTGTAGTACATAATCTGCATGGTGGAAAATTCCCTTTCTCCAATGCTGCCTCATAGGGATTACCGAGCACGCTCACAAAGAGTCAGATAGTCTGGCAGGGGGGTGGGAAACCAAGGGACTGTGCTTGAGTAACTGAATTGACGTTATGGTACAACACAAACACATCAGAGTAAGTGCTGCTTACATGAATTCATTTATGGATTTAAATAAGGCAAAGTCACTTTTTCAATCTATAATTCCTTAAAGTAGCCAAATTTTTAGTGTTTTCAAGCTTTATTCAAACTACTATGTTTAACAGCATCAGAATATACTGAAATATTTTTGAGATTAAAAGGAAATTATAGCTCTTAAAGGGTCTGTCCACCCATCTGGACAAAAGTCAGTATGTTGTCCAAAACCTGGACTTTGTTTTGTTTATAATGATTAATTCTGCTTCCAGCAAGAGATTTTGTACTTACAAG
Source organism: Hymenochirus boettgeri (assembly GCA_019447015.1). Lineage (NCBI taxonomy): Eukaryota > Metazoa > Chordata > Amphibia > Anura > Pipidae > Hymenochirus > Hymenochirus boettgeri. The sequence goes on along the minus strand of CM033474.1, from coordinate 229,530,760 downwards.
CACCGCTATCCACCACCGCTTCCTGTCTCTCCACTGCAGCTGCTGTGTTCTTATTCTGTTCCCGAGCAACCGCAGTGGAGACTTCTCCAGGAAAGAGCAGATTGCAGAGCAGCAATACTTACCTAAAAGGGTACTTGCTGGTTTGGCCGTGCCCCACAACGTCTCTCTGTCTGGGACCTGTCTAATAGGAAGAAGTGTTATTTAGTGGATAATGCACCTTTAACTGTAAATTATAAGCATATTAGAAGTCACAAGGAGTTCTGTGACCATATAAAATTACAAGGCCTCAGGCCAAGTACCTTTTATACAGGGCACGGAACTCCAAGGTGACTTCTAATATCCCTTTAATTTACAGTTCGGGGTGCATTATTTATTATAACCTACCCCTTTGTGGCTTCTCCTCCCGGAACTGTATGATTTTAAAGCTATAATATTACAGTTCCTCCCATTGAAATCCACTACAGGGGTAGGTTATATGTGGATTATGTATGTACTGTAACACATAGGAGAAAAGAACTTGACCCAAAGAAAAAAAAATATTTAGGGAAAATGATCCCCTAAGCCACTGTTTATTTTTACTCTTTTACTTATTCTTACTGCAGCACCACAATTGGACCAGTCCTTCACATAAAACACATAATTCTTGGTCATATGGCCAAATATTATGGGGTGCCGTTTGTTCCCAGATCATTTAGTCAACAAAAAACATTATTTTGGTGACAACTATATTCATTCGACCAAAATTAATTCAGTGATAGGAAATCATACATTTAGTCAACATAACGAAAACTTTGGTGACAAAATATCTGTTGTATTCAATTAGATCAACTGGACTTGAAGTTTAGTTCTTGAAGATGTTTCGCTAGTCATCCGACTGGCTTTCTCAATTCAGAATGACTTGTACAAGAATCTTTGGCAATTATGTACCCTGGAAAATCCCAATTAGCATATCACAGCCAAGTGTTAAGGGCGTGATTGGATAGTGGCTAAGAGGTGTTATAGGAACACCCAGAGTAAGGTGTCAAAACAGCATTGTACATGGCAGAAAGTTGTTGTCGAAACACCCCACCTCTGTTTAGGCTTGGTTTCTTTATTTTCACATAAATGCCCTCCTTGACACCTCTCCTGAACCAGTCACGTTCCTTTGCCAATATGCTAACATTACAATCTTCAAAGGTATGTCCTTTATCCTTAAGATGCAGGTACACGGCTGAGTCCTGACCCGAGGAATTGGCTCTTCTGTGCTGGGCCATACGTTGATGCAGTTGCTGTTTGGTCTCCCCCACATACAAATCAGAGCATTCTTCACTGCACTGCGTATATGATGTCGCCTTTTTTGTGTTTCGGTATTGGTTCTTTCGGATGTACCAATTGCTGCCTCAGTGTGTTGTTTGGTTTAAAGCATACAACGGTACATAATTGCCACAGATTCCTGTACAAGTCATTCTGAATTGAGAAAGCCAGTCGGATGACTAGCGAAACGGCTTCAAGAACTAAACTTCAAGTCCAGTTGATCTAATTGAATACAACAGATATGGTGAATGATATTGTGTTACAGAGTTTAACTATATCTCTAACCTGCTAACCATGCTACTATGATAGGGCAGGGTAATGAGCTTACATAGCATAATAAAGCCACAATCTAAAATAAATTGTGGGGGCTGTTTAAGTGACTTTTGAAACCTAGGCAGACCCTTCAAATTCCATGTTTAAGTCACACTCGTTATAAATAGTTTAGTGTGACTTTAGCATGTAAATTGTTGTTTAGCAGTGCTCTGTATATGTTTTGAATAATTACAGGTGGGTTCTAATCACATTATGGTTTATGTATTAGAATAAAGTAAAGAAGTACTCCATGGAATTTCTAAGAGTGCAATGTAGAATATGACCTGACTTTGCATTTTTGCTTTCATCTCTTAGACTTTCTGCCATTTTAACATAACCAGCTGCACATTTATATTCATGAGTCTCTTTTTCCTATCTAGCCAAGGAAAGATAAAAGTGACGTGATAAGCAGAAGGTCGAATCTAAATAGGGAACGCTCATACAAAAGAGGTTTTAATTAAAAATACCTAACTCCATCAATGACTGTTTGCATATAAATATTACATGTTTTTTCTTGTTCCCTCCAGGGAGGTGCAGTTTGTACAGAATGAGTTATATTGGCTGGGAAGACAGCTGACAGTTCTAAGGACCTTGTCAAAGAAAGAATAGATGGATAATACAGAAATATTATTACTAACATTGTAATATTCATATGTACGGCCATTGACCACACTGTGAGGATATAAAATATTGTGCAAATTGATCATTATGGGGCATCTTTCAATTTGTTTGCATTGTAAAGATATTTCCTTATGATAGCAACAGCATTTCCCTGCCTATTTATTGACACAAATGCTGTGTAATCCAGTCTATGGATGCTATTTGCCTGTGTCAGATAATATCTAAAGGTGCATACACGTGCGATCATGGGGGCCGACCCGAGACGCATGATCTGTATGCATGGCTCTTTAGGGGCGAAAATAGTGTCGTGTATGGGTACTTTGAAGGTGGATCGGGTAACGAGGGTCAGCTCCCACGATCGCACGTTTGTATGAGGTTCAATACAAGCAATATTGTTGTTGTTGATAGCTTTTTCAAACCCTACACAATTGTTGACATGCTAAGTGCATTGTCTGCGGGTAAGTTGGGAAGTTAAGGTTCATAAACACGTGCGATGTCCGGTCAGCTGTTTCGGGAAATGGGCATTTGGTCGGGGCTCATTGAAGATCCACCTGGCGAATCAGCACCCGTGACTGCACTTGTATGAAGCTTTAGGATGGGCCATTCAATTGCCTCATAAGCTGTTACATTGCGCTACTGGCGCATAAGAAATTTAAACACAAGGAATTCATGCACACTGAAGCTAATTGGAGACAAGCCCTTCTCAAGATTGCATAGCTAACCTCTTATTTATTCCATTTTTTGTTCACATTTATTCCACGTTTTGTCATTCAGTAATGACAATCATGCAGAGTTAAATTACACAATGATTTTGTAATGTAATACATTCTTGTAATTTGAGCCATATGCTTATTGTTGTAGGTAAATTACAGTGATCGACAAAATGGCAATGATTTCTTGACCTGTTTGACTTTGTCACCTGTACAGATGACTTTCCACGGAGTGGGCAGTTCAGTAGGGGCAAGCCATGATCAGGTAATTATTCAAATTTCTTTGTGTTCTTTTTACCCCAATACTGCATGTAAGAGCCTTGGTTTTGAGTTCCATACTACAATTTGTGTTTAGTCATGACCTGTGGGACCTCTTGCATTGCCCAGCAGTAATAACTTTTTGCATGGCACCAAAATTCAATTTTAGAGGGGGAATAAACAATTAATTTGCCTTTGATTTTAAAAAATGTATTTATTTGCATTTTTTTTGCAGTATTTACATTGTTCATGTATTCCTACAACTCCTACTGTGTTTCAATGTTTTCCTTGTGAAATCGGAGAAAAAATACATAAAAGCATGATTCACTGGTTAATTTCCCTGTGGTCAAAATTTGACTATCGTCATCAGTTGGTATATTGCTGCCGAAGTGTTTGCACCTATAATGCAAATTTGAGTTACTGATAAAACATAATGATCTTGTAAATAAAAATAGTAAAGGTTCGTACACATATGTGATCACAGGTGCTGACCCACGGTGCATGATGTGTACGAACGGCCGTTTGTACACATGTACACATTGTGCATTGCGGGTCGGCACCTGTGATTGCACGTGTGTACGAACCTCTAGTATAATATGAAACAAATGTATTAGTTACACATTTCTAATTTGATCTACCCATGCAGTGTAAAGATTCACATTATGTTGTTGTTTGGTTAAGATGTCAGTTTGGTTAAGCCCTAAACCACTTGTTTTAGTTGGTATCTCTAGGTATTATGATAAGCCTATTCACAGTGCAATAAAGGCTTTGTCAAGAAAGGCGTCTTAAGCTGGGTACACACTACAATCCTTCCTTCTGACCGACCATTTGAGGCTTTTGACCGGTCGGCCAGGAGGAAGGACGGTCGGCCGCGGCGAAAGCAGCCGTGTCCAACAGATTGTGTGGTCCATAGAGTGGTCCAATTCAGACATAGGAATGGTAGATAATCGGTCGCAAAAAGCCGCCATACGATAAGTCCGTCCGACCGAAACACTGAAATGTCGGTCTGGCCAAATAATTGTATCGTGTGTACCTAGCTTAATGTCATATGGTGACCTATATGTATGTTGTGTGCATCAATGCACCATCAATGACTGGATTCTACACCTGCAAGAAAGTGATAAGCTCTGTTCAGTTGAAGGACAAGTGCACTGTAAAATCAAGTTCTGTTCATTTGGAAGCTGCAGCTCTAAAAATACCGTTGCCATTTTTTTTTTTTTTTTACCTATGCCCCTCCAGAGCCTAGCTTTGTGCCTTGAAAGTTGCTGACATCTTGTTACTGGTTTGCTGAATGTTAAGCTCCGCCCCTCTGAGATTTCCTCTGCTTTCTCCTGCTTGAGCCTCAAACAGTAATGCCTGTGGGTTCCATGCACTCTCCTGCTTGAGCCTCACACAGTAATGCCTGTGAGTTCCGTGCATTGTGTACAATTCCGTGCATTGTATAACACCTAGTGGTGCTATATCAATAAACATATAAATACAAACATACATAGTCAGGCAGCAATGCAGAAGAATTTTGACATGGAACTGGAAATCAGATCAAACCATTTGGAAATCATTACACTAAAATATGCTTTCTAATTAAAAACATTCTAATGAACGTGTAAAGCCTAAACGGCAGTTTAGTCTTTTTTTTCTCATGTGTTTAAATTCTATTAACTTAAATTTGATGGAAAATCAAGTAATGTACACCTGCAGTAAATGCTTTGTTATTAGAGCATTTTTTTATTCAGCTCTTTAATTTTAGATTTTATATAATATCCAGTTAAACAATAATTGCATTAAAAGGAAAGATGAGAGCACTCTTCATTCAAATGTTGCCAAGTACCTACTCATTCCATTCATTAAAAAAATTCCAGAGTATAATATAAATGCAAGTGCATTAGAAAAACAAACCAACCACAAAGGTAACCCCTGTTCTGGAAGTCCCAAACTTTTTACTAACTAGCTTATTTGAAAAGAACTCTTTCATACCTTTCAAATAAGCCAAGGTTGGTGTCTCTACCTGCTATGAATCTTAAGGTGTGACCATGTAATGTTAAACTTGACAGATTGCACCATCTCTCTGATGAGCTGTATACTAAGTCCCACCCCCGTAACATGAGAAATATAAGCCCCCAGAAAGATTATTTTTCATTGGCATGGGCAAAGATGTATTAAGTTTTTGCAAAAAAAAAATGGTAAAGATTATCTGATAAAGAAGTTATGAAAGTTTATATCTATATAAATATGGAACTCAACTTTTCTAAATGATTTAAACCCTTCTGCAGTTAACATAGTAACAGGGGACCCACCCAACAAGCAACTGTGGTAATGGTTAATTCATTATGGGCATAAAGCATGTTAGCCTAGACTGCTCTTGTGAATCTAGGGGCATTTCCCAGGACAACGGAACATTGGGACTAAACTGCAAATATTCCACAGATTCCAGGGCAGTAAGAATGTAGAATAAGTAAAATGGATATTCTATTGCACTTTATTTTTACACCTACTGTAAGTACAATATATTTTATTAAGTTCATTAGCTTACCCAGCCTCCTCACTGTGTGTTTTCTCAGTATTATCAGATTTCATTTTATGGAACAAAATTATCAGATCAGCTCTTTTGCCTTCACAGCAGCTATAAGTCTGTCTGGAATTTGGGTTTCTTTCACTTTTCAGGGAGAATATTGTGTAAATCAGGCTCTCGGGTTTCAGTGGGAGGCACGAGGTTGCACAGCTTCCATTTATCAAGTTGATTGCAAGTCATCAAAGTAGCATTAACTGCTCTTTGAACAGAAATGAACGTAAGGCTCCCATTTCTGTCTTCTCTGCTGACATCTCTCCTTTTTTTAAGGGAAGGCCTCTTGAATAAACAAGGTGATGCAACAATATACTCAGTCAGTCAAAGCATCTGTCATGTTTAGTTAAGGAAATTACTTTAATGTCAGTGAAGCAGAAAATGAACTCGGTTTTCCCAAGAAAAAAAAGAGGGAGAGAGACTTTTTTGGTGCAATCTGTCCAGGTGGCCCTACACGGTTATGCAGCCTTATGTAGCATTGAGAGAAATAATAACAAAGAAAATTAAATTTTTCTTTTAGCCTTAAAAGTTGATGGGAAACATAATCTACCCTCTGTGCTACGGCAAAGGGACATTTGTCATGTGTACAGAGCTTAAAAGAGTAGAATAATATCTTTGAGGGTACATTCGCAGGTAACGGCTATTAGCTGGGAATTCTACATTCTTTGGTTATAAACATACGTAAATATATGCTGGAAAGCTTTCAACTCCAAAATCTATTTCTCAATTTTCAGTAGTAAAGTACTTATCCACATAAAAAGACAATCCATGATCTCTAATGTAGACAGTATATACCAGCTGTACAACATTATTTTTCATTTGTAAAAAAAAGTAATGGTTCTGTGTCATTTATCACTTCTTATAACAATGTATGAAGTCGCAAAGTAGTTCTAGGTATAACTGTGCATGCAATTTATAGTGTATGGGTTTGTCGATTATTTGTTTATGGTATAGTATTTTACGGGTTGAATAAAGACAAATGTCCAACCTACTCGGCAATTACCCACATTTCCTGCCTAAAGGTGGCCATACATACGAACAATAATGGGTAAATCCCTTCAGGGAACGAAGGGATTTACCTATTATCATTCGTGTGTAGAGGATATTCCCAACCGATCAGCAGACGACCGTAGTCGGCACTCCGATTGATCGGGAATGACGGAAAATTTCCTTCGGTCAGCATCTGCTCCCTTTACTTTAAGTAGAGGGAGCCAATACCGATCATGTGGTGTATGGCTGCACAGCCGACCGATTCCCATACTGCGTATGGGGATCGGTCGGGTCTGTGTGTGCTGTTCCCACAGCATGCTTGCAGACAAACACATGTGGGATCACATGTGTATGGCCAGCTTAACAGTTGATCAAGTATGAAGGTATTCCTTCCCGACTTGGCAATTGGAAATATCCCTTGATTAACTCCAACTTTATTTATCAATACTAGTAACATTCAACATTCGTTCTTTTTAGAAACTCATTTAAGAGATATCCACAGGAAACATGTCCCCACGCAAGCGCCTTTTCTCTAGTGTAATAATCAAAATCCTTTATGAAATGTTAAACACAGAGGTTCCATTAGAACTCAAACTATGCATTTTGGGTATCCCTGAGGTGGACATTTAATGTTCTTACAGGAAGTCCTGTTCCATGCAAGAAAAAACATTGTTATGAATTGGATGGCTCCTCAGCCTCTTAAAATATGGAAAGAAATTATCAATAAAGCTACCCCATATATTAGATTAATGTATGCTGGAAGAGGTTGTCCTAACAAATTTGTGAAAATTTGGAGTCTATGTTATGACTATATGGTTATGAATATACCAACAGGAATAAATCACTAAAATAAACAGAATCTAAATAAGATTCTGAAGTCCCTGTATGGTCTAATGACATATACAGATTCTACCATCATCATTAAACCATTTCTGATATTGCGACAATTGGCAATCCCCTAAACCCCTCTTTAGTTCCCTCTCCACAACTTTTAGTATTAATGCCATTTAAGAAGTACCTATACTATTATTTAGGTGTGCTAAATTATGCAATGTGTCAAAAGCTGCAAAAATAAATCTAAAGATGTAAAATAACACAACAATACCGATTGTTTGATAATAAATCTTTATTATTGTTAAAAATTGGTACAATTTATATTCAAATAAAGAAACAAGTTTAAAGGGTAACTGGTCTTGAATTCTTCCAAACTAGTAAGAATTATATAAAAAGCCTTCCATTGTACCTTCAAAATAAAACCTAAACCACATCTCTAGATAGAATTTGTGAGAAGTTATTGCTGGAAAGGTTCAGCAATATTACTTCCTGCTTGAACACTTTTTAGCCATGTGACCAGCTTGTAGTCATGTGACAAGCCTCTGGCTGCATTAATAGGCTCCCCTTCTCAACTGTTAATTTTTTCCCCAAGAACTTCCTGATTTCCCCAGCATTAAATCTTAACTGAGCATGCTTCTGCCCTGGGGCGGATGGATGGGGCAGAGGTCAGGTGATGTCACTCAACCTACTGGAAGCAGGAAGTATGAACATTCACCCCAATGTATTTTCTCACAGGTGCCAGCCAGAGATGTGATTGTCAGCCCATTTTAAAGGAAATACTGCAGGCTTTCATTGAACTAACTTGTTTGGAGACCACAGTTGCCCTTTAAAAAAAAAAAAAAGGGGGGGAAATATTTTTCCCCTGTATCCAAACCCCTTTTTATACAAGACAATATCTTGCTGGATTTAGATGTTTCCACCTGGCACTGCTTGCTACAGTTAAAGGAAGTCCAGACAAAAAATTGACACTTCATTAAGCAAGTACTCCATTACAATTATTGATCAATGAATGTTTTTTTTTTTTTTTTGTCAAAGTATATATATACCTGGACTGCAAGATCTTTATTGATTGACAATGCCTCATACTTTGTAGCCAGCCACAATGAGTTCAGATCAATGTTATGGCATACATTAAAGGGCATGTCCACCCCATTTATAATTTTTTTCTGTAGTGTAGGGCTCCCTCCCCCAACCCCAAACGCTATAGTTATTTGTCACAAAACTCACCCGATCATTACTTACACTGCCTCGCTCCTCCAATGTTCAGTCCTGGCCCTCTGTTTGCATAAAACCGCAAGCAGGGGGCTGGACAGGAAGCCGTGTCCCTGATTGGCTGAGAGGCAGCCAATGACTTCCGGCTGTACTAAACGTTGGGGGAAAGAGGCAATGTAAGTAGAGATCGGGGAGTTTTGATTCAAATAACTATGGCATTGGGGGAGGGAGCCTTACACTACAGAGAATGGGATTTACACTAGGGTGAGGGAGAGTGAGGGGGGAGGGCTGCAGTGCGCATGGCATTTTTCTCCCAGAGGAGAGACAGGAGGCAGAGTCCTATATGGATTCGGCCAGGCTCCTGGTGGTCAGTTTTTTGGACTTTGGATGGACATTACAGGAGAACCATTTGGAACAGGGATGTAAGGTAAGGATTTTACCAACACTACAGAGTGGGGCCAATAGTGGGTTAAATTATAATTTTGTGGGGTGGACATGCCCTTTAACAGTAAACTAATAGCAGTGGTTGATTTACTTTACTGCTATTTGTTCTCCAGTATCAGGACCAGCACACATATTAAAGGACAACTATACTGTAAAATTTAACTTTTTAAAAATAAGATGTACCTGGGGTAGGGAGGTAGGATTGCATTGCTTCCAATATTATTTCATTGAGGAGCTACAACACATAGTTTTCATCTGCCAGGTTAATGGCCTTCCTGTATTAAAGGGCATGTCCACCCCCCAAAACTAAAATTTAACCCACTACTGGCCTCACTGTGTATTTAAAAAGGGTGTTGCGCATTTTCACACGCTCGGGGGGTCGTTCGTCGGGTTCAACATCATACGTGTGTACAAGGCTTTACACTGTTTGATGCATTTTTGTTTGCTATGGACTGTACACCCTCCCTTTAGAGCACTATGGGTTAATTATGTTTGAATCATATGGTCTTAGCAATGGTCTTGCACTCATTTGGCACTGCCTGTTGCATTCTCAAGATTTTTTGAATTAGCGCAAGCAATGCAATACGTTTTGCCATGATTTCTGCATTATCTATAAACAAAAGATTAAAGAGACACTGCACACGATATTAGATGTAAAAAAGTTGTATGTACACACCCTTTATTTTTGGCAATACCTTGGGTATAGACAGTGAAAGTACCATTAAAAACAATTAAAAACAATATATACAAGCAAATCCATAATAGAAAGTGAGAACACTGTTGTAAATACAACCCATCCTAGGCCTATCCCCCTAATAACAGTCATCAGTGCAGTCATAAACTTATCTGTCCAGTCGGCAGGTACACAAAGGTCACACCATGGGGGTAACAATGTATGTTGGTCAGGAGGTTCCACATGGAAAAGTAGCAGCCATCCGAACGCCTCCACTCGAGGCTTTCTCAATAGCCTCAATGATTTCTGCATTAGTATTTTGTGCAAAAATTATTGCCTTTTCAATTGTGGCTTTATAGCCCTGCAAAAGTTTACAACATACTCCTTGCATATCCACGATGTATCAACGGTCGCAAAAGTGGTTAATACATTGCGGTTAATACAAGTGCAGGTAGGTTGTAATAGGGAAATTTATTGCATCTTCCCAAAAACACACAACTTTACAGTGATACATACTGTATGCATCATGTTGCATGAGTAGGTTATTTTGTGAGCTAGAGATCTAGAAATTCACAAATTCTGTTTTTATGTCTGAGCTGCTTTAAAGGGGAACTGTCTTTATTAAAAAGGGCACACTCCTTAGCTTCAGTCTATCCAAAGTTAAAACAGTATAAAAGGTTTTTGTCCTGTCTCCAAGTTTATGGTTGTGGGCATGCTCCACTGTTGGGACAGAGCAGCATCAGCTGCATCATAAGCCCCGTTGACTTCGAAATAATTTTTAAAGCTAGCCACAAGCACCACTTCCCTAAGGTGGCAATAGGTAGAAGAAAGGATAGAGAATGGTTGCAGGTCTGTAAATAGCTTCAGAAAAGATACGTTTTTGGGGGTGGGGCTTCTTACATAGAACATCATGTGACCGTCACAGAGACTCAGACATGAACAGACCAGGAACTGTAAAGCTAGGTACACACGATACAATAATTCGGCCCGACCCCCCGACATTTCAGTGTTTCGGTCGCCGACCATTTGTTCATCCAAATCGGACAAGTCGGAAAATCACAACTGAACATTGCGTTCCTCTATGGACCACACGATTGGTCGCGCCTAACTGTCTAACGCGGCTACTTTTGCCACGACCGTCAGTCCTTTCTCCTAGCCGACCGGTTGAAAGCCTTGAACGGTTGGTCAGGAGGAAGGATTGTATAGTGTTTACCTAGCTTAACTTTACAAGCCTATAAATTAAGATCCAGAGAAGCTAGAGACATCATCCTAGGCTTGTTTGAAAGGTAGGAGCACTTGTATGGCAGCCACAGTTACCCTTTAAAGTTAAGTGGCCCAAACACAATCCAATTTCTGATATCATATGTCCTTGGTTTAGTATATGGGCAATGGTCCGATTGTCAGCCAATTTTCGGCCTTATCAGGAAATAGCAAACATTTTTAGAGGACTGGTCCCAATTGGGCAATCTGGATTGGTTCATGTATGACCCGCCTTACAGAATTTAGTATTAATATGACTCCTTGGGCCTTATTTACCCAGAGGGGCAAATTGCTCCAGGCAAATGTGGCTTCTGGTATTTAATACTGGATTTGCACCTGGTGGTAAATCCCAAAAGGAATTTAACCTCAGCGTCACTTTAAGACCAGCCATTAGCTGGTCTTAAATTGTGGAGCTAAAAGTGGCGCAAATCCTTTATTAACTAGATTGTGCCGGTTGAACAGGTATCTTTTGTGAAACCGGTGCAGCCAGTGCAATTATGGAGTCTTTTTCTAACCTATTCAATATTGGTTAGCACGAGTTTAATCCCTATTTTTAGCACAACACGCCTGGGTAAATCAGGCCCCTTTTGCACAAAAAAAGAAATTGATTTACTTGCATACAGAGAAGTCTGTATTCCCTGTAAAATCCTTTAATGTTTTGCTGTAAATATTTGGGTCATCATGGACTTGTTTACATTTTCAGCTAATAATGTGGTCGGTAAGAATAATTATTTTAAATGTAAGCAATGTTTACGACTGCATCATGGAAAGAATACACTACAAGTCTTGGGTTGGAAGCTGAATTCATGCTTGGTAAAGATTTGAAAGGCATTGTTGATTCAGATCAATCTTGATAGTTTATTTTTTCAATCCAAGATTTTGATAGGCTTGTAAAAATTTGCTTAGGACACCACATTGCTCATTTCCTCTGTTGAATGATAACATTTGTTACAGTTTGCCTTCCTCTGAGTTAGTATTTTAGTAGGTGGTATTGATCTACGGTATGTTGTTTTTCTACACAATATTTTTTCTTTGTTTGGCTAGCAAGGTTAAAATATAGATAATTGGTTAAACTTCTGTATCTAAAATAAATAAATAAAGAAGTGATAGATAACTTAGAAATGTCACTGGAAATACCCAATTCTTTCATGTAAACTGTTCTGAGTACTTTTGTATTCACTTTAAAGTCATTATATATTTTAGCTCTAAAGTTTATTTAGTCGTGTTTAGTTTCCCTTAAATTCCCTAAAATATTTATATTCTTGTGGGGAACTTAATCATCTATCAGTCAAAAGAATGAATCATCAAAAAAAATAAAAATTCATACTACGGTTTGTACTGTTCATTTACAAAATACCCCTGCTGGTCTCTGTGAAATGAAAGTAAACTTGACGTTTGTTTAATTTCACTTTGTGTCTTACCATGGGAGTAAGACACACAGTGAAATAAAATGTTCTTTTTTGCTCCTTTAAAAGGGCATGCCCATTTTAAGGTCATGTCTATTCCTAAACTAAAACTTATAGTAGATCGCCCCCAAACCCTAAGGCTGGGTAAACACGAATGCATGTTTTGTCCCGACTGAGTGTTTGCTACTAGCAATAGTGGTTGTGGCCCCATAGGGAACCGCATGATCATCCATGATTTACCTACAGGACCAACACGAAAATATTGTATGCTCTTTATGAGCTCAAACATGTGCAGAGGATATGGCAAAGAGAACAGAAGTAAAAGATTGGCTGTGACATTGGATATCACAACCATGGCTGGCTGCTGCTACTCAAAGGAAACTGGTGGAAATCTTTATTTTAGTAGTAATCTGATCAGAAATCATTTGTGGCATACTTTGTTCTACTCAATGCAGTACAAATTATGCATCTATTGAACCCTCCATCACAGCCATATCTCTATATTCATTGCCTCCCCCTCACTCCTTTCCTTTCACAACCGAATAGTGTCCAGGGCAAGGAACTAAATCGCTAGGTGTACTCTGGGTAATTTACAGATCATTCTTACTTAAAGTTTTCCCATCTGCCTCCTCCTCCGTCTTCTGTGACTTAGCCAATAAGAAGAGGCACTTAGCAAGAAGTGTGTCTTCCCATTGGCCCCATCACAGACTGTCAGTGACAGGTTAGAGGAGCAGATGATCAGTGCGGCAAGGGAACACAGATGATCCTTGCGCTGGGTACTCTTGAGGTGTGCGTCATAGGTAAGGTGAGTTTAATTGCCCTTTAATGTAAAACTTTGGAATGATTTTGAATGGGAAAGTTTTTTGTTAAATTTGTATGTATACAGGGAGATTCAATAAAAGTTCTTATCGTTAAAAATGGTGCTAAATATATTTCTGCGCACACAGCCATATTGAGGTTAGAGGGAACATTGGCGGGCGCCGGTCGGGAACATATGGGGACACTAGAGAGGAAATATAAGGAGGAGCAGCAGAGCGAAGGGATTTAAATATTAGAAGGTTTTGGTTAAAATGTGATGTTTAATGGGGAGCCAGGTTGTTGTCCGGTACAGAGGAGGTTTGGGATCCTGTTTATTAGGGAGCAAAACTATACGTGTAGCAGAGGTTAGTATGGACTGAAGGGGAGAGATGTGGGAAGGAGGATGACCAGTGAGTAGTAGTTTACAGTAGTCCAGGGACAATAGGATGAGAGCATGCATAAGCATAGCAGTAGTCAGGAGAGAAAGGAATCTGTGGATTTTAGCTATGTTGAGATGGAAAAATCGTCAGGTTTTTGCAACCTAGTTAATGTGGTTAGAAAAGGAGAGAGAGGAGTCATTAAATTGACATAAAATGTAAAAGTTATGTTTCTTCTCTTGTGTCCCCATATATCCCTGCCTGTACCCTCCGCTCATCACAGAATGTCTTATATAGATCCCCCACTCACATTGCCTCCTCTCGCCTTAAACCTTTTTCTCTTTTGGCTCCCGTCCTTTGGAATTCTATTCCCCTCTCTCTACGTCTACCTCAATAAACAAGTTTAAATCTAACCTGTCGTGCTGTGCTCAGAGAGATAGCTTAACATAGGACTGTTGATACTGCACCAGTTATTACTTTAGCACTTCCATGCTTTCCTATGTATCTGTATGTTACCCACTTAAGTAGATTGTAAGCTCTAAGGGGCAGGGACTTCTTTCCTCATGTTACATGTTTTAAGCACTTTTATATTTAGTGATGCTCATACTTATTTATATATTTATGTATTTATTTACTGTCCCCTTGTATGACTTTTTGTACATCGCTGCGTCCCCTAGTGGCTCTATATAAATAAACAAATACATACATGTTATTGTATAATTGTACTAATTGTACATGTGAGTACAGTTAAAGGGCAACTATACTGAAAAAAAGACTTTGCCTCCTCCTAATCTATGAATAAATACATGTAACTAGCCCTTATGCTGAAATGTGTGTTTTGCTGCATGCCTTCAATGCAGTTCTTTCTGTGAAGTTAAACATGCTCAGAAATCACTATGTGCCAGCACTAGAAGATATTCCACTATGCAATTCACTTATACCAATTGTCACTGTTCCAGCTATAGCAAAACTATACAAAGTGCAGCTGAAATGTTGCTTCAGATTGGATATCTAAATAGGAGAATGAAAAAAGGTAGAAAGAATGGTAATAATAGTTGGGAAGAATTATATTTTACAATAATTGGTAATTTAAAAAAACAAAACATTTTCAGGGTTATTCAATAAAAGTTCTTATTGTTAAAAATGGTGATTAATTTGCCCCAACCAATCAGATGTTATTTCTCAAATTTTAAGATCTGATTGGTTGGGGCAAAATTAGCACAATTCTTAACAGTAAGCAGGCTCATTTTTCCTAGAACCGCTCTGGGTAAATGCTCCTTTCACTATTCAATATCACGTTTGCGAATCTGGGTAAGTCCCGGTAAGGGATTTACCCACTGTGGGATTTTTAAAATCCTGCGCTAGAACTAGTGCAATTGGAATCGCAAGGGTCGGATGTGCGGGTGATTTTTGCGTAACCCGCGCATCCAATGCTAAAATGGATTTAAAGTCGTGCTAACTGGTAGCGAACCGGTTAGCGTGACTTTAACTCCATATATTTGTTTTCATTTTAGATGCCCTTTAAGGAAAATAATTGCACATGCATGCTGCTGAATATTGTCTGGATTCTATTACATGCTGTGATCCTGTAACATTCAGTTATGTTGAAAGAACCACCTGCTCCAGTGTTAGTCTGTAAAAACCAGTGATGGAATGCCATCAAAACAGTCTGGTAACAATGCAGGTCTTTGACTTGCTTTTCTCTGCCAATGGCCATCACAAATATGTTTTCTGAAGGGTTGTACTTGTAGCATTACTAATCTATTTTTTAAATTAGTTTTTTCCCCAGGGATATTTGTGGCTGCTTAATAATGCTTTTGTTGTGTTCATCAGGAAGGAATGTGTGAATTGTGTGAAGTGATAGGCATTCATGTGTAGCCAGACACCCACATGATCTAATGGTTTCTCCTCTTTTCAAGTCTAATTTCAGTGCAGACTTGGAGGAGTCAGCCTTCCACCTCAGGTCAGTAACAGTAGGAAGGAATAAAGCAAGTGTGGCAATTCAATTTGCATATACAAATTGCATGGCCTAGATTTGGACGATCGTTCCCTTTGTTAAAGTTACCACTTAATACATAGTAACATAGTAATTAAGGTTGAATAAAGACATTCGTCCATCAAGTCCAACCTATTCCCTTTTTTTAATTTTTTTTTTTATTTTAACCCTACCTAACAGTTGATCCAGAGGAAGGCAAAAAACCCCAGCTAAAAAAGGGGGGGAAAAATTCCTTCCTGACTCCAAACGGCAATCGGAAAGTATCCCTGGATCAACCAGATCTATATGCATTAATACCAGTAATTCTCAATATTTTTTAGTTTTAGAAACTTATCCAGGCCTTTTTTAAAGTTATTCAATGAACTTGCCATTACCACCTCTGCTGGAAGACAGTTCCACAGTTTCACCGTTCTCACTGTAAAGAAACCTCTCCTAACTTGAAGATGAAACTTCTTTTCTTCCAACCTTAAAGGATGTCCACGAGTCCTCTGATATGACCTATTAGTGAACAATGCACCAGAGAGTTCACTGTATGGGCCATTAATATATTTGTATAAGGTTATCATGTCCCCACGCAACCGCCGCTTCTCCAATGTAAACAGCCCTAACTTGTCTAATCTGCCTGCATATTCAAGCCCCTCCATTCCCCTTATTAATTTAGTTGCCCTTCTCTGAACTGCCTCAATTTCCAAGATGTCCCTTTTGTATATGGGATTCCAAAACTGCACCGCATATTCCAAATGTGGCCTTACCAGTGCCTTGTAAAGAGGGAGAATAATATTTTTCTCTCTTGATTCCATTCCCCTCTTTATACAAGACAATATCTTGCTAGCTCTAGCTGTTGCTACCTGGCATTGTTTGCTACAGCTAAGTCTGTTATCTACCAGAACCCCCAAATCTTTTTCCATTTCAGATGCACTTAACACAGAGTTATTTATGGTGTAGGTGGCACAGGGATTATTAAATCCCAAATGCATCACCTTACATTTATCAACATTGAATCTCATCTGCCATTCTGCTGCCCATTTTGATAATCTATCTAGGTCTGCTTGCAGCACTTGCACATCATTGGAAGTTTCCAAAGCTCTGCATAATTTAGTGTCATCAGCAAACACAGAGACCTTGCTCTCAATGCCCCCTTCTAAGTCATTTATAAACAGATTAAACAGAAGCGGCCCCAGTACAGAACCCTGAGGAACTCCGCTTAGAACTTTAGCCCACATAGATGTAGCTCCATTAACCACCACTCTCTGTTTGCGGTAGCCCACATAGATGTAGCTCCATTAACCACCACTCTCTGTTTGCGGGCCAATAACCAGTTCTCTATCCATGAACAAATGTTTTCTTCAAGGCCAGTCTAGTGGGTTGCTGGGTAATTTGTAAGAATTGCCATTTTGTCTCTTTGGTATATATCTTTAATTATACCCACAGCACCAGCATTAATATATGCATGAGCAATAAGGTTTGTCTATTTAGATACAAAATCATATTTAATGGTTTTACACTTACCACCCCTGAAACTCAGCAATACCCACAAACTATATATTTTTGAAAAATGCTGCAATTCTTTCATTCATACTATCAATGGTGTGGGGTCAGTTCTCAGTAGAGGTTCACACTTTTAGCAGATTTTTAGCGGAAAAATTTACAAAAAAAATTTTCAAAGGAAGAAATCATGCCAAAACCCCAGGTAATGTAAAAGTCACCAAATATTAATGCCCCAAATGTCCTGAATCAAATGGTATGCCATATGCATGGTTACACACACAGACGTGGAAGCGACTGGGCACAAAATGAGACAATGCAAGATGGCTCAAAAACAGGGAAAATATTCAGACAACTCTGAATCTAAAGTCTGCTGTTTTCCCTAAAAAACACCCCCTAACTCAGAAATACCCTTCACACCCTCAGCTACATAATACTGTAGTTTGTTCATTCGTACTATCAATGGTCTGGTCGCAGTTCTTTGTAGAAGTTCGCACTTTTAGCATTTTGGGGGGGGCAAAAATAAACATATTTCAAAGGTAGAAATGATGCCCATGTAATGTTACCAAATATCAATCACCTAAATGTCCTGAATCAAATGTGTGGTTACACACAGACATGGAAGCGACTAGTCATAAAGTGAGCCAATGCGCAGTGGCCCAATAACAGCAACTATACAGATTTTTCACACTAAACACCCCCAACTTATAAATCTCAACTCATAACTATAATATATTCTTGGAATCTACACACCTTTAGCTATGCAACGGTGCTATGTTTTCATTCATACCACAATGGTGTGGATCTTGATAGAATTTCACACTTTTAGCAGATTTAATTAAAAAAAGGAAAATCCAAATTTCAAAGTTAAAAATCATTCCAAAACCCCAAGTAATTTAAAAAAACGTTCCAAATGTTGTTAATCAAATGGTATGCCTCATGCATGGTTACACACAGATGTGGAAGCAACTAGCCACAAAATGACACAATGCACAATAGCTCAAGAACAGCAAAAATTTTAACTCAAATTTGAGTAGTCTGCAGTTTTTCTCACTAAACTCCCCCCTAACTCAGAAAAACTACAAAGCAAAGCGAACAAACCCGGAACTTGGAAATACCTCACACAAAATATATTTTTTGGGACTCTACATACCTTCAGCTGTGTAATGGTGCTTTCATCCATTCATGAAGAATTCCAGACACGGTAATCCAGAGAACGCCATGCTTTTAGGATATTTTGTGAAAAAATAAAATAAGATGAAGTAGTAGTAGTAGTTGAAATCTTACCTAAACCCACTTGACAAGTGAAAACCCCCACTAAATGTCCTGAATCAAAGGGTATTCCATGTGCATGGGTGCACTTTAACAGCCCTATTTTATATATATATTGTGTGTTACATTGAAGGTTTGACCAAGCCTTCTGGGAACTTGTAATTTAAACAAGAGAGTCTGCTTCAAGCATACAGGCCACATAGGAGAAGCTGTCAGCTCATGCAGCCAAAAAGGCAAGTACCAGTAGGTTAGGACCCAGCTATGAAAGCAACCTTGACGTGGTGGCTGGGTGGTCGCTTAAAATAATTTTGCCAACTTATTGCTTTTATTTATCTATGGTTTATGGCAAGCTCTTTAAAGAAGCAATCTATATGGAGGTATAGCCAATAGGCAATTAGAATTGTTTGTGCACTAGAATTCTATTTTTTGTATGTATTATATTTTTGGTCTCTAATTGCACTTGAATATGGATGTACGTTCTTTCATACATACATGAAGAATTCCAGACGCAGTCCTTCACAGAAAATAATGCTTTTAGCAGATTTTCTGTAGATATTAAAGGGCATGTCCACCCCCAAAACTAAAATTTAACCCACTACTGGCCCCACTGTGGAGTTTAAAAAATCCTTATGGTTCTCCTGCCGTGCCTGTTTAAAGTCCAGGAAAGTGAAGAATAGGAGCTGTCAGTGAGTCATCCGCTCCCTGCTGCTTTCTTAGCCTCAGTAAGGCAGTGACATGCACAGAGGAGCCCCCCCTCCCTCCCACCATGCGGATCCATCCTCTGCAGCCATTGCATCTAGCGTGAAACCTTTTGGCCATAAGGTAGGTGCCCCCTGCCCACCCCCAGGTGTGCAGATAGCTACTTACAGACCCTTTTATCCATTGACATCAGCCGTGTCTCTGATTGCCTGCCTCTCAGCCAATCACAGACACAGCTGCAACTTCTGGCGAGCAGGGAACCAGATCAGAGACGCCATGGGAGAGAAAGAGCTGTAAGTAGCAATCTGAACATTTTTTTAAAGAAATATCTCGGTGGTTAGAATGCGCAAACCCACATGACAAGCTAAAAACCCACTAAATATTAATCTTCCAAGAGTCTTTGGTTTAGCAGCACTATGGCCACCTCACATAGAATTTACGGCACTATTCAAAAAAAGGATAGACAATGGGTGTCGTACATTCTACTTGGGGTGGCACTGAAAGGGTTAAATGTGGCCATACACATGCATCTGGCATTGCATGTTGCACAACAAATTCCAATTAAATTTGTTCTATGCAGTGACAAAAAATACACTAACCTGACCATCCTCCCATATTCTACATGTAGATTGGTCAGCTGGGTTAGCATACACCTTATCATGATATTTTAAATGCAAATAAGGAATAAAGACTTCTGGGAATTTACAATGTTTTCATGCTCTTAGGAACGCTATATTTTAAAAAGAGTTTTACAGCATTCCACAAGCTAAATGCAGAACCAGAGCGCCAACTGCAGCCCGGTTTCGGATTTATTGAGCCATCATCAGTGTAGTGCAGGCTTCTGGTTTTGCAGTGTGATGCTTTATAGACCAACATCACCAATAAATTAAATAGGATAGGGAGAGAATTCAGGCTTTGAAACTCCCTTTTCAGCAATATGCAAATAAGGAACAAAGGCTTCTGGTAATTTACTATGTTTGCATGGAAGCTTTTAGGAACGCTATATCTTTAAAAAGACTTACAGCATTCCACAAGCTGAATGCAAAACGAGAGCGCCAACTACAGACCGGTTTCGGATTTATTGAGCCATCATCAGTGTAGTGAAGGCCTCTGGTTTTGCAGTGTGACGCTCTTATAGACCAACATCACCAATAAATTAAATAGGATAGGGAGAGAATTCAGGCTTTGAAACACCCTTTACAAGCAATATGCAAATAAATGACAAAGGCTTCTGGTAATTTACTATGTTTGCATAAAAGCTTTTAGGAACGCTATATCTTTAAAAAGACTTTTACAGCATTCCACAAGCTAAATGCAAAACCAGAGCGCCAACTACACACCGGTTTCAGATTTATTGAGCCATCATCAGTGTAGTGCAGGCCTCAAGGTATACCGGTATATATTATTTTGGGGAACGCAAGGTAAGTATTGCAAGTGTATGGTTTTGTGGGGTAAAAAGTTGACCACATGGCATTTTTAAAGCCAGTCTTATTTTGAGCTTCTATACTGAATAGAACAGATATATAAAAGACACAATTGAAAAGAAATTAATTTTCGCACAAAAAACTAGCGCATAAACTGGTGGAAAATGTATTCCATCCCTTGCGCTGCACAAAGTTAAAAAAAATTAGACATGGCGCAGACAGCACGAAACCTTCGCTAACTAGGTTAGTGTGTATTTAGCGGTAATTTTCCCGTTAGCGTGGGAAATTGCAAAAGCAGACAATATCCAGAACACGTTATTATGAAATGTATGTAAAACCTTTATCCTGAGATCATGTCAAAGATACCAGGGTGAGAAAGCAGTGGGCAGCTAGATGTCTATCCACAGATCACACCTGGCTTACTGGTGGAGGAGGGCTGTAAACTATAAATCAAGGAATTTAGACTTGCTGGAATCTCTCAACATTAGCAGCAGGTTAATGTTAACATAATAAATCTTAAGGGCATGTCCATCCTTGAAACAAAAAATTGGTGACTTATCTACCCACAACTCCAACTGCTATTTTTACCAGCTTATTACATGCATTTGTAACCAGATATTTAATTATATGTTGTATTCCTTTTTGGCAAAGGTATCTGCCTCCTCCCTCTGCTAAATGTTTTTTTTTTTATAAGCTTGAGCATGTGCAGGGGAGGCAGCTGTTAAAACAGCAGTCAATCATTGGCTGTGATGTCTGTTATTACAACCTTGATTGACTGCAGGGAGGGGAGGGGCCAGCTTACTTAGCCAGTATGGGGACAATAATAATCCTTAAATATCTGATTAGTAATTTTTTGTAATTTTTATTTTGTCAGACCTCCTCCAGTGTGGCTGACCACAACCGAGGGAAATTTTCCCTCCCATTCTGCATTGTATCAGGACAAAAAATGCTGACTGCATGCTATCCAAAAAGCGGATCAAATCACAATAGACAGGAGCGCACCTATAGGGCTATGCATGAAGAGCCATTATCATTCTTTTTTGCTTCCTCTTGGCAATGCACCGATAGCAGCTCTCAGTGCAAAGCAAATGGGTTTACCCATTCTGAATCTTTAAAGATTTCGTCATAAAGAGCCGTTTTTAGCTGGGTACACAGTTTTAGCGCACCGACGCAACTGCTGTAAGTACGTGGGTACGGTGGGTTAACGTGACTTTCAGACAGGAAAAAGCCGCTTACAGCTCTCCGTACATAGCCCTTCTAGTGTGGCCAGACCAATTGCCCAAAGCTATTTTGCGCTTTTTAACACATGTTAAAATGAACTAGTGTGGCCTAGCTCTAAGTGGTACTTCACGTTGTATAATGCAATTAACTGTACAGATGACAAGGATTTAAAAAAAACCAAAAATTTTTTTTTGAATAATTATTGTGGGTATGAATGTGCTGTGCTGTCCTTAAGGCTGAAAAACTAAACTCTGAATAACAATGAAGTTTTACTTTAAAATACGATGAGGATCAACCAATAAGGAGCTGAGAATTAGGCTTAGGCCCCACTGCCGCAATTTTATTGTGTCCACATTGACATTTTATTTATAATGTAAATCACAGGATGTACACCCCACTGAGTGCGTTGCAATCTGTTACAATTTTTGCAAAATGCACAGAAATGTATATCCCCTTTCTGTGCCTTGCAGTGGGGTCTTAGCCTAAAGAACAGAAAGGTTTTCTCTGGGGCATTGGCTCAAACTTTTTATGATTAGTTTAGACTGATTTTGATTAGATAAAAATTTCTGTTAGGGGCACACTCTCATAGGGTAGAGCAAAAAACTAGAGGCCCCCCTTTTTGACTTGAGGAAGAGAAATTTTAGCTTAAGCAAATTAAATGATTTATTACTTTGAGGGCAGTAAGGTTGTAGAATGCTCTGCCTGAAAATGTATTGTCTGCGCAATCTCTGAACACATTTAAAGGAGGGTTGGATGTTTTCTTGGACAGGCAAAATATCCAGGGTTATAGCTGGTGACTGCATCTTGTGTGGGCATGTGTGTTTGGTTGTTTCCTTGTATAGTTTGGTGTACTGAGAGACATGTATTTTAATAAAGGGAGACTCAGCTTTTTTTGTTGTGTTGGGGGGCTATGATTTTGGGGGTTTGTTGAGGGAGTTGAACTTGATTGACTATTGTGTTTTTCAACCAAGAATAAACTGTGTGTGGCAAATTAGTGATGTACTCTCTGTAAATCTGACCACATTAAATTAAAGCCAATATTGTTGTGTGTGGAGGTTCATGGTATATCTGTTGTATTCAGTTAGATTAACTGGACTTGAAGTTTAGTTCTTGAAGACGTTTCACTAGTCATCCAACTGGCTTTCTCAATTCAGAATGACTTGTACAAGAATCTTTTGGCAAGTATGTACTCTGGAAAGTCCCAATTAGCATATCACAGCCAGGTGTTAAAGGGGAACTGTGGTCCAAAAATGACTTTAGGTAAATTGATAGTAATTGCTCTCCTGAGAGTTTTTGCAATTTATTTTCATTGTTTATTTTGCATAGTTTTAAAGATATTTACATTTTTGTGTGTGATATGGCAGCAGCATCACCAGGTCCCCTGAACTTCCTGATCTGAAACCATGTCAGTCAATCTGCTCTGTGTCTCCTCCTCCCCTTTGCAGCCCCCTGGTCCCTCCCACTCATAGACCCCATGGTCCCTCCAGTTGCAGGCCCTCCTTGGCCCATTCTCTTACAGCCCCATGTGGCCCCGCCCACCAGCGGGTGCCTAAGCCCCACCCACACACTGGTGCCTAAGTCCCGCCCACCCACTAGTGGGTGCATAAGCCCCGGGTGCCGTGAGAACTCTTCCTGAAAAGGCTGTTTTCACATAGTGGGAAAGAAGGGCTGTAGATTCCCTTACCTACTCTGTCAGGACTTCACACAGCAGAGATGGGACTTCCTGTCTCCCTCACACACTGAGGGAGTCTGAGGCTGTGCTCGCCGGTGGTGCAGGAGAAGCCTTACATCTCAGCTTCCCACCCATTAACTTTCTGGTCAGTCATTTCTTTATATCTTGGGCTGTGGAGCACGTAGAGAGGTGGTTGATGGCCCGTTTTGAAGGTAGGAAACTGGCCTTTTATTTAAACTCAACTTGTCTGAAGACCACAGTTCCCCTTTAATGACATTATGAATGCAAGGCATGATTGCATTGTGGCTAAGAGGTGTTTTGACGGTAAGGCGTCAAAACAGCATTGTACATGGCAGACAGTTGTTGTTGAAACCCCCCCCCCCCACTGCTATTCAGGCTGGGTTTCTTTATTTTCACATAAATGGCCTCTTGACACCTCTCTTGAACCAGCCCTGTTCCTTTGAAAGGATGTTTTACAATCTTCAAAGGTATGTCCTTTTTCCTTAAGATGCAGGTACACGGCTGAGTCTTGACCCGAGGAATTGGCTCTTCTGTGCTGGGCCATGGTGCAGTTGCTGTTTGGTCTCTCCCACATACAAATCAGAGCGCACTGCACTGCGTATATGATGTCGCTTTACTTGTGTTTCAGTATTAGGTCTTTCGGATGTACCAACTGCTGCCTTAGTGTGTTATTTGGTTTGAAGCAGACAGGGATACGGTGTTTTTTGAAAATTCTTCTTAATTTCTTGGAGACCCCTGCTACATATGGGATGACCATGTTCTTCCTCATGTCTTGCTTTTCCCCTTCACTGTTGGTATTCATGTTCTTTTCTTTCCTTCTACTTTTTTTGACAAAGGCCCAGTCTGCATATCCCAAAATTTTAAGGGCTCCTCTGAGATGTTTCATTTCTTTAGCCTTCAGCTCTGTGCTAGTGGGGATGTTCTCTGCTCTGTGTTGCCTTGCATTCATACTGTCATTAACACATGTCTATGATATGCTAATTGGGACTTTCCAGGGTACATAATTGCCAACAGATTCTTGTACAAGTCGTTCTGAATTGAGAAAGCCAGTCGGATGACTAGCGAAACGTCTTCAAGAACTAAACTTCAAGTCCAGTTGATCTAACTGAATACAACAGATAAAGCCAATATTAAATATTATTAAAATCATTCTAACCAATTTAGAAATTTAGAAGAATATATAACATTTGTAGTAAGAGCTCGCTTTTGAGTGTTGTAATGCAGGGCATATATAATGCGATAACACTGGGACATTAATACATTAGAAGTTAAGGACTGTAGAGGAAATTGCAAAATATGGTAAAGGTAGTCCATATGCACACTGGTTACCTGGGTGCAGACAATGAATTCCCCCACTTCCAGGGATACAGTGTAACTTAACAAAATATGCTGCAAAGTCACACACCAAAGCAAAATTAAAGAAATTTATTCCAAACCATACATCAACGTACACAACATTTCAAGGGTCTAGGCCCTCTTCATCAGGTAATGCAAGTGCAACAAACAACAGGGTTTAAATAACCTAGTGCAACAAGAGGTGTCTCTTTCAAGCAATAACCTCACAAATTTTATCTAGAGATGTGATTTAGATTTTATTTTGAAGGTAAGATGGAAGGCTTTTTATATAATCCTTTCTAGTTTGGAAGAATTGGAGACCACAGTTACCCTTTAAAGGGAAGAAGAAATAGAAAGAACAGGAATTTGACTCTCTGGTTATATCAAGGCACACCTTTTGAGAAACACTGGTACATGGTAAGATTATTTGTCCCTGCTATTGGTTGTGGTGAAACTAGCAGTTTGCAGAGAACAATTGTGTGGTCCATAGGAGACTGTATGATTGGTCATGATTTAGCAACATGTCTAATGTGTACAAATGGACAACTGACATTGGGCCGCCAAAAAATCACTGCAGGTATTTCGGGCCGACCAACAGATATATGGAAATATTGTCTGTTCAGCATGAAATATCTGCTTGTGTGTCCCCAGCCTTAAACTCATGCCGTAAATTACTTTTTGTAGGCTCCTGCCACAGTCATTGTCACTGGCAATTCTTCCATCTCTGACAGTTGTGAAAATATGTTAATGAAGGGGGGGCTTGAAAACTGTCAGTTACTGCCAGAAAGCAGTCTGCTACAGTCTAGTATAATTCTCTTTAAATGTCATAAACCTTGCCCAGCCTTGACGCATATGTTTTCAGTATTTGTCCTGATTTTCCAATGATCCTTGAAGGGTTAGAGTGACTTTAAGAAGGAAAGGACAACTGCAAGTAATGACCCAAGAGTAGCCCTTTAATTGGAAAGAGAAAGCAGCAATGGAACTGCTATAGTGAAATATTTTACCTATTTCACACAGGTGCTTCTTTAGGTAGGAGCATACATAAACTACATTTATCATTTTATTAGCGGTTTCTGGTTTTCTAATTGGGAAAAATATGTTTCAGACCATAGTGTGGTCATATACATAAATGGCCAGAACTGTCCAAAAACTGGGTTGAACAGACTTGCTTCTGCATTAACTAATGACCCAAATTCGTGCCAATGTTTAGGTCATAATTTTTTATGGTCAATTAGCTATAAATCCTAATTAACTGATCAATGGGTAATTATTGTGTCACTCACATAGGTAACAATTAAACTACAGACTGAACAGAATTAATGGCAGGGGTGTGTGCATATAGCAATTAATGGTCTAAAACAGGCCTATTTTCTGCTCATCTTGTCCAAGGGTAGAGCGAGTGAATTTGATTTCTGACACAATTTCACACACGCACACACCCCCCAGTCCACCCCCAACCTCCGCATTATTTTTTTTAAAAAAAGAAGCAGAGTCATACTTACAGCCTCTCACTCCCACAGCATCTCCTCCCGGCTCCCTGTTTGCAAGGAAGTCGCAAACGGGCCAAACCGGCAGCCAATCACAGATGCGGCTGCCGACAATGGAGACGCCGCAGGAGAGAAGGGCTGTAAGTATAATTCGGCCTTTTTTTAAAGAACTAATGCAGTTGTTGGGGGTGGGCAGTGGTTAACTACACCATATTAAAAGGATTTCACGCGTAAAAGAAAAATAGAATCCCAATACTAAAGAAAAACTAATTCTGAAAATATTACGATGCAGGAAACGCATTTCAGAAGAGGCAAGGAACCCAAATATTGGAGCAAGAAATGGACACAACATTAGTATGCTTCGGCATGGGTTAAAAAAAAGTGGAGTAGGTATCCATAGTTAGAGAACCTAGAGTTAGATACCTGATACTACACGCATCACATTAATCAATGTTTATGCCCCAAATCAAAATCTTTTTCCAGGAACAAAATTATACAACATGCCTTTGGCCCCCTAATAATTTGCGGAGACTTTAATACATTAATAAACCTTGAGATGGACAGATCCAAATTACGTACACCTGCATCCTCCTCTTCCTCAAATAAATGCCTCCTCAAATTTATAAAAATTGTAATGTAGTGGATGTCTGGTGACTTCAACATCCGGAAGAAAGAGATACATTTTACTCAGCCCCCAATCACTGTTCACCAGAATAGACTATATCTTCCCCTCCCCCATCTCAACTACGCGATGGGACCATCTCAGAGATCTCGTGGTCTAACCATGCCTATATATCAATGAAGATATCAGACTTAATACACTCTTAACCCTCACCCCCCCCCGGAGACTTTATCAATCAATCCTAGCAAAAAAAATATACTACTGAACTTACACAATACTTGACAAACTATTTTGAACTCAACACCATTCCTGAGATCATAACCAAGATAGTGGGCGTCCTCTCTTAATCCACCATGTGCATTCACAGACTATAGTTTCCGCTCTTGAACCAGGTAAACTTGATATAATAAAAAAAAGGGAGGGAGTCTGGAGGCACAATTATATACTAACACTGCCAGTGTTTATTGGCCACTCCTGAGATCTCTGCATCCACTTTGTCATGAGAGGCAGACTTCTCCAATTAGCATCTAGCTCTAAGAAATATTAAAATGACAGAATCAAAACTCTACTAACAGAAATACACTAGCTAGAACAAAAACTTAGCAGAGAACATACAGACTCAAAAAGGAATTAGGAGGACTACTGACAAAGCCGAGAAAGCATTGAGAATAGTGGGTCAAAAGTTTTATAGCAAATATAACAAACCAGATACAATGTTAGCCAATAAATTAAACCAAAGACTCACACAAAACAGATTTCTATCACTAAGAGAATCCTCAGGCAAATTAACATATGATCCCCATAAGATCTCAAGCATGTTTGCTCATTATTACGAAAACCCTTACGATGGAAAGACAACTGAAAAATCTAAAATAACTTAAATCGTTTTGTTGTTCCCTGCACTCCTTGGTTTATTTTTCGGTATTGATGGTGCTGTTTTTCCTAATTCTGTCACAAATAAACTAATTGAAGTTTGAATGAGTGCATTTCCTATAAATCTAAAATAACCACTGCTTCCAGTCTAAACATAATTTACCTACCTTCTCTAACTACTAGTCAAATCAATAAATTACAGATGCCATTCTCTCAGACGGAACTACATAAAGTTATAAAAGAAAGCAAAGGAAGAAAATCACCTGGACCAGACAGTTTCACTACTCATTATTACAAAACATTTGAAACAATTTTAACCTCCTATTTCCTAAATATGGCAAATGGCATTCTTGACAACAGAGATTCTTTCAACACCGATATGCCGGAGGCAAGAATTATTGTTATTCCCAAACCAGACAGAGACTCGACACAGATGACCAATTATATACCTTTCTTCCTAATCAATTGGGAAAAAGTGAAAATCCAAATTACTGGCCAATAGACTAGATATCCTACCCTCCCTAGTGAATTACGACCAAACTGGATTTGTTGAAGGCAAACAGACGACAGACTATATAAATCTGGAACCTCTTGCAGAGACTATACACTCCTCACCTAATATTCACGGAATTAAAGTGGGTTGATTGGAATCAAAAATCTCTCTTTTTGCAGACGACACTCTTCTGGCGCTGACACAATCCCCACCTTACACAAAATCCTAGAAAACTTTGGATCCATCTCTGGAATCTAAACAGTAGCATACCAATTACATATACCAGCTCAACCTCTTTAATAGATCACTCCCATTATAAGTGGACATCCACCTCATTCAAATACCTAGGGGTAGCAATCAGCCACAACCCTAAAATTCTATTTGCTCATAACTATACAAAACTGATGAACCTTCTAATATTATGGAATTCTAACCCAATCACTCTGCATGGACGAATTAACACAATCAAAATAGCTATCCTCCCCAAAATACTATATTTATTTAGAGCATTACCCTTAACACAAAAAAAAACAACCTAACAAAGCTTCAACAGGCAATTTCCAAATTTATATGGCACAACAAACGTCCTCACATCAAAAGGGAATATCTAGCTGGACATAAATTGCTCAGAGGCCTTCTGATATTATATACAATGAAGCCACAAGACTAGTACAGACGACCCAATGGGCACAAGATACATGTAAAACTAATTGGGTAGACATATAAAATGAACTCTTAACACCCCTAAATGTTTACTCGATTCTCTGGACTTCACCAAACAATAAACGCTGACTTTCTCCACACTTATTTCCTAATATATATCACAATCTAAAATTTTGGAACAAAAATACAAACTCATCCCCAGAAACTCCTATACCTACCCTTTTTTCTACAACCCAAGCGTTCCACCAGGCATGTTTACCCAATTCGCAGAATACTGGAGTCACAAGGAAATCATTATATTGATTGATATCTGTGACTATAACCGCATCATCTTACCTTGGCAACAGATACAATCCAAATTTCAATTAGACAACACAAACTGGTATCAATAAATACAGACGTCCCATTTCTTTACTATGACACTAAAATATATCACACAAATCAATTTAGAGAAATTATGCTCTAATACAGCTAGTTCCAAAGGTCTGATCACAAATATTTATTCTATATTATGGCACTCTGCCCAAGAGGTTAAGATCTTCCCAGTAAACAATAGGAAACAAGATTCCAGACAGCTAACATATTATCTAAAGAAAAATCATTTAAAATCTCCGCTATATGTTTGAGGCTGTGGGGTTCCAGCTGACCAACTACACTGTTGGAGGACATGCCCAGACACACAGAAAATGCGGGAAAATTGTGAAACCTTAATAACAAATTTATTCCACTAACTTAAACTAAATTAATCTACCAACTAAGGACTATAATAAACAGACACAATCACTTATTATGCATGTATGTGCAGCAGCAAGAATGTTATTAGCAGCTTCATGGAAATAACCTTGCCCAGAGTGAGAAGCAATGTTAAACAAAATTTGGTGGGTCCATGCTAAAGAATATATGGCCCATACAAAATACTATAAAAATATGGTCCAAAACATGGGATATATGGATAATGAAAATGGATCCAACTACACGCCATTATTCTTTACCAACGACCTACCCCAGTGAAACCCAGGATGAGAGCGCCTGGGACCTTGCACAAGGAACAAGGTTACTAATGTAATACAGAATACTCATATTTGCTTGCCAAGAACTTATTCACATTGACTATTTGTTTATGTTTATTTTTTTGTTAAAACAAATATCTAAAAAAAAAAAAGATATTTAAATCAATAAAAAATTTAATGAACAAAAAAAAAAGGATTACACACATACAGGGTTATTCAATAAAAGTTCTTATCGTTTAAAATGTTGCTAATTTTGCCCCAACTAATCAGATGTTAGCTTTCAAATGTTAAATAAGATCTGATAGGTTGGGGCAAAATTAGCACCATTTTAAACGATAAGAACTTTTATTGAATAACCCTGTAAGTGCAACGGCTGCAGAGGATGGATCCGGATGGTGGGAGGGAGGGAGGGGAGGAAAGGGCTTCACTGCGTATGTCAGCATCCCTCTCGGAGGCAAGACAAGAGGCAGAGACATTTGGACAGGAAGACAGCCACTACTCTTCAGTTTCCTGGACTTTGGATTGGCACTGCAGGGGACCTATAAGGAGCAGAGATGTAAGGATGTTTTTAAACTGCACAGTGGGGCCAGTTTGAGGTTAAATTTTAGTTTTGGGGGTGGACATGCCCTTTAAAATGTGAATCTACTAAAACATCTGAAGAGGAGATAGATGACTGCATGTATCCTCATCTGAGAACTGCAAACTTTGGCTTCCTGTGGATATTATCAAGGCCAATTAATAGGAAGAGCAGCAGTGATACATTAATAAATGTACAGGCTTCAATTAAAGGTGTTTTGGGATAAATGATATAATCAATAACCTAATTCATCATGTAATAGGAGATCAATGAATAACAAATAAATTAATGCAATATAGTTTCTATCTGCGCCAATGATTGAGAGGTTAATATTGCAAGACACTGGAGAAATCAATTAATGGTATCAAGCAGTGATACATTAGAGAACACACAGACTTCAATTAATCGTAAATGATATAATCAATCGGAAACATTTCCGTGTCATTGAGTAATAACTGCATTGAAGAATAAAGTGTTCATTTATTGTATATACTAAATGGAATTGTCACATACCCAGAATGAAGATATTTTTTTCTTGGTTAAAACTATTCATCTAACTGGCATAATTTTCATCATTTTTAAGTTGAGATTCAGCTATTGAAATGTTACATTACAGTGTAAAACCAATGTATAAAATCTTACGTTCCTCGTTGCTTAAAGGGAAAGTTCAGCACAAAGAAAAAAAATCAGTATTTTCCCATTCCAATTACCTTAAGTAAGTAGCATAAATAAATGCTTCTGAAATACAGACTTCCTGTATACAGGATTTACCAATTCACTCACAGTCCTTTGTATAGCTGCCTTCCGATCCAATCCTGCCCAGTTCTTGACAGTATAATATGGTTCAAAACAGGAAAGTGATTTTCAAAGAATGACTTAATACAACTCAGTAATGCTATTGTTTTTATTTCAAAGTGCCAAACTGCCACACTACATATTTCGAACCGTAAAGGTTCTTTGCCATTTGACTAAGAACCTTTACGGTTCGAAACATGTAGTTTGGCAAGTCGCCACTTAAATGAAATATAAACAATACCATTACTGGGTTGTATTAAGTCCTTCTGGGAAGATCACTTTCCTGAATGCAGGACCCGTTATGGTCTTGCCCTTGACTCACTGCCTGGGATGATTCAGTTGCTCAGTAGAGATAAGTGCATGTTTGACCCATCCAACAGCTGAGCAGTTAGAAATGAATTAGGAACATTTCAAGGAAGTGTGGTAGGAAGGACTGTTATAGAACCCGAAGTGGCAGCTCACTACTGACCAAAAAAAAGGTGATTTTTAGAATAACTAGCCATGTGTAATATACACAAAGAATTTAAAAATATTTTTCACCGAACTCCTTTAATACATTAATATGACTAAAAATATATCTGCCTGCATCTGAAATGGATTGATGAAATCTGTTTTATTGCAAAATTGAAACAAATTCTGAATTTAAAGGAGCAAGGACCAGTTTATTAACAGAGAAACCAACACATTTATTCTTACTTAGTTAAAGCGTAACGGGCTGATTTCTTTTTTTTTTTGGATCAGATAAAATAATTGGGAAAGTAATTGATCCTATATTGGAGAAAAAAATGGATGCTTTTTTAAAACCTTTCTTTATAGTGACATTCACTTATAAGATATATTCTGCTTCTTTTTAATTATGAACATTATATTAAAGCTTTAAGCTGTATATTTGCTCCTTGGTGTGGCACAAAATGCTGCTGGAAACCCAGTCTTCCCTAAAGGCTTTGAACTCTTCATCAACATAGATCAATAAAGGATCTATATTATAATACAGGCTAAAGAAATTAAAAGGACGAACAGCCAAATTTAAGCTTAACTTCCTCACACCCCAAACCCTAACACTTACTTACCAGAGGAGGAGTGGTATCAGCTGGAGATCTGGGGAAAAAACAGAAAGCAGCAAATCTCAGAAACAAAATCTGGCTTCAGAGACATCTTGCTGTTGGGAAACCCCCCCCCCCCCCCCCCATTCATTTTAGAATAAGTAAGTTCACAAGTCAGGATATAAATATGTTGATTTCTTAGGTTAATAAACTGGTTGTCAATTGCTTGGTTAAATTTCAAATTACTTACACAACAGAGTTTGATTAGCTACACTAAAGCTCTATCTGTTGTATTCAATTAGATCAACTGGACTTAAAATGTAGTTCTTGAAAGAAGAAGAACTACATTTTAAGTCCAGTTGATCTAATTTAATACAACAGATATACCATGACCTGGATGAATAAGAACCTTCACAAGCATACACTAAAGCTCCTTCTGTACATCTCTGCCTCAAGATTTGGGGTATGGTGGTTTATATTTGTTGTAAACTACTCTGCTCTGTTATAGGTATTGAGTAATAAATATGTAATGTTTGCTAACTACCATTTTATTCCTTGACCTATAAATATTCATGTTCTACCCATGTAATCATACTATAAAGTGGGCAGGTGTGCAATGCCTATGAACCACTCAGTTTCCCACCTTGTGCCGAAGATTTTTTTTAAAAAAAGATTTCCTCTTAAAATCTGTGTAGATGGGGTTGGTAGAAAATTGTCCACCTGGCCTGATCTTCATTTTTCACATAAACTGCTCCAGATAATAAATAATAGATAAAAAACGGAACACAATTATTGATATTTTGAGCGAGTTGCTCAACATGCTATGTGCATAAAATGTTTTGTCTTTCAGACTTTCTTTACTGGTGCAGTGTAGAAATGAAATCAATTACAATTGGGTATCTTCAGTAGAATCATACCAAACACAACTTATTTAACTTAACTAAGCTTTGTTTCAGTTCCAGAGTTTAGATGTGCACAGTAGAGTCACAGGGAATTCTAATTCTCTGGCAAATTAACAGATTTTATTATAATGTTTTTTCATGAATGCGTTTGCAATGCCAAGGGTGCGCTTTTATAAAGCAAAAACAAATGGGGAGTTTTTAACAATTATTTATATTAAAAGAATGACATGAAAAAGCAAAAGGATCCACTTTCTCTAAGCCAACACACATCTGCACATCAAGGAACTCCACGGACACACACCTTCCTTGTGAATTGTAGTGAGTTATTAGCTATTCAGCAGCACACCCTTTCTGGTGGAACCTTCGTCAGGTGCATAATAGTAAAAATTGGCCATCATTACTATCCTCGTGGGAGTGATAGTAAAGACTCTTCTGCCATTTGAACAACATATTCAATATATTGTGTTAAAAGGACTAGAAATGGCCAAAGAGTTTTGGACGACAATCCAATGGGGAGTACACAGTCTTGTATACATCATTTATCCATTCAGTTGGATCACGTAACGTTATTTGAGAAGCAATTGTATTGTTCTCCCATTTGGGAATGCGCTGTATCGACCTTCCTCCTATGTTAGCTACACAATTAAGACAAAGGCACTGGAGTTCTGTACTCTTCATCTTTTCATTTGTTTGAACAGTGAGCAGCGGCCTATCTTTACAGGTGTTTTTAGATTAATTGCCTTTAAACGATCAATCCAAAAACAATAATCTGTGCGTGTACTTGCCTTAACAAGTTGACATTGTACCTAACTTTTCCACCTAATCAGGAGCGAAATTGGTTGGATAATGGATAACGTGGTTATTTATTTTTGTTTTTGTTATTTCATTTTGGAAAAAAATGTGTAGAAATGTGAATTTATATAAATGTATGGATTATACAATTACATACTGGGTCTGCCCATGTTTTCCTGTTTGAAATTATAAACATGCACAAAGGCATTTTACAAATGTCAATGTTGAGCAACAAGGGATAATTATATTCCATTCTGTCTTGGTGATAATAGATACATGTGTGTTCTGTAAAATGCGTCTTTGTTCTCTAGAACCATGAGAGTTACATTTTCCTATTATTTCCTTACTTTGATAGTAAAGCGTCCAGTATGGTTAATATTTACTCTTAAAAGTATTATCTGATTGGAATATTTTCAGGCAATGGATAAGGTCAAAGCTTATTTCATAAGTAATCAATCTTGGCTTATCTCAATCCCTCACAATAATTTTAGTGCAGCGATTTACTAATAAAAGACATTCATTGACTGCACATGTTTAAAGTATGCGGAGGCAGACTACGTGACATCACTGCCCATAAATCCTGATAACTGGCACTTGGTAAAATGCATATTAATATTCACCGACATACTGAATGCATAGTATGCAATATGTCCTACTGCTACATCATTTCATACAAATGTTGTAAATATCAGAACTTTTTTAATATTCTCCTTAATCTTTTACCGGTATCTAGAAATAGAAAATTCCAAAAAGCTTAATTGCTGATGAGCAGGTTTTTATGTATTTGGGAGAAGGAGACCTGCTGTACTAAATTTATTTAACACTTGGTTGCTGCTCCACAAAATAAATAATAAATCCATTACTGTTTGTGATGATATAGATCATTAAAAAAGTGCCTTAAAACACATGCAGCAAGACTTGGGAATTACTGCCACACTTTAATGAGCAGTATTATGCAGCAAGTTAAAAATAGAATGGAGAGCACACAATGTGGCCACCCATGTTAATACGCTGGCATGCTTTTCTCACATGAAAACAAAGCAAAGCATGATCGGAATCGTTGGAGAAACGCACTGGTTAAATTAAGTTTAAATGCAATGTGTTTGTAATAGTGCAGCCCTGCTAACTACATTTATTGAGAGCATCCCACAATCAGCAGGTGAACTAGAAACCCTAATTATAGAACACTTCAGAAATTCAGTTTTGAAAAATATTGTGGAACTATTGAAATCTCTTCCAGCCACAGTATTCTATCCTTAAAGGGTAACTGTGGTCTCAAATTATTCCAAACTAGTAATAATTATTCATAAAGCCTTCCATCGTACCTTCAAAATAAAACCTAAATCACATCTCTAGATAAAATTTGTGAGAAGTTATTGCTGGAAAGGTTCAGCAATGTAACTTCCTGGTTGAACACTTTCTGTTTTCAGCCATGTGACCAGCTTGTAGTCATGTGACGAACATTTGCCTGCATTAATAGGCTCCCCTTCTCAACTGTCAATTTTTTCCCCAGGTACTTCCTGATTTCCCCAGCATTAAGTCTTAACTGAGCATGCTTCTTCCCTGGGGCGGAAGGGCGTGGCAGGGGTCAGGTCATGTCACTCAACCTACTGGAAGCAGGAAGTTTGAACATTCACCCCAATATAATTTCTCACAGGCTCCATACAGAGATGTGATTGTCAGCTCATTTTAAAAGAAATACTGCAGGCTTTCATTTAACCCTCACAGTTGCTCTTTAAAAATTGCTTAGGTGCATATTGTAAGTAAGGGCTAGACCATCCTGTGCTTACTCACATGCTGATTATTGCGCATTAGCGTGTGAAAATAGCAGAACAGTGCATGTCATTGAGGGTAGCCACATTACATCTGTTGTGATCACCATTTTGTTGTTTTTTGCGAATTGCATGGGCTTTAATTGTGAGCTTGAGCATGTGTAGATGAGGCTGCAGGTGAAACAGTAAATTGTTGGTTGTGATGTCAGTAGTCACACCATTGATTGACTGCATGGAGGGAGTAGCCAGGTTACTCTGCCAGAATGGAGACAATAATTATCCTTAAATATTAAGTTAGTTCAGGTAATAAAGTGGAAAATATATCCATTTTGGGTTGGGGCAGGTAACTGACATTTGACCAGTTTTTGAATTAGGGGTGGACATTCCCTTAAAGAAATATTAGGCTTTCACCAACTTATTACATAAAAAAATATAATATTCATAATAATTTTCTCTCTATATATAATATACGATTGTAGAAATTCTGGCTGGAAAATGGTCCAAGAAGTAATAATATGTGCTAAGCTACTGGAGTTTACATGGCAATTTCTTCATTATGTTTAGAGAAGCATCTGCAGATCATAGCAGATGTTTGGAAGGGTAAGAACATCTGAAAAATGACAGTAGTTTGCAGGAACTTATCAAATTGGCATAGCATTATTATTTATTTGTTTTTATTCCATTTGCTTTCTTGAATTGTTCACTTTTTCAGAAGGTTAAGGTTCGGTGTGAAGTAGAACTTGGTAGCCTTCAAAGACCACTCCACCTTCATAAAGGTAAAATGTTATAATATCCTACCTTGTCCTCTGGAATCATTGGCTTATGTTTGCTATGCTCCTGGAAACCTATAGTGTGTGTTAACAGCTATATTTGTTCACGCCCCCTTGAGAAATTATGTGAGCTGGTTATGAGCTTAATCATACTCAGAGGAGGCAGAAGATTAGACTTCATTAGCAGACATATATTTCATATTTCTAACTATTACAGTTTTTTATTTGAGGGCTGGACTTGCCAGTTCAGCACATCTGGATCAAATATGTTTCTGCATTGTTTTTCAAACTTACTCAAGGGCAGTCTACTTATGTCTATAAATTACTTTGCCTGGAATAGTCAGATGAAGATTTGTATAGTTGTAGATAGAGCTGGAGCTGGCCTAACAAGGGCTAGGCCACACTAGCGCGTTTTTCGTGCGTTCACGATTGCGCCCGTGATTTTCGCTAAAATGGAAAATCGGAGGAACGTGAAAATTCCCGTGATTTCCTATGCGAATGCGATTACGCGTCTTGGTAACGCATGCGTTCACCATTTTTGGTGCATTAACACATGCGTTTCCATAACGGAAAACGTCAAAATTGCATGCGCATAACGCACAAGAATCGTGCACACAATCGCGTGCGATAACGCTTGCGATTTTGTGCGCAATTCCTGCGCGTTGCTGTGTGGCCTCAGCCTTACTGGTCCTTTTAGCAGCCGTTAACATAATGCATCATCAGCTGATTATTATTGTTTTTTATTATTGTTTTTTATCCCAAAAATTGGATGTTGTATGGACAAATACATTTTTAGCTCTGAAAGGCACAGTAATAATTAAAATCTGGCTCTTTAATATATGGAACTGTTCTTCTAAAGGGTATAAGAAAATACTTACTGCAGTTACATAAATGTTTCATCTGTAATGAACTGATCATTCCCCTACGAAAACCTGTGAATATATACATGCCAACATTCCTGTGCACAAGGGATATGTTACTCATGTAATTAATGTGTTGCTGCACATCTTTAATTGGAAGTAAGTCGCAAACCAATCTGATGATTGGAATGAAGTCTTTAGGTTGGCGCACACATGCGATTCACACACCTGACCATTGGCAGATGATGGCCAACGCACGTCCCTGGGCTCCCGTGACTATGTTGCAGAGGCAGTAGTCACTCTTGTTTTTTGCTAAATTTTTTGGTCAAAATGGGTGAAAAATAGTTTGGGTATTTCAGTAATTTTCACCTGATCACATGGTTGTCAATAAGCTATGTGAATGGTCAGGCAAAATTATTGGCGGTTCCTCAATCCGTAGTCTAAAGGGAATTTCGATTCAGGGTTGACCTGTGTGTACTCAGCATAAGACTAGTATTTTCTAGAGTTATCAAGCAAGAATTCATGCGTGTTAAGGGGGGGTGGGGTTGTATGTTGGAGTCTTTATTTATTAACGAGTAGCTCTAGATGTTGATGGAAGATAATGTGCTTTTAGCCTTCCGCTATAAGTTTGGAATGTGTGCATTTGTAGTCCAGCAGCCTGATGGGTCACTGGTGAGTGAGTCTGTGAATTGCTTTTAGGCTACATTAGAGATGGTGCTACTAAAGATCAAATGCAAGTTGTTGCCCCTCATCTGCATGTGTAAACTGTTTCTTAAAGGGCATTAAAGGGTTAAAATCTTGTTTTTAATGCATTCTTTAATTATGTTTTTTAACTGTTTTGTTGTAATAGGTAGAAAACTGAAGTAACTTCGTTAACACAATTTATATTGAAGGGTCACTATACTCACTTGAACTCTGTGCTTGCTTTGTCATTACATTTTTAATGATTGAGTGATTCTAATTGCCCAACCCTTCCTTACTCACTGCTTGTAGTGTCTGCTACACTTATAATTTCTGCACAGCTGATTCTCTTAAATGTTGTAATAACTGTGCTGGCATTTAGCCATAGATCCTAGTAAGAGGTCAGGGATGGGGAACATATTATAATTTCTGCTTCTAGAGTGACAGGTCCTTTCCTGTAAATGCTGTGATTTCAAACAATGATATCTCAGGAACTACAGCTCAGCTTTAAATTCCGGAAAAAGTTTTGGAGAAGTGGGGTCCTCGCTCTATGTAAAGACCAATTTTTGAAAAATTTATGTTTTAGAGTGAAGATACCCTTTAATTAACGAGTTAACCAAAGTTAAAGTAGGGTGTTCCATTGACAGGAGAACTATAGTCCATGTTCCCTCTAATTTTAAATTTGGCTGTGCGCAGACATATTTTTTCTGTGCACATACAAAATGAAAAGGGGCAATTAAATTGCTGTAAAACTCGTCTTAGGCTGGGTACACACGTCCGTATTGTTCTCCCGACCGAACATTCGCTGCATTCGGTTGGCTGGAACAGATCACACGGACAGCAATTTGCCCTGATTGATCCATATGAGACCACACACAAAATCACCTTAGAATTTTCGGCTTAAAAATCTGCTTGTGTGTACCCAGCCTTAAAATCACGCTAACCTATTTATGTCAGTTTCATACTTTTCCGATGTGGCTGGTAACAATGTGGTTTATAAATAGGCCCTTTGGATTTTCTTCTTACTGTAGTTGTTAATTAGATTATTAGAGTATGATAGGAAGAAACCGTTGTCCTTACAGTTTTAGCTGTGACAAATGTATGCACTTTTGTAATAACACTATTTTGCAGTTCAGAAAGGTGCATTGTATAATTTAAATATATTTGCCACAGATAAGTGAGGACAGGGGTGTCATCATACTTGTTGGATTTGATCATTATACAGAGTGTTGGTGGATACCTCCATAGATAGAGGGTTGAGACCAAAGCTGGGTACACACCATATGGACCTCACGATCGATCACGGCTAACTGTTGGACTGTTGTATTGGTATGCCAGGAGGAAGAATTATATGGTGTGTACCCACCTTTAGAATGAGGATACCACAGAGCAATCACTCACTATACTGTAAGTGCACAAAGAGTATTCAGATGTGATAAAAGTATTTTATCTTGAAACATCAGGTCCCCACCCCAAAAAGTTAACAATCTTAAAGGATAAGTGCACTGTAAAATCAAGTTATGTTCATTTGGAAGCTGCAGCTTTAAAAATACTGTTGCCATATTTTTTTTACCTATGCCCCTCCAGAGCCTAGCTTTGTGCCTTGAAATTTGCTGACATCTTTTAACTGGTTTGCTGAATGTTAAGCTCCACCCCTCTGAGATTTCCTCTGCTTTCTCCTACTTGAGCCTCAAACAGTAATGCCTGTGAGTTCCGTGCACTCTCCTGCTTGAGCCTCACACAGTAATGCCTGTGAGTTCCTTGCACTCTCCTGCTTGAGCCTCAAACAGTAATGCCTGTGAGTTCCGTGCACTCTCCTGCTTGAGCTCCAAACAGTAATGCCTGGGAGTTCCGTGCACGTGCGTGCGGAACTCACAAGCATTACTTTTTGAGGCTCAAGCAGGAGAATAGCAGAAGAAATCTCAGAGGGGGTGGAGCTTAACATTCAGCAAATCAGTAACAAGATGTCAGCAACTTCCAAGGCACAAAGCTAGGCTCTGAAGGGCATAGGGAAAAAAATATGGCAACGGTATTTTTAAAGCTGCAGCTTCTAAATGAACATAACTTGATTTTACAGTGCACTTATCCTTTAAGGTTCATAGCCACATCCGATGTGTGCATCGAGCCACGACGATACATACATGCGCAACAAATGGCCGTTTTGGGGGCGAGAATCAGGCATGTGTATTCGTTTGGCCGGGGGTCGTTTGTCGATTCTCGGTCAAAACGGCCTTTCATTGCGTGAATGTATCGTGGCTCAGTGACAGACTTGCCGTGTGTATGAACCTTAAAGGTGGCCATACACCAGCACGATATTACCCGACCGACCGCTCACGCGACGTTCCTGCGATCCTGCCGGAACCCCTCTCCCGATCTTATATACGACCGACATTGCGATCGCAAAATCCCATTCATTTGCGATCGCAGGTCGTATATAAGATCGGGAGAGGTGGTTCCGGCAGGATCGCAGGAACGTCGCGTGAGCGGTCGGTCGGGT
This sequence comes from Hymenochirus boettgeri, assembly GCA_019447015.1. Classification (NCBI taxonomy): domain Eukaryota; kingdom Metazoa; phylum Chordata; class Amphibia; order Anura; family Pipidae; genus Hymenochirus; species Hymenochirus boettgeri. The sequence continues at coordinate 229,490,050 of CM033474.1, read as the reverse complement.
AAGTAATATCGTGCTGGTGTATGGCCACCTTAAGTCTATACACTCAATCGATATTGTGGTTTCAAAGAGATGTTGGTTATCTCTAGTTGTTTATTAAGAAGGCCTTCATGGAGGGGAACATGTTGACAGCTTTACATCATGCAAATACAAATACACACTCATACTGGGATTCCCTTCCAGTGCGGAAACATGTTTTTGTAGTTAGCCAATATGTTTTTTTGTCTGTTTTATTTTGTACAGACTTCTAACAAGGAATTAATTGTAAAAAATGACAGCATGTACAAGCACTTGTATGTATCCCAGTGAAATGACAGTTCTGTGTGTCAACAATAAACAATAACAAGTAATTATTTGCTGCGTCTTTTTCCCCCTCACTATTGCAGTGATGGTCCTGCTGGAGTCCACCCCAGAAATAGTACCAGAGTTCTCTGATGATAGGCAATATTTATATAATATGTTTACTAATTATACTTCATTTAAACAAAACAAAGTTTAGCTTCCTCGTTATGCAAGAATTTCTATTCAGTAGGATTTTTAGCTTTGTTTCCATTTTGTAGGGAAATCTCTTAATACTATAATGCTATGAAGACATCTTGGATATAAAATAATACCTTTTATTGTCTAACTAAAATGATTGAAAATGCAAGCTTTCGAAGCACTAGGCTTCTTCCTCAGGCATGGTACAATACTGAATCTTGTAAAGCACTCTATTTTATACATACTAGAACAAAGACTTTCTGACATTACACAGATGTTATCTTTTGCCCCATGCCTGATTGGCAATGGCTGTCGTAAATAAAATAGTAAATACACATTCAATGATCACACGCAGTAATTTTATTTACGACAGCCATTGACAATCAGGCATGGGGGCAAAAGATAACATCTGTGTAATGTAAGAAAGTCTTTGTTCTAGTATGTATAAGATAGAGTGCTTTTTAAGATTCAGCATTGTATCATGCCTGAGGAAGAAGCCTAGTGCTTCGAAAGCTTACATTTTCAATCATTTTAGTTAGCCAATAAAAGGTATTATTTTATATCCAAGATGTCTTCACTTTCATCTATGGCTAACACGGTACAATTCTCTACTACTACTATAATACTATATCAGGTTACTCTTACTTGACTTATTAAGAGATGAAAGTCCCAAGCCCATTGTGAATTATTGTAATAACTTTTTAGACAACTTCTGTCTTGAAACAAACATAACAGTTCAGTTGTATGCACCATAGTTTCATTCATACCATATGAACCTAATTTGTGAGAGCTTCCTTTGATTTATGAAAGATTTAAAAGCATCAAAATAGCTCTGCCTTTTGTTTCCATTTAGGCTAATCCCTACCAAGAGACTTTCATCCTCTGATTAGTCATGCCTCACTCCGAATTACCCAACTAGAGACTAAGTTATTGATGTGTTAATTATGTAATCTTGGATTCACAAGACCGCAGATGAAAATGGAACATATTTGTAGGTATCCGTTCCGTACAATACTTCTCTTTGTTGTGGGAAGCTTATGGGTTTGTGTATTTAAAATCCTTTCTGCTTGTTAAGAATGAGACCTGGATTAGTCTTGGATAGTGGTTAAATCGCTTGATACATTTTTCAAAAGCTCTGCCTTTATCCACCAATTTAGTTGTTCTGAAACTGGTAAACAAAGACATTTTGAATATGGAACATTCCAAGAGGAATGGCATGTAGATTTCCCAATCTGCTAATTGGAATTATTGGAGTTGTTTTCTTCTATGTCTTGTAGCAATTATGTAACAGCTGATACAGACACAGTTGTTGATGCTGATCACAAATAATAAAGCATCCCAAAACCAAGATACTACCACAGTGGGTATATGATTTCTAATTAGAGCTGGGCCACTATACCCAAGCAGACAGAAACAATGCCCTTTGTATATGCTTGTGAAGGTTCTCATTCATCCAGGTCATGGTATATCTGTTGTATTCAAAGATATATTCAATTGAATACAACAGATATGCCCTTTGTATAGATTATTCCCTCAAAATATATTATGGCATTCAGTCATTTCTGGAACATCTCAGATGAGCCATATTAAAGTTCATGGTCAACACTGGCTTCTGCTTTACTGACCTTCAATGATTCATATTGGGCACCAGTGTTTTCTTATTAATGAGTCATAAATTAAGTCTAGGAAAGTTGTGCAGATTCCTGGACAGTCTGTGGTTTTGTGATTTCCTGTAAAGTTTTACTTCACACTCCTGGAATGACAAAAATCTTCCTCATGCACAGCCTCAAAATGTATTATGTAATATCTTGTAGGCTGCTGGACACCAGTGATCCAGAAGGCTTAATGAAATATTTCTAGCTGACAAATATTTATTGTGAGAATAATAAAAAATCACACGTGTATGAGGCTTAACAAGTTAGTAATGTAAATATTTAATTACACCTGCAAGGTATTCATTATAAAATTTCATCCCTAATGTCACGAACTTACCTGCCGCTCCGGTCCCGCGCCGCACTGCACTTCCGGGTGGGCGGCGTCGACGTCATGACGTCACGCCGCCGACACGCCGGGCGGCGCGAAATTTGAAAAGCCGGTGTCCTCCTGGACCCGGTGCCCGATTGTAGCATTCCGCTACCTCCCTGGCTCCTGTACTTACCTGCCTTGGATCCTGCTCCTTATACTCACCTTGCCTGCATCCAGTTGCCTGCATCCAATACTTACCTTGCCTGTATCCAGTACCTACCTTGCCTGTGTCCAGTGTCTCACCTTGCCTGCATCCAGTTGCCTGCATCCAATACTTACCTTGCCTGGTTCCAGTGTCTCACCTTGCCTGCATCCAGTTGCCTGCATCCAATACTTACCTTGCCTGTATCCAGTACCTACCTTGCCTGTGTCCAGTGTCTCACCTTGCCTGCATCCAGTTGCCTGCATCCAATACTTACCTTGCCTGTATCCAGTGCCTACCTTGCCGGTTTCCAGTGTCTCACCTTGCCTGCATCCAGTTGCCTGCATCCAATACTTACCTTGCCTGTATCCAGTACCTACCTTGCCGGTTTCCAGTGTCTCACCTTGCCTGCATCCAGTTGCCTGCATCCAGCATACAGCCTTCAGTTCCCAGCAGCCTCTGTATCCTGCACCTTCCGGACTGTCAGCCTCCTCCTAAAGCGTACTGTGAGTACACGGCCGTCGGCCATTTATTACACCTAATGGATCTTCTACCCTTGAGCTGTTCCCATGGAATAATTGTTTACTTGCTGTATATATTATTCGTAGTTCATAAATAATCTTTAACATTTTTGTGATTTTTGGCACAAAAGCATGCAAATAGAGTAAATGTGTAACTTTCCTTGGCTAAAGAAGCCATTAATTGACTGGTCCCATGCACTCATTGGACAATAGCTCTATTCATGCACATCCTAGTATCCCGTCTTTCAGTTCCCATCTTTGGACACAATAGAAATTCTTTAAAAAAAAAAAAAACATCAAGAACAGGTGTGGAGACAAAACAATTATGGGGAATTACATTTTACAGTAATATTACATTTGTACAAAAGGTGACATTGATGTGTTACAATATATATATATATATATAATATATATATATATATATATAATATATATTATATATATTGATACAGCGTTCGTCCGCAATCATGCTCGTACTGTAGATTTCCTCTGCCCGGGTGCTCTCCATATGTATAAGTATAAGGATGTCTAGGCACTCCGCTGGAGTTTTAAAACAAACTTTTATTCATAGTGAGCTCTACGCGTTTCAGCCGTAACACGCGGCCGTCATCAGGATACTCCATTTTGATATTGCAATCCTCTATATAGACAAGTGCCCTCCCTCTAACCCTCCCACATCCCAACCCCTCAGACGTCACCCACAGGTGAATAGATACAATGATTTAACATATAAATAGCACAAATAGATACAAGTTAATACAAGTTAAAAACATCAAACAATGCTCCAAGGATGATGAATAGCTACAAATGACAAAAGATCAATGCTACTCTAGTAACAGATACATGAATGCAATATATCGATCACGGGATACTAAAAGACCAATAAAATAACCCAATATGCCCTGGGTTCCCAAGGGTGACAGGCTGCTCGCCACTTGTCTAGGATACCTCGGGCAAAAGGCAAAAGTATCAATGCAGGGAGGAGGGGGTATCAGCACACCCGCTAGTACTCACCCCTCGAGCGTAGGCTACCCCGGCAACTCAGCTAGTTCAATGGTTCAATGGGGGGGGGGAAATAAGGAAACTACACTATAGGCTGATAGGGCCACACACAGAAATCTAACTCTAGTGTCTATAGGCCGAAAGAACAGCCCATTATTTGAACAAGGAAAGGGGGAGAGGGGCACCATGCTAATAAGTATTATTATAGAAAGCACGATAAGGCCAGTTGTTCATTCAGGCCTCTGGGGACTAATGTGTCCAGGGTCCTAATCCACCTGGCTTCTCTTCTTAGGAGGGCTCGGCCCCCGGTCTATACCCTCTCTAGCTGGTTCAGAGTCAATGGCCATCCATCTGAAACTTGCCAGAGGGTGACCCATATCCCTATAGTGTCTAGCGACTGACTGTTCGCCAAAATGGCCAGTTTTCTTAGCACCCACAGTGACTATTTGTCTTAATGCTTGGCGATGGTTGGCAAGTCTCTCACGGAGGGTGGTTGTCGTTTTGCCAATGTAATACAGGCCACATGGGCACGTTATGATATATATTACAAATGTGCTGTCACAGGTAAGTCTTCTCTTGATTTTAATACGGCGTCCATTGTGGGGATGGGGGAAATCTATCCCTGTTAATATATGTCTGCACACTTGGCAACCGCTACATTTATAACAGCCCCATTTGTTATGGGGTAGCCAAGAGGTAATGCCCCCACTCTTTGTGGTCCCCAAATCAGTTTTAATTATGTTTCTAAGGTTCCTACCGCGTCTAAACGCGATCATGGGGCTACTATTGGAACATATAAGGCTCTCATCGCTAGAATGATATCCCAATTTTTATAAATAATACTACACACACTTTTGCTTAATGGGGAATATTGTAGCGAACATGGGATACGTTCCTTTTTGGGATTGCCAACCCTCCTAGCTCCATCACCTTCATTACTAGTACTGGTCAAAGGGGGCCTATTGCGCACCTTCTCCAGCTGATGAGCTATCATTTTAGGATCGTACCCCCGACTGAGAAATTTATCGGCCATCTCTCTGAGTTGAATCTCAGCTACATCTGGTTTTGAGTTATTGTCCAATACTCGTATAAATTGCGAAAAGACAACTCCTTTCTTTGAACTAAGCGAGGATGGCAGCTCTCAGTGACAAAATGGTGTTTCTGTCCGTGGGCTTACGAAACAAGCTAATTTTAAATTTATTATTCTCTATGGTAATTCTAAGGTCCAGAAAATCAATCCATTCACAATGACACTCCATAGTGAATTTAATGGAGGTGTTTAGTCCATTGAGTTCCCTGATAAACTCTTTGCATTCTTCTATTGTTCCCCTCCACACAATAAAACAATCATCAATGTACCTACGATATGTGATGAGCTTATCACCATACCTCGGAAAAATATACGTTTCCTCAAACTGTTCCATGAACAAGTTGGCGAACGAGGGACCTACATTGGTCCCATGGCCGTCCCAGAGATCTGTAGGGTAAACTGATCTTCAAATTTAGAAGTAATTATCACCCAACACGCAGGTAAGCAACTCCAATAGAAATTCTATGGGGGTCCCTGTGTCTAGTATACGACTAAGGGCTCTCCTACACCTCCACACCCTCCGCTTGAGAGATCACCGTGTAGAGACTGCTAACATCACATGTCAGCAGTACACAATTCGAGAGGTTCCCCTCATGTCCCTTGAGAATCTGGATAAGGTGTTTGCTGTCTTTAAGGTACGATCTCATGCCTTGCACGAAAGGCTGTAGGAAGGAATCCACAAAGATGATAAGTATGGATTCCCTCGAGGCCACTATAGGACGGCCCGGAGGATTTACCATAGATTTGTGTATCTTAGGTACACTATAGATTAATGGGCATTTAGGATCCTTACAACGAAGGAATCCTGCAATGTCCTCTGTAATCCAATGTGCCAGGAGGGCTTGGTCAATAAGCCCATCTACTTTTCTCTTAAGTGCAAGGGTGGGATTGCCAGGTAATTTTCTATAAATTTTAGTTTCAGATAATTGGGTGGCTAGTTCGGAGCAGTAGTAGCTCCGATCAAAGACCACCACTGCTTCACCCTTGTCGGCAGGGCGAATAATTATTTCAGGATCTTCTCTGAGAGTTTTTAGAGCTTGTTGCTCTCCTACAGATAAGTTAGACCATTTTTTACTTCTACGTGTATTCCTGAAGACATCAGTGAGTTCTTTATTCACTTTATTGTTAAAGACTTTTATGGCCGAAGGCGGATTTAATGGCTCATAATGGCTTTTAGGTCTGAATTTGTTATATTCCCTCTGGGTGGAGTTTCCAAATTGTTCTTTCAATTTTAGAGTCTGGGTAAACTTATATACATCGACTTCATCTTGAAAATTATCATGTTGTGGAGTGGGAACAAAAGCAAGGCCCCTGTTCAGTAATTTATACTCATTTTGAGACAAGGCTCTTTTGCTAATATTGACCACTACATTCTCCTTGGGGGTTTTGCTCGTGGGGGCTTGCCATGTGTTCCTGAAGCCCCCTCGCCTGGTGTGTTCCCTCCTCCTTTTGTTCTTCCTCCAGATCTGGTCACCATACCTAAAAAATGTTTCCCTGTCTTTGTACTAGAGGAATTATTTTTTGATGGGTTCTCCCCTTCACTATCAGTTTGTGGGGAGTCTTTGGAGCTATCAACTATTGCGGGCCACGTCTATAGCACCTTGGTTTATGATGGTAATTGCCCCTTTGTTCTCCAAATAACCAGCCGTAGATCTTTCGGTTCTGGTAATCCTGTTCCACTTGAACAGTCTTTCTTTCCTTGAAAGTTATTAGCTCCTCTTTATATTTGGCGACTTGTTGGCTTAATTTAGTCAGCCATTCACATTCCGTGTCTGTTTGTAACGCCATCAGATGTTGTGTTTCTAATTCATTTATCCTCTTTTTAGTACTCTCCAACCCTTTGGTGACTTGTTCGATGACTAATAGAATTAAGTCAAAAGAACAATGGTTTAGGATACTACACCATCGAGAGCAGAAATCCTTATCATAACGTCCGATGGTAGGGACATTTCGAACCCTGAACCCCCTTGGGATTCTTCAATTACGGTGGTAATTGGATAGGAAAACCCATGCAGTTGTAGATCACACTCCGTTTTCTTAAGGCGCAGTAGTGTTGGAAGAAGATTATCTTTATTATGTGGATCAGTGATGATGCTAACGATGTATCTGTAAACAGAATCCGTTGTACATCCTCTTGAGTGAAATATAAGTCTCCCTCTGTGTCAATAGTTATGTGATCGACATATTGCATTCATGTATCTGTTAATAGAGTAGCATTGATCTTTTGCCATTTGTAGCTATTCATCATCCTTGGAGCATTGTTTGATGTTTTTAACTTGTATTAACTTGTATCTATTTGTGCTATTTATATGTTAAATCATTGTATCTATTCACCTGTGGGTGACGTCTGATGGGTTGGGATGTGGGAGGGTTATCTATATAGAGGATTACAATATCAAAATGGAGTATCCTGATGACGGCCGCGTGTTACGGCTGAAACGCGTAGAGCTCACTATGAATAAAAGTTTGTTTTAAAAGTCCAGCAGAGTGCCTCAGACATCCTTATATATATATATATATATATATATATATATATATATATATACATACTTTTCAATATTTTCTTTCAAATCTGACTGTACAGTTTTACTGGTATCGGTTATACAGTTACACAATCAGGAGATCATGCTTCCAGGAGATCACTTGGCTCTGTTTCATCCTGATATTAAGTGTGTATGTTAATGCGGGCACATCTTATTTACAGGTCTGTGTGGGCTTTGCATGAGGGCATCTTATATTTATCAGGCCTAGCATGAGGGAATCTTATATATTGTGCACTTGGTATAAGGGCTTTTTATATGTACCAGTCTGTGTGGGCTGGGCATAAGGGCATCTTATTTGTACCAGTATGGACTGTGTAGGCTGGGCATGAGGCCATCCTATATTTATAAGTCTGTGTGGGCTGGGCATGAGGGCATCAAATGTATGTACCGGTGTGTGTGGGCTGGGCATGAGGGCATCTTATATGTATCAGTCTGTGTGGGCTGGGCATAAGGGCATCTAATTTGTACCAGTATGTACCATACTAGGTATGAGGGCATCTTATATTTACAACTCCGTGTGGGCACATCTTATATTGACATGTCTGTGTGGGCTGGGTGTCTTGCATATCTTACATTCAAAAGTTTGTGTGGGTATCTTATAATTACCAGCCTGTGTTGTGGGCACAGTCAACCATCAAATTCACCAGAATTTGCGCACAGCAGGAAGATACAGGGGCGGCTTTAATTATTTGTTTTAGGAGACAAAATGTCTAGGAACACCCCTGTATATTGTATCCGTTGCACAGGTACACCATATGGTGTCGGGTATAATATACAGCATTAGTAGGGGAATACTATACAGTATCACTTACATGGGTTTGTAAATCCACATTAAATTCTTTATTCAGGTGCTTGATTGTATAAACAGATAATATATAGCAATGGTCACTTACTTCCAAACTTATTTGCTTTAAATGTGATAGGACGCATTACACAGATGGACTTTTTGTTATAGAGGGAAGATATACAAGTACCAATTTTCTGTGCAGCATCTACCCAGAAAGGTGTAATAATAGGCCCAGAGAAATGTTTGTGTGTGTAGATACAAACGTGGTTGAATTTGCACAGAAAGTTTATGTTCTCTGGAACAAATGTAAAGCAGGTGGGCTGTTTGTTCCATTCCAATGGTAATCCTGCACAGCTCTTTCATTAAGCCCTGAAAGGCCGGGTAGATGTTACACCTGTGCTACTCAGGGGCTGTTAAACAGGAGTCTGGGGTGTGTCTCACTCTCTCTCTATCTGCACAGAGTCAGGGAGCTGTGGAGGTAGAAACCAGAACCTCACTGTGCTTGGAACTGAATTCATTTGTTTGCTATTTTGTTATTTATGTGTTGGCATGAAGTAGCTACCCAACGATAGATAGCATGGAGGTATAGCCAGGGCTGTGGTCCAAGGGTTTTGTTTATTTTGTTTTATTATGTTAACACTGGTGAAGACAATTAAAGACGGTCAAATTGCCTTTAAGCCTGAACTGTGTTGCTTATTTCCCTAAAGACTTTGGAGAAGTATTTCCTATAACAAGGCCCAAACAGCTCTTAAGGGCCAATCATTCACATGGCCAATGAAATTATCTTTACAGTTCTAGCACTTTAACACTGATACCAACAGGTCCTTTGACTTTATATAATAATGCTAGATTCAGATTCTACATTCAAGTCCCATGTCAATTTGCTTACCAACTTATGTTGGCTCCAACTCAAAAACATCTCTTGCATTTGTCACTTCCTCTCGCATGACACTACCAAAATCCTAGTTCATGCCCTAGTAATATCTCGGCTTAATTACTGCAATACACTCCAACTGGCACCACTTCAGTCTATCCTAAACTCTGCTTCCTGGCACATTCATTTCTCTTCTTGCTTCTCTAACACCTCTCCTCTCAGTCATTCTCTCCACTGGCTGCCCATCACACAAAGGATCCAGTTCAAGCTGCTTACCCAATCACATGAATCACTATTCAAAACAGCCCCTCCATACATCTCAGAGCTTATCCACAGTTACCATCCCTGGTGTAAACCTCCGCTCTGCAAACAATATCCTTCTCTCGTGCACCCCATGCATTATATTATATCTCTTCCCATGCCTGCATTCAGGACTTTGCTCATGCTTCCCCTTCTGCTCTGGAATTCCCTTCCTCCCTCTGTCGGTCATTCACTTTCCCTTAATATCTTTAAATGTAACCTCAAAACCCACCTCTTTAGGCAAGCATATAACCTGGCCTTGACTTTAGTCCTCTCACTGACCCAACCTGATCCTACCCACTAATCACACTCCACTGCCAATCTATTTACAGCCTACCGATTCACTTCACCTTATGTCTCACCCCCATTTCTTCTAGACTGTAAGGTCTGTGGGCAGGGACCTCTTTCCTATTGTATCACAGATAATAACTCATCACTTTGTTCTTTTATTATATGCATTACCTTTGTATGTAATATGTATGACTGTATAATATGTATTACCCTTGTATGTAATGTGTGACAGTTAGTGTTAAGCGCCACGGAAGATGTTGGTGCTATATAAATCCTTAAAAATAATAAATAATAATAATCTAGGCAGTCAGTATATAAGTAAAGCGTTGAAACCCAGCATTTAGACCTCCTAGGCACAGGAAGTATCTTATGTATAGTGATTCATTAAAATGTGTTTTTGAAAGACTTTATGTGTAATCATTTCAAACATTAATGCTTTATATCACCTGCTCAGTGTATCAAAGAGACTAAGCAGCTGCAGTTTTTACAATTATTCACTTGATCTGTTTATTGTTTATAAGGTTACTTTGAAATTTTCCTGAATGTTAAAGCAAAGGCCCCTGAAGGCAGCTTTGGTAACCTCCAGATGGCTACGTGCTCCCAGAAAAGATATAATGTACAATGCAACCATAGGCTTAACTACCATGGAAGCAGCCCCTGCAATTTCAAAGGAGCTCAGGGGCCCTTCTTTTTCCTGAAATATTGCTCATGTACCAAAGTAGTAATACATTATCCAGAAGCCTATTTTACAAGTGTGGCGTTAGCTGAAATGACTGTGAAAAGTGAAACACACATTACCATTACCAGTAATTAGCTTAGTGAGTTACATTGGATAAGTTCAAGTTGGGTAGATTAGTCAACCGTGGCTGCCAAATTTCTTCTGTTGCTCTCATTCCATGTCTCCTAATGTTCCTAGTGACTTTTAATAGCAGTGACATTAAATAAAATACCCTTTCTTTGAGGAATAAAATGGTAATATCAAGAACTTTATTACTGTCCTACTGAAAATTAGCTAGTTACATTAAGCTCCACTATAAAGTTAAATGTATAATCTAGCAGTACATTTTGTTAATAGATTACTTATTTGGCAAAATTGTAAATGTCAAAATATTTATTAACTGAGCTTGTTTTCTTTTCCCACCTTTCCCTTTAATTGATTATTCATAAGCATTGTGAGGATTTTGCAGTTTTCTATTCTGTAAAGTTCTGAATGGACTATAATCTTTTGTATGAAAGACATTATTACTAAGCATAGTTACTGTACATAAATCCACCTGCTGCATAGCTATAAAGAAGGGTAGGACATACTTAGATATTAATGTGAGATAATGAGGTGAGGTAATGTAATAAATAAACTGGATTCTTTTAGGGCAGTTCTCCTAGGTTGCAGGTCCCTAACATTTATACAGAAAAATCCCTATAAGGAAGTAACTATACCTTTTTCAAAGATACATCACTATGCACAGTTAATATATAGGATCGATATGGGATATTTACAGTTAAGAACAATATTTTGTAACGGTCGATTGTACAATAATGTTGCGGATATAAAATACATTTGGTCATTTATGGTTTCAGCGCTATTTTACAACGGGTCATTAAAAATAACATCAATGGCGAACATAAAATACTGCACTGGACATAAATTACTGAAAATGATTGGTTATTTAAAACTGCCATAAAGAAGCGTTATCGTAAATGAATGGTATTGCTCCTTTATAAACACTGTTTATAAATACAGCTTTTAATGAAAAAATGCCAGTAATGCACAATATAGACACATCTACCAACAGACCAATCATTTGCTCATAAATAAAGTTGCCCATACACTTGTGACGTGCCTCCTGGTGTTCTGACAACCAACTATGCTTATCATTTTCCCAATGAATGGTCCAATGCAGGGAACTTTGTATTCAATCTAATATCACTCAATCTATCTATATTGTGTATGGCGTACACAGTTTTTTTTTTAAAAGGATAGGTAGGAAAGGGGAGAAAAGTATGTTAACATATGAGTATGAGAAGTATGAGAACACAAACTACACTAAATATAAAAATGTCATTAGCTCACAACGAAGGTCATCGGCCATTAGTCAATAAACCATTTTAATGCTCTGTTAAAGAAAACTGAGGTGTGTGCGTGATAATGTCATCAATGGGTTGATTTGTTTGCTCTTTCAATGGATACCCCTATACTAGTTTGTTAACATAGTAATTGAGGTTGAATAAAGACATAAGTCCATCTAGTCCAACCTTTTCACCCTCCAAAGATGTTTACAGTTTGTATCATTTTCCTTGTGTTATTGGGCAGTTTTGAAAAGCCACGTGCCTTGTCAGAGTTGTGCGGCAGTTTGGCCTTTGCACTTCCCACAGCACTATTAAGTATATTTTATATTATTAAAGAATTATGGAGGAAAATAGCTAAGTGTGTGTTTTTTTTTAACTTTATTGCAGCTTCAATATATGTTGCTAAGTGGTACTGCTCATTGAAGAATGAATGAAGTCATGCCAGAATTCTCATTTAAATTAAATGTCCCTTACGGATGAATGGCTGTGATTGAGTGGTTAAAATATATTCAGCGCTGGTTCCAGGAACATCTGGCATATTACTTCTTTAAATAATAAATTACAGATAATAGGCTCTACCTTGTATTATGACTGTGATTACTCTTGACAGACAAAGTGTTCATAACTTTGGCCCATGAGCCATCAGGGAGGGAGATTTTGATTTAAGGATGTTAAAGAACATTTCAGACAGGGTTATTAGGGTGGCAAAAATTATAATGGAAAATGTATGTTAAAGAGTGTGCTTGAAAACTCACATATATTCTGTTGGTTAGGCAATGTTTGGATACAAAGATAATTTTCTTTACAAGGTGTAGGATGAAGAGTAGTTTCAGACAGATCTGCAGCTTTCCGGGTTCATAGTTACATTATTTTCAAGATTGAATAAAGACATCGATCAAGTTCAACCCCCTTACCCTATCCATAATGCTTACATACCCTTGAGATGATCCTGTTCCAGAAAGAGAAAAACATCCTTATTGATTTTAACTAGCAATCTGGTTTCTGAGTCTGCTTGGAATTCCAGTAGCACTGAATTTACCTGGATACTTTACCACGTAGTCTTCTGAAAGACAATTGTACAGGTTTCTTTCTCACTGGAATCCACAATTGCATTGCATATTCCAGATGGGGTCTACAAAGAGGAGGAATAACATTTTCTATCTTTACATTTTTGAATCCAAAACCGTGCTAACAAAATACAGAAAGGAAAAAAAATCACTGTAAGCTAACTAGATTAGTGAGCATTATGGTTAATAAGGACACTGTAAGTAGGTCCAGTAAGAAGTGTCTCCTACTGTATCCCAAACATGTGGAATTGTGTTGCTGTGTGCATGCAGGAAATGGTGATTGGTAGTGAACCATAAAATATAACTTTACATTTATTGACTGAAATGAAGTTGAATGAATTGCAGCTAGGTCACACCATTCTCCAGACTGCATTGCCATGCTACTATTTTAGTGTTGGCAACAATGAGTTGTATTATAAAATGCACTGAAGAAGGAGAGAGACAAGGTGTAATGTAAATGTGAAATGTGATCTAAAGCACAATTGTTTTCCTAACAACCTGGACAACCAATGTATCACTCTATTTTTTAAGTAATTCCTAACAAAAGATTTACCTGGTGAAGTCAATACAATCTTTCACATCAGTAAACCATGCAGTTAATTGACAATCCATATTCACGCACTCTTCATTTTAGCACTCCCTAGGTAAGCAAACTGAGCATGCCTGTCCCACCGGGAAAGCAGAGTAGGGGTAAGAAAGGAAAGATTTCACTGACTTAACACAAGTGTAATTTTGTTTAGGATTTACGTAGACAAGCAAGTGAAACATTTAATCATCAGGTTCTGCCGGTATCTTGTTCCTATTTGTGCTTTTGTTTGTGCTTTCTGACTATTCTGATTCCTGGTATTAAGCCTTGGCTTGGCTGGTGATCCTTCTTTCTGGTTCTATATCGTTGGCTATGACTGACTACCTCTCCATCTATAGCTTTGTCAACAAAGAGTGAATGCTAGACATGATTCTGGCCTACACACCCAGGATTATGTCTCTGAACCTCTAAAGGGGCCTGATCTGATGGGTACCCATGAATCATTTAGGCAGATCCCAATAGATTTTTCAACCAAAATGTATGAATGAATCATGCCATGACCCTCCAATATTGGAATTGCTTGTTAACTACATGCAGATATCAGTGAAGTAATGTTTATGCAATGTTTTTTAAGTCTAAATTAATAAATATTATGAAGTTGCAGAATAATGCATATAAATATGTATTTAGTACAGGTGTCTTTCTCTATTCTTTAGTGTTGGGTACGAATAGTGCCTGCTGCCCACCGAAATGATCTACCTATACAAAGTATAGGTGATTTTATAGCCAATGACAGGAAGCTTCCAATGGAATCCCATCTGTCACCTGCTATAAATCTTGACTCCCTACTCTCATTGTATGGTGTCAATGCTCACAGTGTACAGTGAGTGCTAGGATTGCTTCTCCTTTTTTTCCAGCAATGCTTTTTTGTAACCCTTAAAAATTCATTGTATTAAATTGCAATTTTTCATGGTTTCCTGTTAAAACATCTTATATTGCATACCGGTACTTAAAGGATTTCTCAAGAAATAACATTTTCATTTTAGATAAAGCCCCCCTAGTTACATTTATTGCTATCAGTCATTAAGTAAAACGTCATCCTTCACTAACAACATTCTCCACATAAATAAAACCAAATATATCCCTTCTACCAGGATTTCTAGAATTCTGTACATTTCCTGGAAGTTATGACATCAAGGCCAACGGTGTAACTGCCAAGCAAAGTGCTGCACATTTCAATTACAAAGAAAAGTGTTCCTGAAGAAGGATCATAATAGGACTTGTTAAATAATTAATAAACATAGCTCAGCACAAGGTTATTTTTTATTAAAGAAAGAATTCATGGTTTTACATTACAGAACACCATTTACTTATTCATTTCAAAATGTACAATAATTCTTTGACACAGAATGAATGCGAATTGTCATTGTGTGTGACATCTTTATTTCACTTCAGTGTGTGACACAGCTTACAATGACTGACATATACTATTACAGTCTAGAAAATTAGAGTTGCTCTTTCAAATAAGTTATTAAAGTGTATGTCCACCCCCCCCCCCCCAAAAAAAAACTTTTGATATAATGCTAAGTCTCCCCAGGGGTGTTCCTAGGGTTTTTGGCACCTGAAACAACTTTTAAATGCCGTCTATATTCAGAGAGGGGGGCGGCACATGAAGCAGGCGTGGCTTTATCAGGGTACATAGGCTTGGCTTGTGGAGGTGGGTGTGGTGGGCTGACTAACACTGACTGGTGAACTAGAGGGATAACTGTATTGCCTCAATGCATTTTTTTAAACTGCTTTCAAAAGAGTAACAATATGCAGCCCTCCCCATACATTTTTTCCTGATTTCGAGCCTCTCTCTGCCTTCAATTATCCATGCTGTGAAGGGGGCGTAACAATTCTGTCTGCCTGTAACTGTCACTCAGCTAGCAAGCTGACAAGTGATATGTTAATCAGGGCCCTGGGCCCTCTAGGAGGCAGGCTTTTAGCACTCTTCTTTGCTGTGTGATATCTAAAGGAGGGCAGTACGGTTGTAAATGTGAGTCAGTGATTTCAGCTGCAGGAAATATGGACATGGGGGTGATGTTATTTTTTTTGATATTGTTGTCCTTTAAGATGGACTGGTACTGACATGCAGTATTGCTGGAAGGAGGATTTTTTTAAACTGCTGCCTTTTAAGTCTTCCACAGGGGCGTGACCTGAGCAAATGTTTGTTTGCTTCGTGATAGGGGCACCCCTGAGTCTCCCCAAAAACCTCAACCTCGCAAGGTTCTTACCTTTCAAATAGTTAACTGGAAAAAATAGCAGTTGGGGTTGGCAGGCAAAAAACTGAGTCCTGAGTTTTTTGTTTTATGGGTGGACATGCTCTTTAATGTAAAATCATGATATTTCCTCTCTCATTATTTTACACGGTGCCCTTAAATGGTATCACTGTAATTAACGTTTGTTATGCGGTTGGAAAATTACAATGAACTTTGATGCCTTTACTATTTGACATACGTACTGCTGGTTACTTTTAAATATGGCATACATAGGCTAATAAATTCCATATTTGAATAAAAGCTGGCATGTATGACATAAACAGGAAAATGCACGCTGGTGGAGAGACGTCCTGGATAAAGGTCGCTGGTCCCTTATCCAGTGAGCATCAGTTGTGTGGATAAAAATGCCTTGTTGGTGCCAGAAGAAAGAGGTGAATGATCAGACTGGTTGGACAGTAGCTCAAATAACTATTTGATACAACCAAGCTATGCAGTATACCAGCTTTGAACACACATGTCAAACCTTGAAGCAGCAGCAGAACACCACACCGGGTGCCATGCCTGTCAGATAAGAACAGAAAACTAAGGCTATAATTTGCACAGGCATACCAGAATTGGGCAATACGAGATTGGAAAAATGTTGCCTGGTCTGATGCGTCTTAATTTCAGCTGCAAAATTTCAATGGAAGGGTCAGAATTTAGCATAAACAATATGAAAGCATGGGTCCATCCTGTCTTGTGTGAACAGTTCAGGCTGGTGGTGGTATAATGGTGCCAGGGACATTTTCTTGGCACACATTGGGTCCCTTAGTATTAAGTGAAGATCATTTAATGGCCAGGGCCTACCAGAATATTGTTGCTGACCTTGTTTATTCCATTACCCGTCTTCTGATAGCAACTTCCAGCATCTCAAATCATCTGGTTTCTTTAACATTAAATTAGTTCGCTGTTTTCTAATGGCCTTCATAATCACCAGATCTTACTCCTATTGATTCCAATAATTCTTCATGACAATCTGTCATGAAGAATTAAAGGTCAACTGTACTGTCCAAGCTCTGCCCCCTCCGTCTTATATCTACCCAATGGGAAGTTTCTTCCCATTTGTTATACCTAAGCAAGAAGGGTGGTGGAGCAACAACACTAAAGTTGTTTTTTAAGGTAGTTCTAAAGGCAAAAGCGTGGCCATTCCGGTACTAGCAAGGTGTACCTAAAAAAACGACACTAGTTAGAATCAAAATTCACTAGCTGTCATTTTCGCTGCAATACATTTCCAATTCACTGGTGAGCATTATCTCTCTGTGCATTTCCCTGTTAGTGATTTTAATGAGATTACCAATGCAAGCTGCAGAAATGATAACTGCTTGAGTGTCTTATGTTCCACCTTTTGTCTGGACTCTAGGGGCATATTTATAAACGATCTGTAACTTTTCGCAATTAATGCCTCGTTAACTTTTCACACATTGCTCATCAGTTACCGCTCGCTTCTATTTATAAAGCGGCGGTAACTGATGTGCCGTGTTAATCTCGCCCGTTCCTTAAAGGTGGCGAAAACGTCCGAGATTGTCGGGGATGTGCATCCAACCCATGGAGGGTGGTTGCACCCACCACGGGAGGCACTCGGATACGACCACTTGCCATGACCCCCTCCCAGACCTCCGCCATAAAGGGATTTCAACTCCCTTTGCAGCGATATTGTACTTAGCGCATTTTGCTAAGTGCAGCATCGCCACAAAGAGAGCTCAAATCACCGCTCGCCATTACAGATATGGCGAAAGTGGTCTTTTTTCTGTGGCGATGTGCGGCAGTAATTTCAGGGCGCTATTTTCGGCCCTTTATAAATATGGCCCCTAGTATCTCTTTTGTGGCATCATTTAGACCCTTTAAACTTTATATTGCAGAAACGTATTTATTTCTGTATAATACTGTTGCTGTGGTAGAAGTGACCACTTAACTTGCATTTAATGGCAAAGGCCACAATCAAGGCATGACTCACCCATATTATTAGAGTGGACTGGATAAAAGAGGACAATTATGTAGCCCAGTCTGCTGTTACCTGCCATTATAAGGCTGTAGGAAATTTTGAGCTAACATAAAGTGCAATAGCCAAGGCCTTTTATTTCAGACTGAGTGGGTTGGAATGACCACTAATTGTTGATTTACATTCTTTTGTAATAGTGGAATTTGCTTTTCTTTTAAAAGCTGCACTATGACATATCCTGTGTAAGTATGTTGTTTGTTTTCTATATTTATAGTATACCATTTATTCCATTCATTGTTCTGAAATATTTAGTAAGGAACCAGATGTTCAGGTTTGGTGGGGACATGATATGCTTAGAAATCAACGACCACTTGGCTGTCTTTACTTTCATCAATGGCCATCTATTCTACAGCATTATGTTTTGCAGTGTGGTTAGGTGTTAATGGTCTAATGCCCTGTGCTTGAAAAGCGTAAGAGGGAAAGGCTTAAGTGAGCGTGTCCAACTTACCACAGCTCGGACTCACACTACCACCATTCATAATTGGGCTGCTCTGTGTGACTTTGCCCTGTATTGATTCCCAACTTGGCCGGCCCCAACTCTAATGGCCTTGTAGCCGCAAGTGTTTTTGATCAGACCACATGTTGGGCACCTATGCCTTCCATATATTTGAAACTTCACAATAATTAAAGAGCAATTATAGATTTATCTTTATCATTGTTTCTAATTTTCTTAGATTCCCTCATGTCCGGAAACTTGCCTCTGGATTGGAAAAAGGGCTGATGTTATTCCAATATTCAAAAAGGGTAGTCATTCACAGACCTGCAAGTCAAAAGGGGAACTAAAGGCTCCAGACAACATTGCCCCAATAGAGAGAGCACATTCACAAAGATACAAAAAGCTGTGCCTCTCCCTTTGCTGTGGATGCTGGGTGATTTATGAAAATAACCAGTGGGTACTAGGGGTCAGCTCCCATAATACACCTTATCAGGCACAGCCCAGATAAATTGATGCAGTGCACTTCACAGGAAGCTTCAGCCTTGCTTCCTGGATGCTGACAACCAATAATGTTACAGCTCAGAGATCATCCCTCCCTCTGACACAGATTTCAGTGTATTTTTTTTTCTACAAATGCTCCTATCCCTACAATGATAAATTCCATTGCTTTTCATACAAAAAAAGAAAAGTAACCTTGCAGTTTATTAATTTGCTAGCGTGGGATGTAATAAACATGATATAAACATTTCAGTAAAAAAATGTATGGGGAATCAAACCTGCAACCTTCTATACTGTGTCTTGCTAAAAGGAAAGCCACCAACTGCACATGTATAGATACAAGTACATTCAGTAAATGTCAGTATGTCTGTTCACTATTTTGTATGCTCCAGGAGGCTGTCGGCAATTCACATGGTTGGTAATAAAAAAAACAGAGCTGCTATATATATATATATATATATATTAATATATATATATTATATATATATATAGTTTGTACATTGTAGACTTTATTTTTTTCTAGAAACATGATGGAAACAAACAAACAAAAGCAATAAACTCAGGCAGTAGACTATGTTGTATTGTTTCAAAAGTAAACTAGGGGATTTGAACCTGTGAATTCTTCGGCTGTGTGTTTACAACATTGAATACAGCGCATAGAAACAGTATATCCTCTTTGAAGGCAACAGGGCCTATGAGTCTTACTGGCAACAACAGGGAAGGCTTCATTGTTACAGAATCTATTACTTACATTTACTAAAAGCAACTTACTAGAGAAGAATCTTTAAATATATAGGTGTTCTAGGGAGAAAAGCTTTCACATTAGGATTTAAAAAAAAAAGTTTAGCTCTCCTTTAACTTCAGGGGTGGGTAAGATTGGGGTTGCACATTTGTACATGGATAGAAAAAATTTTTATAGATCGGATGCAGAGAGTAGTTGTTAAAGGGCATGACCACCCCCAAAACTATAACCCACTACTGGCCCCACTGTGCAGTGTTGTAAAATCCTTACCTTACATCCCAGCTCCAAATGGTTCTCCTCTAATGTACCTGTAAAAAACCATAAACTGACCACCAGGAGCCTGGCAGAGTCCATATAGTCCATATGCCTCCTGTCTCTCCTCCGGGAGAATTTTACCATGCGCACTGCAGCCCTCTCTCCCTCCCTTTCCCACCTGTTTCTCTCTCCCTCCCCCTAGTGTAAACCCAATTTTCTGTAGTGTAGGGCTCCCTCCCCCATCCCCAACCGCTATAGTAATATTTGCAGAAACTCCCCCTAACTCTACTTAAATCACCTCTCTCCTCCAACGTTCTGGATAGCCGGAAGCCGCAACCGTGATTGGCTGCCTCTCAGCCAATCACGGACACGGCTGCCGGTCTGGCCCCCTGCTTGCAGTTTCATGCAAGCAGAGGGCCGTAACAGAACGTCGGAGGAGAGAGGTAAGGTAAGTAATGATCGGGGGAGTTTCTGCAAATATTACTATAGCAGTTGGGGCTGGGTAAGGGAGCCCTACACTACAGAAAATTATACAAAAAGGGGTGGACATGCCCCTTAATGAAGATTCATCATTATGGACTAAAGTGCTAAGTGGGGTGTCACAGGGTTCCGTGTTGAGGCCTCATCTATATATTATCGATTTGAAAGAAGGTATTATCAACAAGAGGCTTCAAGAGCTGCAGGGGACCATAAATTAGGCCTTCCACCTTTCCTGATGAGAGCTAGAATAAGAGAAATAATAGAAGAGAACCCTTTGATGAATTGTTTGTAATAATTGGCAAAGCAGATGAATCTTTGAATGGCTTTGGTTCCCATTGGAAGAGACCAATTTTAAATGGCCGAAACTTAAAGGGCATGTCCACCCCCAAAACTATAATCCCCCCCACTAATGGCCCCATCATGTAGTGTAATAAAATCCTTACCTCACATCCCAGCTCCATATGGTTATCCTGTAGTCCCCCCCCAAAGTCCCAAAAACTGCCCACCAGGAGGATAGCAGAGTCCGTATAGGACTCTGCCTCCTATCTGGCCTCCAGGAGAAGTTTGGCATGCGTACTGCAGCCCTTCTCCCCCTCCCTCTTCCTCCCTCTCAGGATTCCCTCCCCCTAGTGTAAAATCCTCTTTACATAATAATCCCCCTGTCCCCCCAGCCCCAACCGCTATATTCTTAGTATCAGAAAATGCCCAAAACATTACTTACCTTCCCTCTTTCCTCCACCGCACTGAACTCCCGGCAGCCGCGTCCGTGATTGGCTGCTGCTCAGCCAATCACAGACGCGACTGCCGGTCCCGCCCCTCTGCTTGCACTTTCTCGCAACCAGAGGGCCTGGCAGCGCGGCGGAGGAAAGAGGGAAGGTAAGTATGTTTTGGACAGTTCCAGATAGTGTATCATAATAATGGTCTTACTCCAAATATGGCGTTTTGAGGTATTCAATACTTTGTTCTGTGGTTCCTCTTTTCCTCTTATTTTCTTAATGTTTCCATTATTGCCAATAGTAACCAAATCAGTTCTTGGTTAAGGTAGTAGTCCAATACCCAAAATAACATATTATGAAATCAGTAAACAGGTTACTACTGCCAAATAGAGATGGGCACTAAGATCTGTACACAGGAAAAGATGTTCTTATTGTACTTGGTTAGGATAAAATCAACTACAGAACCTTAGAGGCCAAAGAATTCAGTACAAATCTTTTACTTTGGGTAAGATTAAAGGGCATGTCTAAAGGTTCGTACACACGTGCAATCACGGGTGCCGTCCCGCCACGCACGATGTGTACGAATGGCTGTTTTGGGCGATAATCTGCCCGTGGATGAGCACTTTATCGGCCAAAACAGGCATTTATTCAGCTGTGCGGATCTCCGAAGCAGCGCCCGTTGAGGCTGATAAAGTCCATACAAAACGGGCGTTTGTACACATCGTGCGTCACGGATCAGCACCTGCGATTGCACGTGTGTATGAACCTTAACCCTAGCACTACAAACAATACTTACCCTTCCCAGCTCTGAGATTATTATACTCAATGACCTCCCTTTTGTTCCTAATATTAATCTCCACAGGTGCAGGTTTTCCCTGTTCCCACTTCCTTTGCAAGCCCAAAGGTGCAGCTGCAGAGGAGCCGTATGTATGCAGCCATAAGTTATTGGCCAGAATAGAAGGTAGGATATCTGCCTGCACACCATACCAAAGTTTTTGCACCGGGTGCGTTGTGATAGTCACTGCTGTATGTGGCATATCACATGAAATAAGTAAATCCACCAAACACCGGTCTATAAGAAGTTGCTTATTATCAACGTTTCGGTGCTTGTAGAGTGCCATTTGTGTCTTGAAAAAAGTGTTATTCAAGCATCGAAATCGTGATAATAAACAACATATTATTTATAGACCACGTGCAGTGGATTTTACTTATTTGACAAGTTATTGGCCGTGACATCATTATTCACGGCCTTGACTGACGGCTTTATTCTGGAGGTCAGCCAGCAGCAAGGGAGAACCTTAAAAGAGAAAAGTAAGTAAAAGTAGGGGAGGGTAAGTAAAAATTGTACTGCTGAGGGTGGACATGCTATTTAATGATTTTTAAGTCTTTCATGAAAGACGCAGATGCAGACAAAGTGTTTTTGAGAGTTGGAGCCAGTCAGTTTTCCAGAACCTACACATGTTAATGTACTCAGATACTGGATTTTCTTATTTACTGTAGAATCACAGCAATTTTTACATTGCCTATTACCTAAAATAATTCTATAGTTGTTTAAGTAAGGAAACATCTCTGGAGAACATTCCTAAGACCACAGGGATATAGACTTTTGTAATACATTTTAAATGAATGGCTGCCTTATGCTAATATTCTGGTCAATGACAGTGTGTAGGAAAAGAATGTCTCCCTCCTGCAGTGTTGGTATATACATAGTGTGGCGTTTGCACAGAATAACAAAAAAGTTAAATTTCATTGAATTTTTACAATTATTGCAATTATAATCCACTTTGCAATTTATATTTGAAATGTATAGTATATATGTATAGTATAGAATCTAATTCACTCACCTGTGCCACATAGGTGACTAATCTATAAACTGGGGTCTGTTGGCCTAGAAAAAAAATTAATACATGGATAGAGATTTGTTTGTACTGGGCCACTTCTTTTTAATCAGTTTATAAATGACTTAATGTTTGTACACACGCATGATGTGTGCACTGAGTGCCGGCCACGATGCATTCGCGTGGCGAACGGCCGTTTCGGCCGAGAAACGCATGTGTGTATGCATTTGGTCGTGAGCTGTTCGTTGATCCGCCAGGCGTGGTCTATAAATAGGATTGAAATAGTTTTTGGGATTTCCATTAAAGTGGAAACACTGGATTTGCCGGTGGTTTTCCTCAAATCCACCCAGGCTGATTACATTGTGACCAACGTTACAGGCATAACATCAATCACAAAGCATTAACATGGTTGGGAAAATCACGAGAATTCAAGGTAAAAACTGGGTCCTGGACCAGCGTTAGACAATTTACTTTTCAGGTGGAATTGAGTATTGAATGTAACGACAGGTCATTGTATGGCCAGCACGACCCTTTTTGCTGCCTAAATGAAAGTGATTGGTTTATAAAATGTCATGAAATGATCTAATATATAATATATATTATCCCCTGTTCTCTTCCAGAATATATCCAAGATGTCTTCACTTTTATTAATGGCTAACACGGTACAATTCTCTACTAATCTTCCAGAATAGAAAGATATGTGGCAAGTGGCAATCGGAAATTTCCCTGGAGTCCGGAAGGAATTTTTTCCCCTTCATAAATTTGGTGGGGTTTTTTTTGCCTTCCTCTGGATGAACAGTTAGGCAGGAAATGAGGATATTGCTAGATGGGTTGGACTGTATGGAGGTATGTCTTTATTAAACCTCAAATACTATACTATACTATAAACAACAAAAGTCCAGTCTTGGGCAAGATATTTATCATAACATGCAGGCCAGGGTTCGATTTACAACCTAAAGGAAGCCCTTAACCCCCAAACACAGGCCACACCCCAATCATTTCCATTTTTTTCCTTTTGGACTATTATATGCTAAAATTTGTGAACTTCAAAAAAACATGGAACTGTTTAAACTATTAACTGTACAGGAGGGGGGAGTCAGATGCTTTTAAAAACCTGATGTTCTGCAAGTACCAACATCAGGAATCAGAATGGGGGGAGAGAACAATGGCCACTGTTGCAACCTTTGTTTCTATGTCACTGTTAATTTATTAGTGAAATGGTTCTAAAAAGTATATGTATCAATGTGTCATTAAACATACATAAATGATAATTAATAAATACATTACATTTCAAACTGAACCTAGAATAGTTTCGAATACCAGTTTGAAAAATCTAATGGATTTTTACGGAATATTAGAAACTGAATTTTTCATGAAAAATTCCATTTGAAAATCAAAAATTATTATAAAAAATGTAAAATTCCTTTCGCAAATTATATTGAACACATATTTATTGAACTAAATATTTTCTCCAAAAATATTGGTTTAATTGGATTATAGGATTATCTGCGGAACCGCTGCCGGAACAAAACTCCCCAGTTATGTTAACGTCTATTTAGAAAGATAATCTACTCTTTATTTTAGTTTAAAATATATATAGCCGGGGGCGGAGTCTGACCGGCGATGTAGACGGACGCACCAAAGAACAGCTCCCAGGCGGCACACCATCTTAAGCCATAAAAAAAGGAATTAACCCACGCCAAAACTGCCACAAAAGAAACCCCAACAAACAAAACAAACGCGTCCAAAGGGGAACTGACCGACTTCTTCCCCAAAGCTGACAGGCCCAGAGGCACACAAGATGGCGCCGATGCAGAACCCAAAATAAATAAATAAATCCCCCTGCACAAAACAAGACTTGGAGGATCTTTACTCCAACCTACAAAAGACCATCAAGTCCTCGCAACTTCAGATTATTAACGAAGTAAAGCAGGAAATAGCCAACCTGGGAGACCGGGTCTCCAGCTTAGAGAATGCCATGGAACAGCAGTCCCAGCATACTCAGCAGACAGATCAAGCTTCCTCATGGACAGGGCACACAGGGCCCTATGGCCCAGACCGAGAGAGGGCGACCCCCCAAGAGACATTATCTGCAAACCCCACTACTTTCAATCGAAAGAAAAAATTATGCAAGCAGCCAGGGAAAGAAAAAAAAGGAAAAGAGAAAATACACTGTAAGGGTATGAGACCCGAAACCAATTGATGACAGATACCAATGCCTTAAAACTGTTTAAGAAAAAGGTATAGGTAATAATAACCCCATTGACTGTCCTGTCCTCTCTTTCCTCTACTCACCCCCATACTGTCATAAGTTTAACAAAGTAAAAAGGATATTTAAAAGGCTATAAGGCAAAAAACAGGAACATAAAGTTAATTGTGGCAATATAAATGTAACAGAGATGCTATGCAGGCCGATATCAAATACAATCCCTTAATATATGAGCAAAAGGTAAAATTATAGAGAATGACTAAATACTATTGCACTGCTCTGATCTATCTGTTTTTTTTTTTTTTTTTTTCTTCTCTTATTTTACCTAATGTAAGCTAAAGGATATTAAGGCTTATAGATAAAGACAACACCATCTCCCCTACTTTTACACACAATATAGACGAGGTTCAAACAACAAACGTATACACTGAGACAACAAAAGAAAGCATAAGTTGAGGGATACTTAATCGCCACAACCCATCATATTTCTTCCCTCCCCTAACTAACTACAATGAACCAAAGATTTCCCCTAGTAAAAACCTAGATACAAGCAGAGTTTTAGGAGGGAATCTAAACTCTGGTTTCGCAATATAAGATAA
Source organism: Hymenochirus boettgeri (assembly GCA_019447015.1). Lineage (NCBI taxonomy): Eukaryota > Metazoa > Chordata > Amphibia > Anura > Pipidae > Hymenochirus > Hymenochirus boettgeri. The sequence goes on along the minus strand of CM033474.1, from coordinate 229,464,266 downwards.
TTTCAGAGAGAAGCTAAATGATGAGAACATTTATCTCTAACAGAGATAGTATGAGGGAAACCTCTTTAATCTGATAGCCCTCTAGAACATCAAGCTTCTATATGCGAAAAATCGCTCCTCAGGAGAAAACCTCACGTCTCCAAAAATACCAGAATACCAAGAATAAGACGATATTACAAAACAGATAGACACTCGGGTATACAAGACCGCAAATCCCAAATAACCAAGCCTGGAAGGGATGGGTGCTGCCGAGAGCAACACAATGAAACAGGAAGAGTAAAACTGTTTTTCTATGTTGATAGTATCATATCAGTATATTCTCTAGAAAATAGACTTCCCCCCACTGAAGCAGGCACAAACCCTGCACATGTTAAATTGTTAAGTAAGGTATAATAGCCTTACCCCAGAGAACTGACAAATCTCAGTTTATCGAATAGTGTTAACTTTAATTATATAATCATTATTGATTGTTTGTTTTTCTTATATACTACTGTTGGTTTATTATTTTATCCTGTGTTTTAGGCACATCCTAAACCTAGCTGAACTTTTGAGAAACCAGACTGCCCCGGTCGCCTCCTGGATCTGGGCACCCTGAACGGCACTAGCATTACCTAGCCGGTATTCACTTCAATTAATACAATTTAAGGACCTCTCTGGGCTCTCTCCAGGCACAGGTAATACATATGACTTCACAAAAGGCAGCACCACTGCAGATTATTTCACATAATGTAAAGGGCCTCAACACCCCACAGAAACGCAAACTGGCACTAAACTACTACAAAAAAAGCTAAACCCGACATACTAATGTTTCAAGAAACCCATTTTAAAAAGGGAAAAGAAATCAAATATTGGAACAACTCCTACAAAACCCATTATTACTCCTCCTCTGTATCAGGCAAAGCAGGAGTGGCAATACACAAAGACCTGCCATGGGTGGAAGAATCCCACTATAGCGACCCCAAGGGACCTTAAAATAACGATAATATCAGTGTATGCCCCAAACAACAACCAAAAAATATTTTACCAAGAATTACTAAACAAAATTATCACCTCCGCAGCGGGGCCCCATAATAATGCTAGGGGACTTCAACGCAACCTTAAACTCAAAACTGGACAAATCAAAAACATCTATGCAGGCGACAGGCATCTCCTCATGCAAACAGCTGTCAAAGATGCTCCATGAGTGCAATTTACTAGACGCATGGAGAATATCTTACCCACAACAACGTGAATACACGTTTTTTTCACCAGTCCATAACTCGTTCTCCAGAATAGATTATGCATTTATCTCCCCCCTCCTATTACCACAGCTCCAGAAACCATATATCTCAGAGATATCATGGTCCGACCATGCCTATAATTCAGTCCAATTCATAGACATTCTAAAAGCTAGACCTTCATTTCACTGGAGACTAAACGAAGCAATCCTTGCAAAGGAAAATAACATCTCCGATCTTACACGAACAATTTAGAACTATTTTTCAGAAAACACATCGCCGGAAATGACCCTTCCCACTCTATGGGCTGCTCACAAGTCAGTCTTACGAGGAAAATTAATCCAAATAGCAGCTAAAGAGAAAAAACAATGCAATGACAAAATAAAGTCACTCACAAATACAATAAAGACCCTACAGCAAAGGATAAGTAAATCCTTCTCAGAAGACCAACTTAAAGAATTAGATTTACTAAAAAATGAATTAGCTACCTTACTTAACACAAAAGCTGAAATGGCACTACGCCTAAACAATCAATATTTTTATACTAAAGCTAACAAACCTGACACTTTTCTAGCACATAAACTAAATAACAAACTGACACAGAATAGATACCTCCCCTTAATAGACACAACAGGCCAATTACATTATGACCCAAAATACATCTCCAATAAATTTGCAGAATTTTACCAGAACTATACAACGGACACACGGTAGATAAAAATACCACAACAGATGCACACATCAACAACTTCCTTAAAGATACTCACTTGCCAATTCTTACAAACGCCCTACAAAAACCAATAACACATCAAGAAATTAAGGAAGTAAAATCCACCCTACAAGCAATATACTCACCCCTCATATAAGTAATTTAATTAACGATTTAGCTGCAGGCAAAAGTACACTCCCATCAGAAATGCTGGAGGCCCATATAGTGGTTATTCCCAAACCAGATAGAGACACAACCCAACCAGCAAATTTAGACCAATATCTCTTATAAATACAGATCTTAAAATAATAGCAAAGGTGTTAGCAAATAGACTCAATCAAATTATGCCCAGCATCATCCACTACGACTAGACAGGCCGACAAACTGCTGACAACATAAGGAAAACAGTTACAATCCTACAACACGCCAAACACCATAACACACCAATGCTTGCTTTATCTCTAGATATAGAAAAAGCCTTCGATAGAATAGATTGGAGATATATGGAAAATATTTTTAAAAACTTTCAATTCCCTAGCAGCTATTTATCAATTCTCATGAACCTTTACAATCACCCTCAAGCGATTGTAAGAAACATGGGATATCCCTCCAAACTGATATCAATCAAAAATGGTACTAGACAGGGATGCCCTCTTTCCCCACTTTTTTATTGCAGTATGTATGGAACCACTGGCTGCCAAAATCAGAAAAACTCCAACTATTAAAGGAATCCAAATAGGCGCGATACACTCAAAAATCTCAATGTTTGCGGATGACACCCTTCTATACCTAACAAACCCAGAACAATCACTATCAGCCCTCTACTCAATCATAACAGAGTTCGGAAAAATATCAGGATTTCAGGTAAACCACTCAAAATCCACAGCCTACCCGATCAATTTACCTGAGGACCTTAAACTAGAACTCCAAAAATATTTCCATTTTAAATGGACCAAAAAAAGTTTAAATATCTAGGAGTAAACTTATCACATGACACATCCATCCTCTATAATTCCAGCTATCTCCCAATGTTCACAAAATTAAACAAAATGTTACACAATGGACCCCCTATAATTTATCACTAATGGGAAGAATTAATGCAATTAAGATGACCCTGCTCCCAAAACTGCTATATTTATTCAGAACACTACCAATAAAACTCAAAAAACAAGACTTAAAACCCCTACAGTCAAGAATCACTAAATTTATTTGGCAAAACAAAAGGCCACGAATCCGCCTAGAATATATGACCCAACACAAAGATAAAGGGAGGTTTGGCCTTACTAATCTATACAACTACTATAAAGCAGCCAGAATGACACAGATAATACAATGGATATCGGGTCAGGGCAAAACAGGTTGGGTGGATATTGAACAAACATTTCTGACTACATTCCACCCTTCAACGATACTATGGATCAATAAGACAGAAATTTCACATCTCAACCACCACCTCAAACAATTCAGAGGTGGAATGTAAAGGACTACATAAGCTCATCCAACCTTACTCTAAAACAACCCCCCTTTTCCACACTCCCTACCTGTCTACCCATTTTTCAAACACCCGAACACATTTCTGGACATTACTAGGCATAACGAGGATACAAGACCTATGCAACACAGATGGTTCATTAATTACATGGCAAGACGCAAAAAATAAATGGAAATTACCAGATAACCAATGGTTTACGTATACTCGCCTATACAAATACGCAGAATCAACCCTACGCCGTAGCCAAAACAAACCCCCGTCAAAATTTGAAACAATGATAATGAACACAAACTCACCACGAGGCCTTATATCAAATATCTATAAAATAATCTCACAAGAAGGCAAGCCTATAAAAAACAAACAGGTGCTCAAATGGGAAGATAGATTGCAAATGAAATTAGAGGAGAATCAATGGCAGCAAGTATATTTAAACTCTCACAAATGCACTGCAAATATTCTTTATAAAGAAAAGTCCTACAAAATCTTGTACGACTGGTATACAACACCACTGTTCCTACATACAATTAAGGCTACACTTCCACCCATGTGCTTTAGAAACTGCGGAGCCCCATCAGATCAAGTACACTGCTGGTGGTCTTGCACCCAAATCCAAATTTTCTGGAAAGTATGTGAAAGTGTAATCACAGAGGTGATAGCCCAACCATTCCAACTATCTCCTTTTACGGCCCTATTCAATCTACCCCCCAGGTACCACAAAACTCAAAACTGATAATAAATATCTGCGCAGCAGCTAGATGTTTAATAGCCCGCACATGGAAATCCCCCCCACCAACCAGAGAGGATCTAATTAAATAAATATGGTGGATTCACTCCAATGAATATCTGGCTGCCACTCTTAGAAACTCTTTAAAAAACTGGTCCAAAACATGGTCCATATGGGAGCAGAAAATGAATCCCATGGACAACAATTGGAGAGTTGAGGGAAGGAGGCCCAGAGAATGGGGGGGGGGCACAGATCGGGGTTGGGGAGGCCGGAGGCAGGTAAATTAATAATATGTGTTAAATATGTTAATATGTTAAAGGTCAACTCCACCCTCATAAGAACATCTTTTAGAAAGAATGGCCTCTTTAAAATATGTTGATATATCATAGTTTGTCCTATGAATTCATTATGTATGCCTGTATGAAACTGAGCAATTTAGTAACCTGTACTGAGCATTTACTGAGCCTGGGCATGCTCAGAAGAGACAGACAGGTGGATTAACATTTAGTCATTGGCTGTGATGTCAATGGTCAAATCCATAACTGACAGTTACTAACTGGAAGAACCAGGAAGCAGAAACAGGACATTATGCAGGATTTCAGGTTAAACTTATATATTTCACATTTCAAACTATTACCCTTTAGGGTTTTGGGGGGTGATTTACCTGTATGTAAGTTTTCATTTTGGGGCTGGACTTGCCCTTTAAATATAGAATTTCTGAATTACGAAATAGAGGTGCTGAAATGAACCAATTAGAAACTACAAGTATATGCTATAAAAAATAAATATCCCTCTCTATTAATGTTTATTCTGTGGATATTACTAAAATGACCTAATAGGAAATTTAAATATAATGACAAAGGTTCCAGACAGAAACTGAAATTTAAGATATTGATAGGGTTGAACCAATGTGCTCGGAACGCAGGAAATTAATTAATTAAGTTTTTTTTTTCTTTATGTTACTGTTTGTTTATTTCTCTCATGTTTGGTTTATTCTACCGTAAAAGAAAAATCAGATTGAAACAATTTTATAAATGTTTTGGAAATGTACAATAACAAATGATGTTTCAATTACCAAATAAAAATTTATTGAACAAAAAAAAAAATATATAGCCAAGTATACCATTGCCTAAAGAAATACAAGGAAGCAAGAGAAAATATACACCTATTTATTAATAGCTATAGAGCCTCATAACCAGACAGAAATTAGCAATAATAAATTCCTTATATATTGAAAAACAGATTATGTATATGTGCATACATAGCAATATAAATATAGTTCATCGCAATGATAGTAATAAAATATAGAAAATAAATTTAAAAAATTTAAATTTGCATTGTCTAATAATAATAACTCTAAACAATGGTTGTTTAAACTCCTTGCTATCCAGCCTATGCTATTTTATTCAGCCCAGGCACAAGTACGCACTCAAAACTTTTAATCAGTCATTCAGAATAAAATAAAACAGACATAACTGACCAAGCCTGAAGGCATTACAACACTTATGTTATTATTAAAGGAGGTGTGCGTTAAATCTGAAATGTATTGTTGCACGCATTATGTTTGAGAAAGGGCAGGAGGAAGTAAGGATGTCCAGGGAAAAGCCACAATTATTTTGGTGACAAGTTAAAGTGTATGTAATACTGAAAAAACGACTCTGCGTGATCTACAAATAAATATACTCTGAGGTGTGTGTGTGTTGCTGCATGCCTTCGATACAATACTTGTTTTGCTCAGGCACTGACCTGACTATTTTCCCACATACCAACTGTCAAAACTGCATACAGCACACCAACTGTCAAACCATTCCAGCTACAGCAAAACTGCTTACAGAAATGCTAAAATGTAAGATGTTTCAGACTGAAAATCTAATGAAATAGGGGGCAGATCAACAAAAAAACAGTACAGTGATAGTTGGGATGAATTATAGTTTCCACTAATGGCCAATTAAAAAAAAAACTAATGGGGTTATTCAATAAAAGTTCTTATCGTTAGAAATGGTGCTAATTGTGCCACAACCAATCAGATGTTAGCTTTCAAATATTAAATAAGATCTGATTGGTTGGGGCAAAATTAGCACCATTTTAAACGATAAGAACTTTTATTCAATCTCCCTGCGATTTTCCAGTGTATATAGCCTTTAACGTAAAGTAATGGTAAATGTCTGGACTACTGTTCCTAAATGATTAGTACATTTTATAGATAAACAAATAGCTTTGCAATGAAGTCTAGATATCTTTATGAAAATTACCTTTCCATAAGATACAAGGACATTTCATGACATTAGAAGAAAAATGTTTACAGCTTTAGGGAATGTTTGTTTGCTGAAAGGGAAGGAACTCTCCCCTAGGTTTTGTACCGAGTACACTAGATAGAAGGTTGGATTTTTTTTATAGAGATTGATGAAATTGATTGTTACTGATATTGGAAAGAGGTGAATGGGGGCAGATAGAAGGAGAAAGCCCATGACCATGTTGGACGAGAAGAAAAGATAGCAGGGGGTGCGGAAAAAGCAGAAATAAGTAGTAGAACCAGATTGGGTAAGGGAAAGGAAAAGGGTAGCGGCTAGTGTAAGGATAGAAAGTGCGGAAGTACAGCAAGCACCATTTTGTTAGGTCAGGGAGCAGAACCCCACCCTCCCTCCCCAAAGAATGCAGTAGAGAACCGATGTTAGCTAGTTGTCAGATACAGTGGCCTCATTAGAGAATTTAGCACAGCAATAATGTGGCGGCTGCTGGATAAAAATGGGCAGTAAAATGCTTGGTACTCTCTAAGGCTGATTCCACACTGCAACGCACAGGGATCACGCGTAAAATTGCGAGCGTTATCGCACGCGATTGTGTGCGCTTTTCTTTTGCGTTCGCGTTTTGCGCATGCCTTTTCGCCTTTTCGCATTATGGAAACGCTGCGTTAACGCACCAAAAATGGTGAACGCATCTGTTACCAAAACGCGAACGGACTCACAATCGCATGCGCATCGGAAATCGCGGGAATTTTCACGTTCCCGCGATTTCCATTTTAGCGAAAATCGCAGGCACAATCGTGAGCGCAACACGCGCTTGTGTGGCCTAGCCCTTAGGCAAGGCCCCTGGGAGTAATACTGGGTGGTGATTTTGGCCCTGCGTACCCATGGAGGCTGAGTTAGGAGCAGCGATTGGAAGGTACGGACACAGGCTAATAGTTATTTGTTTATACCAAGCCAGCGGGCCAGAATGTTGGGACAAGAAAATAATATTTACAGTTATGTTTTTATGTATCTGCAAGTTAATGTTTAACATTCATTTGTTAAATTTGAGCTGTGGCCTTAAATAAAGATTTCTGCAGAATGAATTTGTGAACATGATTTGTGATAAGAAAGGGGGAAGGGGGTAATGGAAGAAGGCAAAAGGTAGGTGATGTCAATAAGCGAAGGAAAGGAAAGGGGGGAAAGGAGGAGAGAGAAGTCTAGAGGAAATAACGCACTCCACCTCTGCAGATGTCATGTCTACACACACATACATAATAAAAGGTGGAAGTTTACTGTTCTGCTTCCACAAATTTCTTTCTAAATTATCTAAAGTTACTGTAAACACAGACGTGTGATTGTGGGTGTGACCATGAAAAAACCTTTATTAAAGTTGTCCATACACCTTAATATTTGGCAAAAAAACTAATAATCTATAATCTACCAAATGTTCAACCAGACTTGGAACAAACTAAGGTAAAGCCTTACTATTGGACATTGCATTCCTCTGCATCTTGCCATTTCCACACAGGGACAGATTTCCCACATAGGCTGCGGCCTAGGACGGCAGAGGTGCTAGGGGCAGCACAAAAACATGCAGCCATCTTTGGATCCCCTTGTAATATTTAGCAGTCAGCACTCGCAAAAAAAACCCCAAAAGTACAGTTGCGTATACTGGGAGCACTATTCAAGTTCCCCCCCTTGATCCCCCATTTGTTTTTCCCCGTAATTTCAGAGGATTTTGATGCCAGGGACCTCCCCTGGTCTTTCCCCAAACAGCCCTGATGGTCTAGTGGAGGAAGTGAACTTGTAATTGGTACTGATGGCAAGTTCACTTCCTGCTATAGTAAACCGGTGTTAAACTGAACACCGGCTTACTATATATATATTTTTTGAGTGGATCAAAGAAGTCACAAATAGAACTTCCCTGGTGGTCCAGTGTAAGTTACTGAACTGCCATCTCCATTCAGATTGCAGTTCAGTACCTGCTATAGAAAGTGTCACAATGACCACTTACTATAGTATTTGTGAATGGATCAGTCAAAACATTTGTGAAGCACTAACATTCAACTTAACCTGATAAAATCTTTAACCTGTCAAAGAAGGCAGACAGAATCTTGCAGATTGGTACTGTATGTACCCACCTTTACTGTCTCATCCTCCATCTTTGGTTAAAATCTGTAATACTGTCCATACATTAAATAGATATTAGGCCAATTCATAATCCAATCGCCAAATTGGCCTAATATCTATTAGGCCAATACCATTGGGGGTACAGCTACCAATGGATGGTCAGTCATAGAATGGCAAGTAAAATAATGGTTTAATTCTATTGGCACTCGTAAACATAATTTATTGCCATATGCTGATGACATCCTACTATACATTACAAACCCACACATCTCACTCCCCTCAATCATCCATAAACTAAACACATATGGCAAACTCAGCAACTTTAAAGTAAACTTACAAAATCAGAATGTCTTAATATATCCCTTACGACCAGGGACCAGACCCTACTACAATCCAATTTCCCCTTCAAATAGCAAACCTCACACATCACATACCTAGGGACCAAGATCCCAAGAGGTCTATCAAACTTATATGCACTAAATTATAAACCGATTATGTCCTCCGACCTGTGTGCCTTACGAGCCAAATCCTACTCATGGTTTGCAAAAATCAATATCATACGCATGGATGTCCTTCCAAAGTTTCTATACATCTTTCAAACCATCCCAATTCTTCCACCCAAACACTTTTTTGACTCTAAAAGATAAATTATGTTAAAATTCATATGGGTCCATGCTTCAAAGGGTACCTTAAACCAATTCACAAAAATTTGGGACGTATGGTGTTTAAAAATGGAAAATGGAGAATGACCATGTACAAGAAACATTCCAAATATCAAAAGGAATGAAAAGATCTGAGCCGCATGGAGCCGCAGGGGATACCCAACCAGACATCATACAATACAAATATATTACTGTTATATATATATTTACGTTTATCAATTACCAGAAACTAACATAAGACGCCAACCATCTGCTAATCTATATAACCAAAACCATAAATGCTAAAAAGCAAACAAACGCAGAAATTGTAAACTAAAAGTATAACAAAAATGGACACAATAGCCTGTATAATTCTATTTATATTTTTTATTATAAATGCTTATATACTGTAATGTTTACAATAACACAAAAAACAATAAAAAAAATTATTGGGAAAAAAAAAATTCATATGGGTAGGAACTTCCCACAGAGTAAAATACACAACATTAAAACTCTGTGCAGGACTCCCAGATATCCAACTATACCATCTGGCAACCCTTCTCACCCACATTTTGGACTGGAAACACAATCTACACACAAAAATATGGGTTGAGATGGAATATACCAACCTTATTTGCATATTCTTCCCTGGATAAAGAGCAATAACAGACCATACAGCATCTCAAAAAGTTTCTTTCTACCTTCAATTCTGAACAAATGGGATACGATTTACAAAAATACCACCTTACCAACTGCCCAGGATTACAAACTCACATATGTCACAATCCAGAATTCCCACCAGAGACAGACTATATCAAATATCTTAAATGGACAATGTCAGATACTCATATAATCCAAGAAAGTATGGACAATAAACAAATAAAATCTCTATCTCAAATTATGGACTCTAATGTACTTAACCTCTCTCTACATCTCAACTACCCACCCACTCACCCACTTTCTACATCCCTGATGAAGGACCCAGCATGTTCTTATAATCTAACAAACTTCGACAAACTATGCAAACTTAACACCCCTCTTTCTCATACAATTTCAAAGATATATAACATCCTATCATCACAACAAACCACAGATATGCCGTCCTATTCAAAAAAAATTAGAAATGGAACTATAAACAAAGTTCACATGCGACCTATGGGACACTTGCTTTGCACTATCACATAAACTCTCAATAGCTTGTAAAGCATAGGAAAAAAACTTCAGAATCCTGACCTGATGGCACAGGTGTCCTGACAGCCTCCATAAAATCTTTCCCAACGTCTCAAATTAATGCTGGAGATGCGGACAAGAAAAAGGAACTATGACACAGTTGCACCATCATCCAACCTTTTTGAAATACCATAATCCAAACTTACAATCAAATCTCAGCCCAACCAGTATCACTATCTGCTCATGGCACTGTACTTTCAATACTAAAAAGAAGGACATACTCAGGCATTTCCTAACAGCAGGAGGAATAACTCTAACACGCTACTGGAAAACAACCACATGCCCACCCAATAAGGCTTTGGTTACAGAACTCAACCACATAAAATGAATGGAAGAACTCATCTTATCCCCCAAAAAATAGAAACCAAAGCTTTATAAATGTCTGGAGTGGATGGATAATTTTTATGGAAACCGAAACATACAAAAACTTGTTGATAACATAAGTCAACTCCATAGACACTAACCCAAATACTGAAAAATTTACAAATAAATAACTCCTAATTATAATATTATCAGAATATAGACATGTTGTTTCAATAAAATGTACCGCTCAGACCTGACCTACATCTCCTACCTCCCACCACAACCCCCCTCCCCCTTACACCCCATTTTCTTGTTAACGATAAGTTGAAATACACTGAAACAAGACAAGAAATATTTGTTTGTAAAACTTTTTATTTCTTATAAAAATCAATAAAAAGAGAATATACAAAAAAACCCACCAATGGTTTAATAAACGAAATATATAATGGAACACATTTCACCTTTAACATAATAAATACAATACTCGGGGGCATGGCCTGACTAAGTATGGTGTAGGACGTGTTCCACAAGAGCTCCGTTCACTTCCCCTACCAAAGTAAATATCCTGCATGTTCTGTAACCCCCATCTATAACCCGAACATCCACACTACAACGGGGGTCTGAATGACACGCCACGGGAACAAAAGATCAGTAACAGCGCTGCCAAACTGGAGAAATTTGCATACAAGCCCCGCAAGCAGAATGTGGAGCCGCCATTACAGGACTCTACTCCTGGCAGCATGGAAAATCAACAGGCCACTCCAGACCCAAACCCACCAGCTACAAATTCTCCAAGCTCACCTAATTGCTGCCACGCAGGAAACTAAGACGTCCTTGACAGTAATAATGGAAGTGAAAGTGGACGTCAGCATACTGCGACACGACCTCCAATCTCTGAAGCAAAAAGTCTCCAATGCAGAGGGCCAAATCTCCACCCTAGAGGATAATACTAATTCCCTCACCCCCGAAGTTGCCCGATTACACCAACAAGTCCAGACCTTTCGGAAAGTCGGACGATCTCGAAAACTGGATGAGACGCAACAACTTACGGATAGTAGGCCTGCCTGAAAGAACGGAGGGCACAAATGTGGAGGGCTTTGTGGACAACTGGCTATCACAAACCTTCCCAGATGTGGGCCTCTCTCCTACCTTTTCTGTGGAACGCACCCATCGAGTCCCTTCGCAGATCCCCCCACCAGGCACAAGACCCAGACCTCTAATAGCTTGAATATTAAGTGCCAGAGACAGATACCTTATACTAAGAGCAAATAGACAACAAGATCAGCTAACATAGGGATCCCCAGTGATTCTATTCCCAGACTTCTCAGCGGACCTCCAAAAAAAGTTCCAATTTTCGGGAAGCTAAAGCGCAATTACGGCAACTGGGTCTCAAGTACTCCATGATGTTCCCCTTAAATTGAGGGTAAAGGCAGATAACCGAACCCATTTCTTCGAAACACCAGAGGAGTGCAGGGCCTGGTTGGGAAGACGTCCAAGAGGAGCTAGACCACAAGGATCGCCAAGACCCTAATTAAATCCAGCACCCCCAATCTATCTCCCCCCCACTGGCCAACTTTACTTGTCTTCAACCCCTTTCTTCTATATCTCGAATCCCATTGATTATTAATATACAACCTTATATGAACACTGGATACTCCCCCTTCCAGGAATCTACACTGTTCCGGGACATACAAACTCATCAGACACTACAGGTTAAGGTACAGTAAAACCCTTTCGCCTCTGATACTCCGCCACAGGTGAACCACAGAGACATCACCCTAACAAATGGCGATATCTAGATATGTCCAGAACTGTACACTACATGAGCTCTCATAAAACAGCACCCAATTATATTGTTTGTAAGGTTGTACAATCCCCCCTAACATTAAGACATGGGACATTTCCAAAACAGTTATTGTGACAGAGCTTGAAATATTAAGGATATAATTCTGTCTCAGAATACCTATTTTTTCTCTTCCTTTCCTTACCCCTCTCTCTCTATCCCTCTCTAACAGAACACTACTTCTGTATATAAAAGTGAACGGAATGGCGACACTCTTGCCCTCAGGTCAAAAGAGCACTTGCCAGTGCTGGGTTGATGTTTGGAGATGCTGGAATCCCACTCTTGCTGCTTACTCATGTTTCTCTCCATCACATAATGTTCTTTCGTGCTTGGACTACTTCTTTGTGAATACCAGCCTGATACCCCAGGTAACCCAAGTTGATTATCTTACAAGGGGCATTTCAGACCACTCTCCAATGGTGCTATCCTTATCCACCTATCAGAGTCTGCAATCCCCCAAATCTCTTAAAATACACCCCTTCTGAATTTCACAAATAGAAGACGAAGACCCTATGGAAGACCAAATACAACTATACTTTGTCCTAGACCATGATCACACACCCCAAGGCGCCATCTCGGATGCATTTAAGGCATACGCTAGGGGCCTTCTAAACAGCACAATCAGTTTCCTCAAAAAACAATCCAGACTAGAGGAAGAATGTCTCACTCACGGACTAGAGGAGGCAGAGCAGACATTCTGTAAAGAGCCATCCGAAATAAACCAAAATACCTGGCAACATCTCCAGAGACAATATAATATATTAATTAAAGAAAAAACTAATCAAAAATTCTTGTTTCAAAAACAAACATTTTATGAGCAAGGCAGTCAGTCTGCAAAACTTCTAGCACACTTAGTGCAAACCAACAAAAAGCAACTAACAATCCTCAAAATACAGGAACCCCAAAAAGGTCCTCTTACCAAAACTTCTGAAATCCTGGAATCATTCGCAGATTACTTCCAGTCTCAATGCAAGTCGCAATCGCAAATTCCATCCAAGTAAATCTGGATTACTTACAAGATCTGCTATTCCCACAACTGAATGCTGCTCAAAAACAACAACTGGAATCAGATCTTATATTAGACGAGATAACTGAAACGCTCACTAGTATGAAAACCAGCAAGGCCTCAGGCCCAGACGGCCTCCCTATCGAATTCTACAAAAAAATTGACAAAATCATATTGGAACAACTATGTAAGTAACAACTTACTTACCAAACAGCATTCGCTGGCCAGAAACTGCCCCCATCTATGTCCGATGCAACTATAATTCTACTCCCAAAACCGGATAAAGACCTCACAGACCAGGCCGCATACAGACCAATATCACTTTTAAATAGTGATTATAAATTACTGGCAAAAACTCTGGCCAACCGACTACAAAAATTAATATCTAATATCATATATCATGATCAAACAGGTTTTATGCCAGGGAAAAGCACTTCAATAAACATTCGTTGGGCACAAATCCACACACAGATCCAGCACGATAATATGGGAGACCGAGCAATCCTGTTATTAGATGCAACTAAAACATTCGATTCTGTTGAGTGGAACTTCCTGTAGGCATGCTTGATGCTGTTTGGATTTGGTCCTAAATATATACAATGGATTAAACTGTTATACTCAAACCCTAGAGCCACTGTGGTAGTAAACGGTTCAAAGTCAGACACATTTCCCCTAAACCGAGGGACTAGACAGGGATGCCCCCTTTCTCCCTACCTCTTCTCACTTGTTATTAAATCCCTGGCAATCAGACTCAGATCTGACCATCTCATCAAAGGGCTAAGTAGAGGGCCACATACAGATCTAATCGGGCTATACGCCGACGATGTGATTTTATATCTATCAGACACCGGACAATCCCTAAACCAAGTGGAGAAACATATCACCCACTTTAAACCACACTCAGGGCTTGGTATCAACTGGGAAAAATCTTCTATATGTCTTCTAGATGCAAACAATATATCTACACAGACCTTGACCTGGCAGATCCCAAGAGTCTCCCAATTCAAATATTTGGGCATATGGATTTCCAAGAACCCGAAAGCATTTAGAGAATGAAATGTTAACCCCCTCTTCCGTACCATACGTCAAAAAACACAATCTTGGACCGCTCTTACCATCAATTTAGTTGGAAAAATAAACCTCATTAAGATAATACTTTTACCCAAAATGTTATACATCATAGAACACTCCCATGTCTACCTCCCCAAGAAGCTATTTTCCGAAATCACAAATCTACTAACCTCGTTTCTGTGGGCCAATGGTAGAGCCCGCCTCAAGATCAGCAAACTCCAACAACCTAAAGATGAAGCCAGCCTGGCACTTCCAAACCTCCGCTTGTTTTACCTGGCTGGGCAAATCAGATACCTGAGGCAGTGGGTGGACTCTAACGAATTCCCTACCTCGGCAGAACAAATGCTGGCCTCTTATAGCTCAGGTTACCCCCTTGCCACGATGGAAGCACCCGGACTACTCTTGACCAATCAATGAGTTGTCAATACTCAGGAATACCATATGAAACCCCCCTGTGGAACAACCAATGCTACCCACAACTTGCAGCTTTCATCACATCAAATGACTGGGAAAGCAAAGGGATACGAAATTTTTAACAAATCATATCAGGGAACCATCTTAAAAGTTTTGAAGATCTGAAAACCGAATTTGACCTTCATACTTTTACAGGTATCTGCAGTTTAGACATTGCATCCACACAGAGTTTCCAACTAAATCATTCCAACTAACCAAGCACCCTATTATTGGGATTCTAAAGACCCAAGGCCTACAAGGCCACATATCATAAATTTACATCAGGCTGATAGCAGTAAATTCCACTCAACAGAGAGAATCAATCCTACAAATGTGGAATAAAACAATCCCCAACATAAGTGAAGAAGACTGGGACGAGATGGGCGCAGCACATGCCAATAACAAATTGATCCAGCTATATATAACTCACCAAGCCTATCTCACACCAAAAAGACTGAATCGTATATCCCCCACCTCCTCAGATAGATGCCCCAAATGCAACCAACAGTAAGCAGATTTTTGGCATCTTATCTGGGACTGCCCACTGATACAAAATTTCTGGCACACTGTTACACAACTGATAACAAATCTTCTCCCATGGCCTGTTCCCTTGGACCCAAAACTCTGCCTGCTGGGGATAAACACAATTGTAACATTCATAAAAGAACCTCTATTTTGGGCAAGAAAAATATATAGTCCTTAAATGGATGGCCCAGGAAACCACCTCAGGCCGACACCTGGATAGCCTTGATCAACAATATTCTCCCCTTCCACAACCTGATCTATAAACATAGAAACTGCTAAAAGAAATTTAAAAAGATCTGGAGTCCAAACCCACCCCTTAAGAAAATGACCAGGATCTGGGCACACTCCCTCCCCCCCAACCCCCCCTCCCCCACTCCCTATCTTCCCCCCCACTCCCTATCTCCTCCCCCCCCTCTCCTCCAAAAAGTAAAAATCATAAAAAATGATTATGTATAAAGGTAACTACGGTAACTTAATATAATAAATACACTTGCTAAGCAGAAAGTTATAGAAGTTAAGTTTTATTAATTTATAGCAATACTGTAATATGTTAAAGATAACTCATTTATGCAAATCCCTCTGTATATGCTATATTTGTTTAAAAATGAGTTAAAATAAATAATTAATACAATACTCGCTCTAAATAAGATTAGGAAAGAGATTGACAGAGAATGAATAAAATAAAACAGATTACTTGTGTGATTTAGAAGAAATATCCAATGAGTTAAAATACTTTGTCAAATGCCCTATTGGCTGCCAGTGGTAATGTTGCAATCTTCTTTCTAAAAATCCCTATCCGTGGGATTACAGTAACTATACTTTGTACCGGTAAACCTTTACTGAATGAGCATGAATCAGCCTGATTAGCAAAGAGAAAGTGGTAACTATGACCATGAAAATTTCATTTTTTTTAGTAATCATGACACAGCAGCGAAAATGATAGCCGGCCGTTTCTCTTTTTGGGAAACCATGATAAATATTTGCAATTAGAAGGAAAATGAGTTAAAAAAACAAAGTTGGGAAAGTTTCTCTGTAGATAGATGATCAGTGTGTGAACACTGATAAATTTGTGTTTGTTTATCTTGGAATGAGATTGTATTTACAATTCCGTAATGATATTACATCTCTAATCTGACTCCTCGCTAAGCATCGCCATGGTTCTGTTATGTTCTGCTAGAGCAATTAGATTACACACATTAATCATGAGGGTGGAAGATATTTTACAGATGAGCAAAGGCCAATATTCATCTTCTAAAACTTTCCCAGACAGGAACAGGATACTGCACTAACAAGGTGGTTATTTTTATAAATCCCTATAGTGCAGTACAGTGTTTTTCAACCAGAGGTCCCCTAAGGCTCCCCTGAGAGGTTGATTGTGGTTCCTCAAGACATTGTAAAAGGAACTGTACAGATCTGCCCTTAGGATGAGCTTGACTTCCTTTTTAAATATAGATTTAGTTATGGATATATGTATTGATCTAATCTGTTTGAATTTGCATGAATTACGTATTGTGATGAATTGTAATGACTGAGAAAAATATAAATAAAAATATATAATACACTTATTGGGCCATAGCTGTTGGTGTGATGTCACATCACATGGCCACACTATGTTGCACTGGCCTGCTAAACCTTTCTGGCTGCTCCTTTGCCTTCAGCAATGTTGTGTACAGTGATAATCATTAAAGCTTACGTACACTGGAAAAGTAGATTTTAATTACCCATTACTGGAAACTATCATTCTTCCCAGCTGTCAATTAAGTACCTTATAATAAACTTCTGCTGTGTGCAAGTTACTGGAAGGGTGTAACTGGATTGGTGACAGTTAGAGAATTCCATCTCTCAGTGCTAGTTGATAGTGATTGCTGAGCATGCTCACCTTTAAAAAAAGTCAGGTCTGGGGAAAGGAGGAGTCGGTGAAGAGAGGAAGGGATGATTCTGAACCTGAGCAAAACAAGTACTGTGTTGAAGGCATGCAGTGATACACAGACCTCAGAGTAATTGGTACATACATGTATTTAAATATAGATTAACATTAGACAAAGTATTTTTTTCTATATAAATACCAGGGGAGTACCTGAAGGGGCCCTGGCCCCCCCACGAGTTTGAGGGCCGGGCCCCTGACTCCCTACTCCCTCCACGCAGGTCCCTGCAGTATTCACCCTTTTTATAGAGCTGATCCCGTGAATGAAAAAAACATACGCGCGATCAGCTCTTTAAAACCGGACCCAAACTTCCAGTTCAGTTCCGGTTTTAAAGAGCTGATCACGTGTATGTTTTCTTCATTCGCGCGATAAGCTCTTTAAAAAAAAAAGGTGAATAGTGCAGGGATTTGGGCTTGTGGCGGGCCCTACTACCATCCGGGCCCCCCCGCGGTTGCGGGGGTGGTTGGGGCGGTAGTTACGCCACTGATACATACCCATTAATGTTCCTGTATTTTAACCTTGAATGTTCATTGAATGGGGAGAGAAATTCAAACTTTTGACCACTGATATTGATATTTTACAAAAGCATTGGCATATTTGCATGCAAGAAAGGCCTACATGCATGCTCAGCCTACCATGAAGGGGCCACTTCAATGTGTTTGCCCCCCAGTCCAAAAGGTGCCAGTCCTCCCTCATGATCGGGTAGCGTTGGTACTGCTTTTTTCACTCACCAACATATAGCAATTTCCTGAACTTATCCTACTAGATCTGACTTCATTCAGTGACATTTTGGTGACAATAGTATATCGTAGACTGATGTAACATGGCTCTCTCTAGAAGATAGCTCTCCAGGAAATGGACCATTTTGTTTGTGTGGAAGTATTTTGGGGGAGATGCAATACATTTCCTTATTGCAATGGATCTTCTCTTGTTAACCACATTGCGACTGTTGATACATTGTGGAACTGTAGAGGCAAATTGTGAAAATTTGCAAGGCTTGAAAGCAACAATTGACAAAGGTGTTGATTTGTAAACTAATTAGCACAAAATGAATTACTTAATTTATTGCGCATCCCTAAAGGTTGGTACACACGTGTGATCGCGGGTGCCAACCCGATGTGTACGAACATCCATTTCGGTCGATAATCGCCCGTGTATGGGCACTTTATCGTCTGAAACAGCTGTTTGTTTGGAGATCTGCCAGGCGGATCGGGCAACGATCCTCAAACGAACGGCTGTTTAGGCCGATAAAGTACTCATACATGGGCCAATTATCAGCCGAAATGGTCGTTCGTACACACCGCACGTGTGTACGAACCATAACATGTTGAGAAACATGCATAGTGTGCAAAGATGTCACTAACACTTTGATACATCGCATTTAAAGGGTTTGAGACAAAATAAACCCATTGCGAACATTATTGCATATTCATCCCTTTCAGCTTTGCTTTAATTCAGTTAGTTATCCACAAAAGAGGCTGGCAGTTATATAGACTTAATATTAATATTTAATTTGGCCCTTCTTTCAAAATTCCATATGGTTTGTCTGCCTGGAAGATTAACAGCAATTGTTAATTGTAGATTTAAAATGCACCCTATATAATACATGATAATCATTTAGCATTTCTTCTATAGATGAAAGCCTTCTATGACAAAGGAAAATAAGTTTATTGTCAACACTGGGATAGAGTGGAGTAAGCCAGCCAACCCAAGAATCCTTCTATATAAAATAATCATTGCATGACTAAGCTTTTGTGTGGCTGTTCAGCTGAAACTTTAACATGATTTGTTTTCTGATTCTTTAGAAGTCATTAGAGTTTCTACACCTGCTGTTTTTTAGGAGAACGTTGGGATTCCTGCATTCCAGTAACACTGCACAGCCACTGGGGGGGTTGCTGTATTCTAACTAGGGGCCATATTTTAAAGGCGGGGTATTGCTATTTCACACTGCGCCTTTAACTTAGATTTACAAATGCCCATACGATACCATTGCGGTATTTTACCACTGCATGGTATTGTATGAACAATGTGCAATCTTGGCCGTACATATGGGATACCGCGGGTTTTTAAATGTGGCCTTAGGAGGCTTATGGGATACTATTGAAAGGTGCAGGTGGCAACAAAATCTGAAGACCTGTGTAGTAAGTATAAAAATCACAATATTTGTTCCAAACAGTTTATTTGAGTTACTAACTGAGCAAATAGAAAAATATTAAGAAAAGAAACATTTTGGAACTTTTTTTTTAAAATACAGCTCACTGTGCAATACGCAGGGGTGCCCCTACCATGAAGCAAATGGAAACATTTTCTCAGGGCATGTCCCTGCGGAACACTTTAAAGGCGGCAGTTAAAAAAATCCTCCTTCTTGCAACACTGTATTTCAGCACCAGTCCACCAATGTTAAGTCAGCCCTCCAGTCTACCAATCATTGTTAAGTCAGCCCTCCAGTCTACCAATCATTGTTAAGTCAGCCCTCCAGTCTACCAATCATTGTTAAGTCAGCTCTCCAGTCTTCCAATCATTGTTAAGTCAGCTCTCCAGTCTTCCAATCATTGTTAAGTCAGCTCTCCAGTCTACCAATCATTGTTAAGTCAGCCCTCCAGTCTACCAATCATGTTAAGTCAGCCTCCAGTTACCAATCATTGTTAAGTCAGCTCTCCAGTCTTCCAATCATTGTTAAGTCAGCTCTCCAGTCTACCAATCATTGTTAAGTCAGCCTCCAGTCTACCAATCATTGTTAAGTCAGCCCTCCAGTCTACCAATCATTGTTAAGTCAGCTCTCCAGTCTTCCAATCATTGTTAAGTCAGCTCTCCAGTCTACCAATCATTGTTAAGTCAGCCCTCCAGTCTACCAATCATTGTTAAGTCAGCCCTCCAGTCTACCAATCATTGTTGTCAGCTTTCCAGTCTACCAATCATTGTTAAGTCAGCCCTCCAGTCTACCAATCATTGTTTGTCCAGCTTCCAGTCTACCAATCATTGTTGATCAGTCCCTCCAGTTCTACCAATCATTGTTAAGTCAGCTCTCCAGTCTTCCAATCATTGTTAATTCAGCTCTCCAGTCTACCAATCATTGTTAAGTCAGCCTCCATCTACCAATCATTGTTAAGTCAGCCCTCCAGTCTACCAATCATTGTTGTCAGCTTTCCATTCTAACCAATCATTGTTAAGTCAGCCCTCCAGTCTACCAATCATTGTTAAGTCAGACCTCCAGTCTACCAATCATTGTTAAGTCAGCTCTCCAGTCTACCAATCATTGTTAAGTCAGCCCTCCAATCTACCAATCATTGTTAAGTCATCTCCACAAGCCACACCTATGTTCCCTGATGAAGCAACTCCCACTTATAATGCTTCCACCCGTCTGCCGATAGGCGGCATTTAAAAGTTGTTTTAGGTGTCAAAAACTCTAGGAACACCCCTGGCAATACTGAAATGTTGGGAAATAAAACACAAATGTTTTGTTAGTAAGGTACATTTCCCAGCACCTGCATCAAAATAATAAATGATACACAGATTACTGTTTTTATATCAAGGTGTTTTACCTTCTAATGCAGTGTTGTTCTGAGGCTTTAGTTGTCCTTTGTGTATAACAATTAAAAAAAGAAATTCCAGAGAATGACATGTGACTGCTAATAAACACACTGGGCAGGATAGTTGTACTTAACTGTGTACCAGAGTTGTAGACGGTAAGAAAGCACTGCACTTTCTTCTATACAGATATACAGGCATACCTTGATGGGTTTGAATCTGAGGTTAAATTAACAGGAAGCCATGCTTGTATACATTAATATTGCTGGTAAATCCTAGTATACTTTCTCTAGAATTAAGTAATTTCCTTGTAAATTAAGTAATTTTCCTTCCATTGTAAAATTTACAGTAAATTAACAAGGTGGTTCCTAGTAATACTGAAATGGAATTTTTCTCCAGTGTTCATTGGAATTACCGCAGACGCATTAAGAATGTTTGCATTAAAAACAGATTAGTATGACTCAATCTAAATGTAAAATCAAATAGTAAAAATCGAACATGTTGCATTTGTAGTGTATTATCAAGGTTTCCAGGTCATCTGGATTGTAGGACACTCTTAAAGTGCATGTCCACCCTCAAAACTAAAATTTGCCCCAGTGCTGGCCCCACTGTGTAGTGTAAAAGAGCAGCAGAAATGTACTTACGCTCTTTCATTTCCACAGCTGTCTGCTCCTGGCCCTCTGCTTACCAGAAGTTGCAAATGGGTCTGACTGACAGCCACGTCTGTGATTGGCTGAGAGGCAGATGCAGCTGCTGGCTATGCAGACAGCTGAGGGAATGAAGGAACGTAAGCATATTTATGCTGCTTTTTTTTTTTTTTTTTACAAATCAAATTGGGGGCCGGGGGTGGGAAGGGGGGCCCTACACTGCATTATACTTTATATATTTAATTTTTATATTTAAAGGTAGGGGGTGAGGCAGCCAGCCATGTAGTTATTGGGAGGGTGGGAGGGAAAGGGCTCCCCTGCACATGCCAGAGTCCTCAGTGAGGACAAGAAAGAAGCAAGGACCGGATGACACACAGACAGCAACTAATCTTCAGTTTCCTGGACTTTCAGAAGGCACTGCAGGAGAACCATAAGAAGCTGAGGAGTTAAGGTATAGTATAGTATTTAAGGTTGAATAAAGACATATGTCCATCCAGTCCAACCTACTCAGCAATACCCACATTTTCTGCCTAATTGTTGATCTAGAGATCAACATTGAAACTTTAATTTCAGTTGATCTAACTGAATACCACAGATACAAGAACAAAAAGCTTTAATTCTTTAAAAGAATCAGCGGGTCATTGATGCCAAGTGACATCTATTTGTAGCAAGAGGGATGCTTAGCTTCCTTTCTCACTTGGTACCATGGCCAGCGATGGAAGAAGACCAGTCAAGTAATTAATGGTATGGGTTATCAAGAAATGGTTAGGCAGCAATCCAAAACTTCCTAGTCTATTGTCTATTTTAACTAGAGAAGCACGATTACACTCATTTTCTATCTCCCCTACCTTCCAAAAATTGTACATTTATCACTGGCCTGCAGCATTCATTAGAAACTAGATGTTCATTTAGGACAGGAATTTCCAACCTGCAGTCCTTTGTATGTATTAAAATTGCAACTTCCATGTTAAGAATTTTTTACCATATATTTGGTGTGGATCAGCAACATCATTTTGACTCACTGAATAAACGTATGGGTCAAAAAAAAAAAATACAAAGAAATATGATATAATCAAAAAACGTACCAGGGCCCCATAGTAGTGATACAGTAAAAACATAGGGATTCACATGTTTAGGAAAATGACTACGCCAAGGTAACCTCAGTATGGAAGGTCCCAGATAATTATCTGGATCTCTGAATCTGTTGAAAATGATTGGTCCTTTTAGAAGTCACCCGGCCAATTCAACAAAAATATATTTTGTTCTGTACCAGCCCTAAGTCAATAGTTTTATCAAATAACAGTTTTTACCTCCCATTCACTTGCAATGCAATCCATCGATTAGCCAGAGACAGCAGGAAGTCAATGCGTCTCTGGAGGTAGTCTTTTCCCTAATTCCTAAAGTGACTTTAGAAATATGAAAGTAGAGATAGAGACTATAAAGCTTTTATATGAAGGTCTCATTGCAAACATTATATTCAAAATGTTTCTAGATGTTTTAGAGGTTTGCTTTTTTAGCTATGTAAATAAACTATTGTTTATGGCTGGATAAGGCTGTTATTAAAGATTAATTAAATTATCTGTTAACGATTTTCTATTCCACATGAATAAAACCATTTATTGGATACATAAACAGAGCAGAGATGGCCCTGAAGGTCCAGCCCAGATGTTCCACTTGTCTCTGGCAAAACAGTGTTACTGTTAGAAAGGTCATAGGGCTTCCTCCCTGCTCTTCCTCCTGGGTCTCCAAGATTACAGTATGTTGACCCCTGGAATAAAACGAGGGCTGTAAGTCTGGAAAACAGCTTTCATTACGTAATCTATGGTGACCCTTGAAGTAATGATGGACTCAGTATTTGTGGAAGTGTTTTCCTCCCATAATGCTGGGATAACAACAATGTAAACTGCAGGGGGGGAAGGGGTTTTGAACATCTGTGTGATATTTTCCCATTGCTCTTGGCTCATGTGAAACCAAAATACTTTCGTATACTGTATCCATGTCTCCTTGACTCACTCTGTTAGTGTTAAGAGCTGCAATGACTGACGTTGAAAAGCTGATATATAAGAAATGAAAATGGTAGACACTTGTTTTTATTGTACAGTCACATAAGGCCATATTTATCAAAAATTGGTATCTTTTTTACGATCGCCGTAAAATAACGATCGTTTTTCTACGATACCAATTGTAATGCATCGTTCGTAATTCTACGATATCGTGATAATAAATCTACATTGCCGATATCATAGAATATCGGTATCGATATTCTATGATAGAATAACAATCGAATATCGTAGAATAACGATCGTTATTTTATGATGACCACGTGGTTCCTTTAAAAAGTGAAGGAGCCGAGGGTCATCGTAAAATAAGGATCGTTATTCTATGATATCAGCAAATAGATTTACGATCGATGTCGTAAAATAACGATCGGTATCGTATAACAACGATCGTTATTTTACGGCAATTGTAAAAAAACGATTCCGATTTTTGATAAATATGGCCCATAGACACATGTCTCTCACAGTTATTTAACATCATGTGTTTCACATGATAATCCATAACAAAATAATCACTAATATGGTTAAAATCACTTTAAAAGATAAATGATGTAACATTTCAACCAGTAGTCTCTGGGAAATAACACTCCATACAGAGGTTAGGCAGTTGTTCAGCATCAACGAGATCACCAGAGATTGTTTCAGTTTTTAATTCCACAAGTGATCACTATAATGACAGCCTATCCTGTTCCAAGATGGAAAGGAAGAGTATGATTGGCTGATCCCCTCTTTCATTCTTGTTGATCGTTAGCATGTGTACTGGTGTCTGCTGCTGCCTTTTTGGATCCAGCACAATCACAAACTATAATTTTAGGAGGCAAATATCTAAGGTCTGTACAGGGATTAAGAATGGAATATTGGGTTTTAGACCTTAGTTCTCTTTTAAACCTAAGAAAGCAAGAAAAGAAAAGAGATATCTAAAAATGTATTATGTATTAATATGAAGGACTATTTACCAATCTTTGTACAGGAAAAGTTTATAAACTACATGAATCAAACATTCTTTTATTAGTCCAAAATACACCTGACCTGTCAAATAAATTATTTATTATAAGTTATTTCAGCATAAAACATGAAAAGGTAGAATAGAATTCAACAGTGGTTGAAGTTAAGAAACATACAGTACAGGAACTAATTTAGAAATATGGCTGAATGGGTGTAAGAACAAAGAGGCCAGATTTAAAATTGGCAAATTTTGTGAACAGTAAATGACTTAGTTTTAGGAATATGACAAGTGTAGGGTTTTTTATGCAACAAATATGACAGATTAAAATTAAATGTATCCCACAGCACAATCTGGAATTGCCATCAGTTCATTATATATGGACAGACTGTGGCCTGAAACCCTGTATGGCTTAAAGGGCAACAATGCCCACCTAAACCACATTTCCTTACCTAATAGTACTCATCATGAAGATCTTAAACTGCTAACCTCACACCTGGGTTATCTTTAGGTCCTCACTCTGGGTTCTATTAGGGAAGGGGGTTGGTTTGGTGGGCTTAATGCCAGTGTTGATCTCCTTTAATGACTACTGTTTTGGTTGCTTCACAGACACAGGCACCTTGCCAGGAAAAGTTGGAAAGGCACATTGCCACCAGTTCACGTACAATTTAAGGATTGCTTTGCACCCCAATTTTAGTCACACACTCTTTTTTATACGTTCCTGGGGTCACAGTCCCCTTCTTCAGACTGCACAAACAATTTGAAAAATGGTATACAATCACATGATATTTAAATGATCAGAACAGGATACTGAACAAAACCCTTTGTAAATCTGCCTAAAAGCCTTTGCTGCCATCTCCAAACATTAATGATTGCTACCTTGTCCTCTGGAATCATTAGCATATGCCTACTATGCTCCTAGATGCCTCATGGAAACCAAGGGGGAGTGTGTATTAATGGCTGTATTTGTTCACGCCCCTTTAGAAATTTAGTGAGCTAGTTATGAGCTTGAGTATTCTCAGAGGAGGCAGCTAGGGCATTACCATTTAGTCACTGGCTGTGATGTCAAATTCATGACTTACAATTGCTACGTGGAAGAACCAGGAAGCAGAAACGGGGGTAACAGGACATTGTCCAGTATTCAGGTTTATCTTATATATTTCAGATTTCTAACTATTGTAGTTTTGGGGTTTGGCGGTGCATTAGTATAGTATAGTATAGTATTTGAGGTTGAATAAAGACATACGTCCATCCAGTTCAACCCATCTAGCAATATCCTCATTTCCTGCCTAACTGTTGATCCAGAGGAAGGCAAAAAAAACCCACCAAATTTATGAAGGGGGAAAAAATTCCTTCCTGACTCCAAGTGGCAATCGGAAATTTCCCTGGATCAACTCTACTTTAACATTCCTTGTTTGCAGAAACTCATCCAGCTTTTTTTTTAAACTGACCAATGAACCTGCCATAACAACGTCCACTGGAAGACAGTTCCATAGCTTTACCGTTCTCACAGTGAAAAACCCTTTCCGAGCTTGAAGCCTAAACCTTTTTTCTTCAAGTCTTAAGGGATGTCCTTGTGTCCTTTGACATGTTCTATTGGTGAACAATGCCCCAGATAGTTTATTGTATGGCCCGTTAATGTATTTATACACAGTAATCATATCCCCACGCAAGCGCCTTTTCTCCAGCGTACATAATTGTAACTTTTCCAGTCTCTCTTCATATTCAAGCTCCCCCAATCCCCTTATTAATTTAGTTGCCCTTCTCTGAACCCTTTCCATTTCTAAGATGTCCTTTTTGTACACAGGATTCCAAAATTGCACTGCATATTCCAAATGAGGCCTTACCAATGCTTTGTAAAGAGGGAGAATTACATTTTCCTCCCTTGAATCCATACCTCTCTTTATACAAGACAGTACCATGCTGGCTCTGGCTGTTGCCGCCTGGCACTGCCTATTACCTATTACCTATTTATAAATTTTCCTTTGAGAGCTGGACTTACCTTTTAATAGGCTCACTTTCTCAGCTGATTAATGGTGCTATCTCTGTCTGAAATAGGTGCTGACACTTGACCAGGCCCCTTTACACCTGGGGTTCACATACAAGATTCAAAAAACAAGGTAGTCCATGATTCACCTGAGGAAGCAGAAACATACCTCCTGAAACATCGTGATGTATATGTGGGTTATAATAAACAATTTTACTTTGGAGTATTACTACCTTGATTTGTGGATCACATCTACATATATAGAAGTCAATCAGCCAGATGCACCAAGAGGCACATCTGCTGAAAATGGAGTTAAAAGACACGCTAACCGATGTTATATTGGTTACCGTGTCTTAAACTCGAACATTGCGGCTCCTGTGGGGTTATCGCGGAAGTTAACCACGCAGACACTGCAAGCGGGGCTATATTCGCATAGCACCTTACCTGTATGGTGCCCGCAATGGTAAAACTCCATTTTGGGATGCACGGAGAGGCGCTATGCGAATGTAGCATCGCCAGAGTGATTGCATAGGAGAGCCGATAGAGCCTGAATGTATGTAAGTTCCAGAAAAACTTCCTAATGTCTAGGACAATTTTGATGTGATGTGGTATACGTATGTTTCAAGACCCAGAAAAAAACATAGGCTACTTTACAACTTTTACAAACCAACCCTTACCCCTTTTTTTTAC
Source organism: Hymenochirus boettgeri (assembly GCA_019447015.1). Classification (NCBI taxonomy): domain Eukaryota; kingdom Metazoa; phylum Chordata; class Amphibia; order Anura; family Pipidae; genus Hymenochirus; species Hymenochirus boettgeri. The sequence continues at coordinate 229,436,917 of CM033474.1, read as the reverse complement.
CCCTTTTCATTGTGTCAAAATGCCTAACACACAACCAATCATAATATGCAGCCAGCAAATCACAGAGCAGAATGGTGCGAATGGCCAATCAGATGCCCCAGTTCTGCTAGCCCATTGGATAGGATAGAGTGGCAAACCTACACAGAGACAGAGATTCATGTCTTTAGAAGAGCTCTGAGGCAGTCGGTCTGAGCTGCACAATCAGTGAGTGCTGAACTTCAGAAAAGACACACAGGGTAAGAACCACAACTAAAGCTGGGTACACACTTGGCAGATTTTTGAAAGATGACAGACATGATCTGCAAGATTCTCTAATTTTTTAAAAATCAGGCTACACACAGTCCCGAGCATTTTCCCTATACACAGCATAGGGAGAACACTCGGGACAGTGTGTATGCAGATCTTTGAAAGATGTCATCTTTCACTGATCTGTACTGTGTGTACCTAGCTTCAGTCTGCTGCACCTTTTAATTATAACCTATATAGGCTTCTGAATCTATTGGGTGGCCCTCAAAGGTGGTCAGTTAATTGAGGGTGAGGTCTTATTTAGAATCCAGCATCGTGTAGGGTACCCACGGTTTACCAAATTTGCTGATTGGGTTTGGATAAACCCCAGTGAGTTTGATCGGGTTGTGGGTCAAGTTCAGTTAGAAAGCGATGGGTGCTGGTCATGTTAGGTAGCGGGTGCAGTTTACTGCAAAATATAAAATGTTTGGTCTGTAGTTTCATGCTTTTAACTGGTTCTCCTTAATTGCTCTTTACTGTGGAATTCCATTCCTATTAAGCCAAAATGTTTTAAATAGGAATCTGCCGCTCCAAACGTCTCAGTGTCATACTGATTTGATTAAGACGTGCAATGTGATAATCCTACTTAAAAGGCCTAATTACATGCACAACACCATCTGCAAAGATCTGTGATTAACCCATGAAAAAGTAATCATCCCACTCAAAGGGCAAGACAAAGAAAATCCTTACTGCACATTGTAAAAGTACTTAATGACTTCTGAAGATCTTGTCTGATGCTGTAATCTGTGGATAAGGTTAAACAAACAGATACATGTGTTCTTTAGGGGATTAACAGAGCATTTAACAATTCACAAGAGGAAACTAACTTTCATTCACTGGCATAAACAGTTGTCAGTCTAGGGGAAATGGAGAAAATAATGGTTAAGGTAGCCACACACATTCCTATCGTATTGTGCCGACAGATCCCATTGGTATCTGTTGCCACCCATGCGGTGTGGACCGCACACACAGCCCCGACTGATCGCCCATGTGCAGTATGAGGATTGGTTGGCCATACAGGGACCAATAGTATTGGTTCCATTTACGTATAGTAAAGGGAGCCAATATTGACCAGCCATAATGCAGATTATGGTTGTTTGTTGGCATTGCGACCAGTTGGTTTCAGACCCTTCACACTGCTGGTACCGGGTAAATCTTGTTTAAATGACTTGTTTCAGCACTGTGTTTGTGTTTCTGAAACATATATCATCTAGGTATAGGAACATATCACTATGGAGTACATTAAGGATAGAATTATGTTTCAGTAGATAGGACATTGATCAAATAGTGTTCACTAACCAGCAATTGAATAATAAAAACATGGATTTTGGGAAAAATTATATTAATTCTGATTGGCATCAATAGCTACACTATTGAGAAATGCATTGCACAGAACTACTGTATGCTAAGTTCAGGCTCACTAGAAGGAGATTTTGGGAGGCGATTCATATTACCCCGTCCTCTGCCATTTCTTAGGCTGGGTACACACCAGCCAATATTTTCGTCCCATTCATGGCACTTTCGGTCGATCGGCCGAAAATATTGGCTGGTGTGGGGCGGGTGGCCGCGACCAATCTTGATCGTCCGTTCATCCGGTGTGTCGGAAAATCACGATTGATTGTGCGGTTTCCTATGGAACCGCATGGTCGATCGATTGCAAATTTGTAAGTGGCTACATTTCCTGCGACCGACAGACATTTGTCCCAGCCGAGTGCTCGCTCAGTATAACTTGTCCCTCCATGTGTACCCAGCCTTAGTGCTGGAAAAGCTCACTGAGAATACCCTGCCTGCAGTCATGGCCATGACTGCAGCATATACCTGAAAGAGATGGAAGATGCAGGCCCAGATTGGGCCTCCAATCTTTAGTAGATTTCAGTTTGAACCTAAGGAATATAGCTTCTGGGACAGGGGGTTTACAGAAAATCTTCCGCCTTACCCGATCATAGTTTTTTTTCAGTACACCGATCAATATTGCCAATGGGTCACTCAAAAACGCAGAAAAAATGTCTTCTAAAGACCGGCATATGTGGCATCGATATTCCGATTAGTTTGAAGTTTGATCTGTCAGGTCAGAAATCGATTGTACATTCATTTAATAGGACAAGTTAAAAAATAAGTTATAAATCAAATTAGTAAAGAATCGCATTTGTAAAGGAATCACTTTAGTAAAGAATCATTTTTATAATCTTATTTATAAAGGAATCACATTAATAAAGGAATCACATTAATAAAGGAATCACATTAATTAAAGATTCACATTAATAAAGGAATCACATTAATAAAGGAATCACATTAATTAAAGATTCACATTAATAAAGGAATCACATTAATAAAGGAATCACATTAATAAAGGAATCACATTAATAAAGGAATTGCATTAATAAAGGAATTGCATTTATAAAGGAATTCTATTAATAAAGGAATCACATTAAAAAGGAATCACATTTATAAAGGAATCACATTAATAAAGGAATCGCATTTATAAAGGAATCACATTAATAAAGGAATCACATTAAAAAGGAATCACATTAATAAAGGAATCACATTAAAAAGGAATCACATTAATAAAGGAATCACATTAAAAAGGAATCACATTAATAAAGGAATCACATTAATAAAGGTATCACATTAATAAAGGAATCACATTAATTAAAGATTCACATTAATAAAGGAATCACATTAATAAAGGAATCACATTCATAAAGGAATCACATTAAAAAGGAATCACATTTATAAAGGAATCACATTAATAAAGGAATCACATTAAAAAGGAATCACATTAATAAAGGAATCCCATTAAAAAGGAATCACATTAATAAAGGAATCACATTAAAAAGGAATTGCATTTATAAAGGAATTCTATTAATAAAGGAATCACATTAAAAAGGAATCACATTTATAAAGGAATCACATTTATTAAGAAAACGCTTTGGTAAAAAATTGCATTAAAGGGCATGTCCAGCCCTTTTTTCAACTTTTTATATATTATAGATATTGGTCCCCAAGCCCCAACCACCATAATAGAATTCTTAGAAAGTGCCCCGATATGTACTTACCTTCCAAATTTCCTCCGCCGCACTGCCCGGCCCTCTGCTTGCACGGAAATGCAAGCAGGGGGCGGGACCGGCAGTCCCATCCCTGATTGGCTGAGAGGCAGCCAATCAGGGATGCGGCTGCCGGCTGCTCAGAACGCTGGAGGATAGAGAGACGGTAAGTAACTATAGGGGGACTTTCTAAGAATTCTATTACGGTGGTTGGGGCTGGGGGACCAATATCTATAATATATAATGGGGATTTTACACTAGGGCGAGGGAGAAGAAAACGGCAGGGAGAGGGAGGGGGGGGAGGACTCTCCTGCGCATGTCTCAGACCTTGTTGAGGTTGAGCCTGAGACAGGCGCAGGATGAGTCACCCAGACCTTCTACACTACACTTTCCTGGACTTTGGAGGGGCACAGCATGGCAACCATAAGGAGCTGGGATGTAAGGTAAGGATTTTTGTACGCTACAGAGTGGGGCCAGTATGGGGTTAAATTTGAGTTTTGGGGGTGGACATGGAATTGGAAATCTATGTGGCTCTGTTTTCAATTAAATTTCAAAATTTAAAATGATCTAGCACAAATTGACCTATGTGTGGCTTTATAGCCTGTGCACATAAGGCCAACCTTTTAGTCTGATTCCCAAATTTGTTTTGCAAAGACCAAAAGATTTTGTCAGATTTTGAAAAATGGATTGGACGCAGTGGAAATTTCCATGGTTTTAAATTGGCCATGTGATCGTTCGTTCTAAATTTGGCACCATCAGATTCATTCCCACCATGTTGTTTGTGTTACGAGTAGTAGTCTGTTGTGAAAATCACCTATTGTGTAAATATACAGATAGCATGTAAAAATACTTTAGATGGTCCAAATCGAATGATTAGTCATGTCAGTAAATCATGGCAAATCTGTCTCAGCGAAATGACATCCGTTGTGGCAATCGACAAAACCGATGCTATTAGATGCTTGCCAACTGGTCAAATTGCAAACGGTCATCTGGGCCAAAAAAATCTGACTGTGTGTTTCTAGCTTTAAGGTACCCATACACCTGCAGAAGTTCTTGCGATGTTCCGGATAACCACCATAACCGATAACTTTACAACCTACATTACAGACGTAATTAAATGTTAAATGCTGATTAGAATTACCATTTATTTTGCAACTGCAAGTCGGGTACAAAATAAAACAGGTCTGGTGGTCCCTAAAGGATCATGGCTCGAATGTCACTGGAACGTCGGAAAGTGGGTTCCTAATGTATGGGCACCTTAATGCATAAAAAATGTTGTCAACTGATATTGTGTTTCTCTCCAAAAGTTGTTGCTTGCCCTTTAATCTTACCCTTAGTACAATGTGTCTCCAACTGTTAAGATGGTTAAAAACATGAGTGTTGGTGATAGGATTAAAAGAGAGAATGTGATTAAAGAGAGATAAGATGGAACTCTACTGTAGCTGTGATAGAATGCAGATGTTGCAATTATAGGCCCCTGAGTTTGGGAAAAGTTGGACAAAGATTATCTCTTATCAGTCTGGTGCAGAGAAAAAGGCTTCCCGACAGCAGGAAGATTATATAGAGAAGATATGAGAAGATAAGATACATTCCCGAGAGGAACACACAGCTCAGTAAACAAATTAACACCACTTCCACCAAGCAGAACATCAACATTCGATGTCAGTCAGTAGTGGAAAGAAAGTGGATATTTTTGTAATGAGTAACATCAATCTTATGGCAGATTTATCAATTGTATTACCAAAATGATAACATAAGGACAGAATTCAGGTTTGGTGCTCTTTGGCTAACCAATTCTGTTTGAAAACTTCCACCTGTCACCGTTAAGGTATTTTAAGCTGCAAAATCATAATTGTGAAACCTAACCAACCTCAGCTATTGTGTCCAGTGCAAGAAAGGCAGCTTTATGCATCATAAATTCTTGCATTCCTTAAATATCAATGTTATACCGTACCATTAGGCCATAGACCGATATTATCAGCTGATCATGGCCAATAATAAAGTCCTGCCGAAAATCTACTGCCATGTTAGCTAATTATACGCAGACATGAAGCACAACGTATTTCTGATATATAAATATATAGAACTTTTTAAATTGTGTCTATTATGGCTAATGCCCTATGGACTTTTTCACTTTTTATTTGCTTCTACTACTTTGGCTTTTACACTCCACAGACTGCAAATTCTGTTTTTTATTGTGGATTTTCCCTATTTATAGCCTCAGGTTGGCCATGGGTTCATTTCATTAAATGTTTTTTTGTTTAATTGCCACTTTATTGCAGTTTCCAAGGGAGAGCTGTGGACAGCTGCCAGCAATGCTTTGTCTGCTCTGATCAGCTCTGGTGTTTATTTTAGGTTAAGGGCATACGTTGCCGTGTTTAGACATTCCATAATTCATACCTGCATTAGCAGATACCTGGAACTCTCCCTTTGTCTATATTGTGGGGAAACCATTTGGAATTCTGCAGATTTCCTAGGGTCATATTTATAAACCCACGGTATTGGTCATGGTTGTAAATGTATGATCACAATCATAGAAAACCGTGTGGTAGTAAACAACTGCAATGGTATTCTATGGGGATAGTAAATCTACCGCGGCTTTATGAATATGGCCCCTAATCTCTGCAGCCCCCATTCCTAAAACTATTGGTTTTCTGACGTTGGTCTTGATTTCAGAGAGGACATGGGCAGGTCACTCTTTGTTTTGTAAACAAATTGCCTAGGGCACAAGTTTACCATAGAAAGATCACTTGGAATTGACTGACATATTGACTATTGACTGACATATTGACCATTATTATTATTATTATTGATTTATATAGCGCCAACATCTTCCGTGGTGCTTTACAATTACATAGTCATACATTACATACACAGGTAATACATAATATAAGTAAACAGAGTGATGAGTTTCTTACAGCAATACTGTGATACAATAGGAGAGGACACTGCCCAAAGAGCTTACAGACTAGAGGATATAGGGGTGAGACATTAGGTTGCGGAAATCGGTAGGCTGTAAATAGATTGACAGTGGAGGGTGAAAGGCGTGTTGGATCATATTGGGTAGTAAGAGGGGTAATGTTTAGGCCAGCTTATATACTAGTCTAAAGAGGTAGGTTTTAAGGTTACGTTTGAAGGTGTTAAGGGATGGTGAGTGACGGACAGATGGAGGAAGGGAGTTCCAGAGCAGAGGGGCAGCACGAGTAAAGTCCTGAATGCAGGCATGGGAAGATCTGACCAAAGTGGATGAGAGGAGGGTATCATTTGCAGAGCGGAGGCTGCGTCTGGGACGGTATCGCTGGATCAGCTCTGAGATATATGGAGGGGCTATGTTGGATAGTGCTTTATAGGATAGGGTTAGCAGCTTGAACTGGATCCTTTGTGTGATGGGAAACCAGTGGAGGGACTGGCAGAAAGGAGAGGCATTAGAGAAGCGAGAAGAGAAATGAATGAGCCGGGCAGCAGAGTTGAGAATGTAATCCCACTGTGTATAGCTAGCTTTAAGGTGCCCATACATCTATAAGATTTTAGTTACCCGACCGAGCGCTCACCCGATGTTCCTTCGATCCTGCCGGAACTGCTTCTCCCGATCTTACATTTGACCGACATGCGATCGCAAAATGAATGGGATTTTGCGATCGCATGTCGGCCGAATATAAGATCGGGAGAAGCGGTTCCGGCAGCATCGATGAACATCGGGTGAGCGCTCGGTCGGGTAAGTAAAATCTTATAGATGTATGGGCACCTTAAGTATTGAAATACTTCGAGTGAGATAATGTCTTCATATGTTCCTCTTTAATCTAAATTCAGATAAAACATGACACATCTGACAAGACGTTTATATGGAAAAGCCAGAGCCATTCTAGTTAATATAGTTTATATAGAGATTCTCTGATAAAGTATAATAGTATGAGATGATTATAACTTTATTGCATATCTTCATTATCTTTAACTGCATGGAATGGCTCCAAACCTTTAAAGTCTATTGCATAATATTATTGTACCTACAGTTTTGTTTGAATTGGATTTTTTATTTGGAATATGTAATGGAAATTGTTGGGCCAATAAAGTTTGCTATAAAAACCCAATTATAGAGAACAACTGAGGACATAATGAAAATGAAATATTTATCTATATCTAACCAAATCTGTCTGTCAATCTGATTTATTTATCTATGTTTAAGGCCCGGAACACACAGGTCAATCTTGACCCTATTTTTGGGTCCGTCAGGCTATTGATCAATAAACCAATTGGTCGTCTGCCGGTCAAAAAAAATACTATTTTTGTCTGGCTGATCACATGGGATATTTAAAAAGACGATTACAGCCGCCTATCTTCTTAAGATTTCAGCATGAAATCTGGAGGTTGGGGACTGGAAGATGGGGTCAATGGAAAAATTCCCACCAGTCTAATAAAAACTAGAAAACCGAATATGATCTATTGATTTTGCCAAAAAAGGAAAAAATAATATTGTGTATGGCCGATTGTTCAGAAAATATTGTATGTTGTGGGTGCCAACAGCCATGGCCGATCTCGTTGTTTGTTTGTCTGCATTGAATGAACTGGTGAGCATGCAGTTCTACAGCAGTCACGGCGAACTGTCGGCCTTGACATCTTCTTTGCATGCTCTTGAACTTGGCCTAACAAACGCTGCTGTAAAAGCAATGCACAAGAAGAAGCAAGCAAGTCTGTGGTGTGTGTCTGTGTCTGCCCTCTGCCAGCCTCTGCTCTGATTGACTTCTCCAGTAGTTAAAGGCACAGGTATACATACAGTATTATTTATGCTAAATACACTTGCTAGTACAGTGCTACTGTACTTAATTCTAATGTGCTCCCTTTCTCAGAACATACATGTATACAGTGGCATAGCTACAGACTTATGGGCCTGGATACAAAATTTGGGCATGGGCCCCCAACACTGCCACAAACACAAATCGGCAGCGCAAATCAAATAATCATTTCCATAAAAAACATCCAAATTCATCATTAAGATTTTTTTTCAAGGCACTCATTTTAAATCAGACAAACATACTTTACCCTTACACCTAGCAAAACTATCCAATCAGATTCAAACAGTATTTCTAAACTTAGATCCTCTAACCTTCTAAACTAACTAACCAACTGACGCTAGTAAAATGCTTGGCACACAGAGTGGTAAAATGCTTTGTATGTAACCACAAAGACTGGTTAAATGCTTGGCATGCAGACACTGATAAACTGGTTGGGAAACTGACATCACACACAGCCAGAAACTGGTTAAATGCTTGGCACACAGACAATGGTAAAAATGCTTTGTACACAGACCACTGGTAAAACAGTTGGCACACAGACTGGTAGATTTGGAACCTTAGCACAAAATGGGGCCCCCTCCTTGGCCAAGGGCCCTGGTGCACTCCTGGTAGCTAGATATGCCCCAGCATGTATTAATTGAACAAAATGAACTTTTAATGTTTAAAGCACAAAAGTGTGTTTTTTCCCATCATCCCAATTAAACCCAAACTATCTATGCCCCATTTCAGATCGTAATGGTTAAAGGGCAACTTTAGCAACTTTTTTACTTTCTCTAGTTTAAGGGAGAGTTAGGTGACATATTCTTACCTCTCACATCCCACTGCAAAATGAGCAATCAACATTGACAGAAGGACTAGAGCAAGGGCTGCTGTCAGTATCTGATCCAGACTTTTCTCTAGCCTGTGCATGTGCCAGGGGCAATAGCGACTGTCAAAGTTAATAGCTTATTTTGCAGTGGGAAAAGTGTTACGGACAGATGCTTTTGTTGAGAAAAACGGTGTGTATCACTTTAAAAAAAAATATGTGTGCATTTCAATTTTTGCTAAGATCATCAGATCGTCTTTGAATATAGTAACAAACTTGGAATATGGGCATAAATGCAATCGAAATATGATTGGAAAAATCACTACCTGTCTCCATCAGATCAGTACTGAGGGCTCATTCAATCTAGGTCCGTTTTTGTTTGTTTGGACAGAAAATGACGGAGCAGTGCGTTTCTAACACATATCAGATTGGTTCGGTCCATTAAAAATAACTCACTGCTGCATGAATTTCTGTCCAGAAACCGACCCATTTATAGCCTAGTGTTGGGGAAATGGACAATAAGACAGACAGAAACGGACAAAATAATTGACTTTTTGTATGTGTTTGGGGGGCGGCACACAGGAAGGAGAATGGGTACAAGTTAGCTGGCCTAGGGGTGAGAAAACTATAAATCCAGTCTTGTATTTACCTGAGGAGGGACCTATTTATAGTTCCCTACATACTGTACTGTAATTTGTAATTGGAAAGGTTCATACACATGTACGATGTTTGCAGCAACCCTCGACCATGACGCCCACCCTCGCTGCAAACATTGTATGTGTAAACAAGGGTTAAAAGGCAAGATCACCACTTAGATTGGAGGGAACAATCAGGGGGATGCACCGAGCGCTGATATCGGCAGCCCGGCGATGTTATATGCCGATAGCGGCGCTCAGAACATCGCTACCTGGCGATTTTCTATTCCGGCATTTTTAACGCCAGCTATTAGCTGGCGTTGAAAGTGCCGCAATAAAATGCCGATTTCGGCATATAACATCGCTTGCGGCAGCTGCGCTGTTAACTTTCGCGTTAGCCACGCAGCCGCCGCAAGGAAGGAGTTAAAGTCACGCTAACCGATATAACATCGGTTAGCGTGACTTAAACTCCAAATCCCTGTATGTGTTCCCAATTGTCAGTAGCTCTATAGCTACAAAAAATGTAAATTAACCCAATATTAGGAATTCTCTAACGGTTTTGAGTATTGTCCTTACCAATTTTTTAAGCTTCATACACATGTGCGATTGTGGGGGCGGACCCGCGACGCATGATTTTTATGCAAGCCCGTTTTGGCCCATAATCATGCTGTGAATAGACCATTTGGACTAGGTTTGCTGAAGATCCGCCAGGCAGACAAAGTGCCTATACACGGCATGATCGAAAATTAACAATAGGTTTAACGATCATTAAAGACGCGGTATAGCTATAAAGCGATACCACACCTTATGAATATGGCCCAAAGCCTAGCTTCAGAACGGGACTGGACATACCCACCTTGGAACACCAATTTTACACTCTGTCCCAAAACCCACTTCACCGCCTCTGACACATCCATTCTACGTGCCTTCTCTGCCCACACTCCATCCCTTGCACTGCCTCGGACCCTCCTGCTACACAGCCGACAGAATATGCCATACCTGGTTATGGTTAACAGGCAGGTATAAAGGGTATAAAAGAATGTAAAACAGTAGGACATACACAGGGTTATACAGTAAAAGTTCTTATTGTTTAAAATGGTGCTAAATTTGCCCCAACCAATAAGATGTTAGCTTTCAAATGTTAAATAATATCTGATTGGTTGGGGAAAATTTAGCACCATTTTAAATGATAAGAACTTTTATTGAATAACCCCGACAGTGTTTTAGTACACCGAAATTCCTAAATGTAGGCACAGAGGGGCAATTTTTTAAAAGGCGCAGTAAGGGCTAGGCCACACTAGCGCGTTTTCCGCTTGCGCCTGCGCCCGCAATTTTCGCTAAAATGGAAATCGCGGGAACGCAAAAATTCCCGCGATTTCTGATGCGCATGCGATTGCGCGTCTGTTCACGTTTTGGTAACGCATGCGTTCACCATTTTTGGTGCGTTAACGCATGCGTGTCCATAACGCGAAAAGGCGAAAACGCATGCACGAAACGCCAACACAAGCGCGAAACGCGCACACAATCGCGTGTGATAACGCTTGCGATTTTGTGCGCGATTCCTGTGCATTGCAGTGTGGCCTCACCCTAATGGAAAACTGAGATACTGCGGATGTTAAATAACATAATGATAATGTTCAGTAACTTGTGGGTGCATTTATATGTGGATGATATCCATTATTAAGTGAATTAACATTTTTTAACCGATTTAACAAGGCAATTAAATTAAAGTGTCTTTCTCAAAATCTTGGTGTTGCCCCTTGGTGTGACAGGGCATACAAGAAGAGACAAGCTGTATCTAACGAGTAGTAGGAAAGAGATGTTTGTTAATTAATATATATAACCTGGAGCCAAAGTCCATTAATGTTCTACAGTAAAGATTCGTACATATCGAACGACCCCCTACCTAACGCATACACAGTCCGTTTCGGTCGTCCATCACGGGTGTTTGTCGGGCTCTGGAGTCGGTTGGGGCTTGGGGGTCTAGTGAAAATCGTCAGGTGTGTACAAACCTTAAGGTAAAGTGCGGTTTGTGAGATGCAGTTTGAGGGCCATGGCCATTTGTGGCCTTTTTTAGGTATCTACTAAATGACTGTGATTGTATATTTATACTCATTCGGACGTACAATACCATGTGGTTATAGTCTACCACTATGGTATTGTATAGGCAAGCGTAAATATGAGAATTCTGGGTTAATTTTATATATCAATAAGGGTTGAGCTTACTGATAAGGCAGGTTCAGTATTTAAAATCTACTTTTTAGTGATAAAATAAATCTTTAACTGGAGCAAAATATAGGGTCTTATTGATAGTGAGCTATTAATATGCTTGTATGTTCTTTACTATTGACACAACACTTGCATCTGGGTACACACGGAGGGACTATTTGTCCCAAGCGAGCGCTCGGCCGGGACAAATGTCCGTTGGTTGCTGCAAATTCAGCCGCGGGCAAATTTGCGAACGATCGGTAGTTTGCTCCCATATGGAACTGCACGATTGATCGGAATTTACTGACACGTCCAATCGTTCGTTCGTCCGATCTGGCCGAACGGACGACCGAGGTTGGTTACCGCTGACCACCCCAAACCAGCAGATTTTTCACACGACCGACTGAAAGTGCCGTGAATCGGTCGGCCGAAAATATCTGCTGGTGTGTATCCAGCCTTACCAGAAATTTGCATTTGAAAACTTCCTTCTTCTTCAGTATTGTCTGACGTTAATTTTCAAACTTTTCTGATCAAGCAAACAACCGATCCCTAGGGACAATCCCAACTGGAATTGGTTGTCTAGTCATAACTCAGTCTTAAAGCGGAAGTTCAGTGCAAATACATGTACTTTTCAGAAAAAAGAGCAGTATTTTTCCATCCCAGTGACCTTAATCTGTCAATTCAGCATTTTGTCTGTGTATAAATAAATGCAACCAAAATACTGACTTCCTGTTTGGATGACCCCTAGTAGAGACCGTTATGGTCTTGCCCTTGACCCAGCGCCTAAGTTGATTCAGTTGCTCAGTAGAGATCTGAGCATGTTTGACCCATTCAACAGCCAATCAGTAGAAATTACTGTTAGGAACATTCCAAGGATATGCTTATGAAGGTTCTCATTCATCCAGGTCATGGTATATCTGTTGTATTCAATTAGATCAACTGGACTTGAAGTTTAGTTCTTGAAGACGTTTCGCTAGTCATCCGACTGGCTTTCTCAATTCAGAATGACTTGTACAAGAATCTGTGGCAATTATGTACCCTGGAAAATCCCAATTAGCATATCACAGCCAGGGCGTTCCTATAACACCTCTTAGCCACTATCCAATCACGCCCTTAACACCTGGCTGTGATATGCTAATTGGGATTTTCCAGGGTACATAATTGCCACAGATTCTTGTACAAGCCATTCTGAATTGAGAAAGCCAGTCGGATGACTAGCGAAACGTCTTCAAGAACTAAACTTCAAGTCCAGTTGATCTAATTGAATACAACAGATATTCCAAGGATGTGGTGCATCCTGGGAAGAAGAAGGACCGTTAGAACCTGAAATGTCAGCTCACTTATGTCAACAGCAGGGAACAGCAAAGGGTACGAAATCAACTGATTTTTTAAACTGGAAATGAGAATATGTAGAATAACTAAGAAGGCATTACACAAACCATTAATTTAACAAATATTGATAATTTCCACTGAACTGTCCCTTTAAACAACAATAGTGTTGTGTCTATGGCCCGCCTTATATATCCAACAAATTTGTAACAGGCCTTGATTGTAATTCAACAAGGCAAGTGGAGAATCAAAAATATACAGACCTATTAAAAGGAAAACCAAAGGATCACACCCATCATGCAACAAAATGGCTGCAAATGAACGTCTTTTTTTCCATTAATCTGGCCAATAGCCTTCTCATAGGCAGTAATAGGCCTGTGGTACCAATTATAATCTTATTGACGGGGCACTGATGGAATGCAAAAATGAATGATTAAATATGTTAAAATGCTAGAAGTCTTTCCAGATATGCCAGTCATTTAATAGGAATCTGCAGGGATTTTCCTATAGTTATTTACAGCTGATGGCACTTTCTCATGAATCTTCTGAGGGAAGAAACAAGATGAAAAGAAGTGGAACCACTGGCAGATATTCTGATTACAAGGGAGTAAAGTGGGATTTGGCACAACACAGTCAGTACCGCAAAATAAATATTCTAATAAACACGTAGAATTAAAGTCATTTTTCAAGGTTTTACCTTTTACTTTTACAAATGTGCTTTTAATTTTGATGCCAGTTGCACAGATTTAAAGTATATTTTTCTTTCCCTGTGAAAAGCTTACTTACTGCCATTCTTCTAAATTGATGGAAGAATGTTTCTTAATGCCCTACCCCAAAACTGTACAGTGAGTAGGTCAGACGTTAGTGTGGTTTTTACCATTAAGGTCAACCACTGGATCCTTATTAGAAGTAGCCAGAGTTCTGGAGAATAGCTACACACACAAGGCTACATTATGTTGGTGGGGAGCAGGCTATTGGGGTATGTCTTGCAGGGATTAGCTACTGCCCTTGGTGTTATTCCATCCGGTCTGTACAGTGCACAGCAATTGGTATAGCTGATACATTTGTACAGTCAGGGGGTCTGTGGTATAAAAGTATCTGTTACTAAATTTGTTTTAGTAAGGTTGGGTACACATGGGCGGATTTTTCTCTCCGACCCACTGTTCACCACGAATCACTGTCGGGCGCAGCAAAAATCGCTACGGCCGTCAGTTTGCCGTGACTGATATTGCAGTCCATAGGCGACTGCACGATCAGCTATGATTTACCACCGCGTCTTATTGCCTTTTACCCCGATTTGGCCAAACGGGTGACAGACATTGTGTGTACTCAGCCTAATATCAGAGAGTATTACAATTCATTGCCATAATCAGAAAGTGAATTCCAGACATCATAGTATAAGGTTTGTATATCTTTTTAAACTCATCCTTTCCTAATAAAAAAAATAAACAGGCTGCTCGTTTTATGGCTAAAAGTGCTCCTGTTCCTCCCCCAGATGTAGGTGTGCTTTAGCAAAGGAGAGAGCAATGTCAGCTGCAGCAAGAGCGCCATGTTTAAAGGGCAACCCCACCCTCATAATAACATATTTTATAAAGAATGTCCTCTTTAAAATATGTTGATATATCATACTTTGTCCTCTGAATTCATTACTGTATGCCTGCTATGCTTCTGGAGGCCTCATGGAAACTGAGCAATTTAGAAACCTGTACTGAGCCTGTACTGAGCCTGGGCATGCTCAGAAGAGGCAGACAGGGGATAAACCTTCATTCATTGGCTGTGATGTCAAATATCAAATCCATAACCGACAGTTGCTGACTGGAAGAACCAGGAAGCAGAAACAGGGGATTTCAGGATTTCAGATTTCAAACTATTACAGTTTAGGGTTTTGGGGGTAATTTACCTGTATATAAGTTTTCATTGGAGGGATGGACTTGCCCTTTAAAGGGTATGTCCACCCTTCTTTTCAATTTTTTATATAGTGTAGGGCTTAGTCCCCCAGCCCCAACCACTATATTTTTAATGTAAGAAACTTCTCCAAACATTACTTACCGTCCCTCTTTCCTCCGCTGCACTCCCCAGCCCTCTGCTTGTGCGAAAATGCAAGCAGAGGGGCGGGACCGTCAGCTGTGTCTAGGATTGGCTGAGAGGCAGCCAATCACGGACGTGGCTGCCGGTAGGTCTGAACGGTGGAGGAAGGAGAGGAGGTAAGTAAAGATCAGGTAATTTTCTTACATTAAAAATATAGCGGTTGGGGTTGGGGGACTAAGCCCTACACTATATAAATGGATTTTGAGCTAGGGGGTGAGAGTCCAAAACGGGAGGGAGAGGGAGGGGGAAAATTGCTGCAGTGCGCATGCTAAACTTCTCCCGGAGGGGAGACAGGAGGCAGGATGGGGGGGGGGGGACTACAGGAGAACCATTTGGAGCTAGGATGTAAGGTAAGGATTTTTATTTACTACAGAGTGGGGCTAGTGGGGGGGGAATTATAGTTTTGGGGGTGGACATGCCTTTTAACTGCTCCTCTTCCTTTGCAAAAAACAAGTTGAAGTACTACCTCTTAGCTCTAATAAATATTGAGTTGTTTTGGGCATTCTAGTATATTTTACTAATTTCATTATACCAAAAGACACATTCACAAAGAAGGTGCATATAGTCAAGGGCTGTTTAAAGAACATACAGCAATCTGCAAATCCTATTGTTGCTTAAACAAAGGTTTTAGGTACTGACGTGCTTATTTCACTAACTTAAATGCCTAGGTTAACACTAACAAACTTAAAAATTTCGATGTATTTTAATAGATTAAAGGCACAACAACAATGCACACATATTTTAATTTATGTCAAGGATCCAAAATCTATAGACACATAAAAGTCTGTAATGTGTTTAGGAGCCAAGACTGCATTACATGGTGTTTTAAATATGCCAACAATCTTACCACATAACTCTCTATATAAAATAATAATTGGGTTGTTTATACGTTTATAGTACCTACATTTTGTTACTAGGCCAAAATGTTTAATATTAAAACAATGAAAGGAATCAAGACTTCAGAAAAAAAGAAAAACTGAATCAATACATGAGATATACAACAAAAGAATTAATAAATTGTTACGTGATAACGAACATTTCTATTCCTAAAACAGTTTACTTTATTTAAAAATTGCTAACTCTTACTTTAAATTAAAATGTTATTATTTTAATCAACTACTTTCCAGACACATATTATGCTGGAAACACCTTCTGGCAATTTAGATCCAGTCTGTTAGTCAGAAATTATAGTGGCATCGCCTATATTTCGGTCTGAACCATCTTGCAATCCATTAAAAAATTCAGAATCCACTGTGATCTAGGGCCATAATCACTGGCTTGCAGTATGTGAATCTTCCAATACCACGGGTTATTGTTAATGTATGGCAACGGTCGAACATTTATGAATCCCTTGCTGTACAATACCATGCAGTAGTAGCTTACCTCAATGGTATAGGCCAGCGTACAATAACGATTGTGTTTGTAAAATAACAAAATCATCATTTTACGATCATGATTATGATAGTTAAAGACATTGCAAAATAGTGATACTATGCCTTTATAAATGTAGCCCTTGCAGACATGCCTAGAGATTAATGAAACTGGCGAGTTTTGTTCCAGTTCTGCAGGAACTACTGAAGTTTAGATTTTTTTTCATTTTCAATAAAAAGTTCCAAACTTTGAAAAATCCGTTGGATCCATGGATTTTTGAAACCGGTAGTTCCAAATCAAAACCAGGTTTGATGTAAAGCCGGGATTCATCACAAGTACCAACCAGTTTTGAGGAAAAACGTCAGGGACAACAAATCCCATCAGAGGGGAAGTATGTATGGTCCATCTAATTGACCAAAATATTGTTCCTTCTTAATTGTGGTAGTCATAATATTGAGCAGAAGGAACTACCCAACATCTTGTGAATACATTTGTGAATAAAGCAAGAAATCGTCAGGGCACTAGCGAGATATATCACAAAAAATGATATTAGTATGCGGGTGCTCTACAGATATAGATAAAGGCTAAATCAAGTAAAAGGAAAAAAGGAAAACATGTGGCACTCCAATCAAGGTCACTGATACATCAAATATATACTAAAAACCCTTTATTGTGACAATGTATGGGCAAAGCAAAACATACATTTAAAAACACTTAAAAATATATATACAATATCCAAAACAGGATCATACACCACCCTGGAAATAAATAGATACCATATAGCTGAAGATGGTAGATGAAGGGCCAACAATGGCAAAGTGCTAACAAATTGAATATATAACTCCCTAAGGAAAGTAAATAGTATAATGAACACCCCTAGTTAAATCATCAGCAGCAAGGATGATAAATATAAGTCAGTATATATCAATATATTGCAACTAGCCCAATAAATATACACAAAGAAGCAAAGGTAAAAGAAACCTGGAAGAGCTATACCAAGTGAATACATTTGTTCAGATTAAAGTCATGAACCCATACAAATAACTAAATATATGTTTGTAAAGCTGGGTACACACAGTACCAATCTGTAAGATTCTGTCATTCAAAGATGAGGGTACACACAGTCCCAAACGTTCTCCATATACACAACATTTCCCATGACCATGGTTGACTCACTATAGTGCAGGGGGCTGACCGCGTCAGATATACAGTATAATGTTACTTGTGTTTGGGTGAGATAAAATTACCAGTAGAAGTAAAATCTACTTCTCCCTGGTGCCGGGAACAGACAACACATTTATTGAGTACCATAAAAGAATGTTAATTACAAACCTAAATATAATAAACATGAAAACTAGGGGAATATAAATCCTTTATTAACATCTGGGAAATAGAAGCATTAAGAACAATAGCTGGCATTCTTACCTCATTTATCTACCACTTGTTGACCCCATACTGCCTCAATCCCTTCTGTGCACAGCCAATATTACAGACGTTATGAAGGACTATGGGGGAGATGCAATATATTTCACTATCGCTACCTACGTGCACTTGTATACCCTAACACGTTAGTACATGGGTTAGTGTGATTTTAGCGCTTATTTTGCATCTCCCTGTATATTGTGATGCTTTACATGCTATATGGGGACAAAGAGCTTTATTGCTATGGGCTATGGCCAGTTTATATACTGCTCTTTACTTAAAGAAGTTGGAATTTGAATGTTTTTTACCTCTTTTATTTCCCAACCCCTCCTCCATCTTCCCCCCTGCAACACAGACAAATAAGCACTCGTGTTTCAAATGGGTGACCTGTCTGGGGGGTTCTCTTCAGGAGCAGTCAGCTGCAGCACCAGTGTTATATCTGATACTTCCAGCTTTACAGTTATCAGTGGGAGGTAGGGGTATTCTCACCTACCTCCAATTGAAAATCAGGAATTAATAAAAAGTGGTAAACCAGTGATCTATTATTAAAGAATATTTAAAACAAGCAAACTTTTGACATACTTACCAAAATTTCCATAGTGTTGGCACATGTATTACACACAAAAAGTTGTGCTTGCATGCATTCTACTCACTCTAGCAATTACCATAAGCACCTAACCAGAAGCCACACGCTTGCATTGGGTGTTTCATTAGCAACTCTTAATTAGCACATTGAAAATGCACTTATCTGGCCTAAAGGTTCTGTCTCCGCCTTTCTTTTGTATTCCCTGATGCTAGCAGGTTAATAAATATACAGATGTATACATACTGACTGATGTGCATGACAGGTTACTTGCAGGCAAAATGTCCCCACCTTGGCCAGTCCCCCCTGTGCTGAACACAACCAGAGACTAACCCTTCCCCACTGAGAACAATATTTATTACTGGTTCGGTAAGCAGGTTAATCTCTTACCACGTGTAAAACGAGTGTTTTCCTGATTGCACTATACAAACCCAATAAAAACGTTTTTATGGTTCTTCTCCTAGTACTTTAAATTGTCCTACCATTACCTTAACCTCACTTCACATCCCGGCTTTCTGCTACCCAGTCTTTGCATTTCCCCCCTTTTATAACTCCCAGTCCCCCCCCCCCTTTTCCTCCTCACTGTAGAAAATAATATCCTTCCCTTTATTACCTTAATTATTGGTAAAAATGGATGGATTACATTGTGCACATGCAAACTCTTCACGCAATCCTCCATAACGGTTTATTGTGGCAAAAGAAGTAAATGTTTAAATGATGAATAAAATAACATTGTGGAAGAGAAAAAATCCTGTTTCAAAGCTGTTAAATCCTTTTGTAGCTTACGTCATTTCTAGATCGCTGATGATGTGAGTAATAAAATATATAAAGTTTATTTAGCCAGACCACGTTGTGCCAGCATGTGGTAATTACTTTTCAGTAAACCAGGGATCTCCTGGGGATCACCATCTGTTCAACTAGAATGCCCAGCATCATCCAGCTGTTATTGGAAGTCACAGTTCAAAACAGCTGGAGAACCACAGGTTGATGTCCTAAGCGTAAATAAATGCAATGCACGTGTAAACTGAGATTTTATTGTGTCAATAACTAATGGATTATCATAAAATACAGATAATACAGTCATGTAAACACAAGGCACATCAGCATATTATAATGGAGCAGTAAAGAAAATATCCAGGCATGACTCAACTAGGCTGTTGTAATTGCAGCTGTAATATCTAGGGACAGTCCTGTTTTCCATGTGGATTTACCTCCGACCCTATGTTCTACTATTAGTCCTTTCTCTTTGGAGCTCTGTTAATCCTCTAGTCTGCTTAGTTGAAGAATTTCCTTGGGCGTAAGACTGCATTGTGAGCCCCACGTGAAAAAATACTTTCTGGTTCACATTCAAGAATGCGTGATATATTAAGTAACACAAACTTGGCTTCCCAAGGTAAAATCTAACAAATCTGATCACATTTGTCTATACAAAAAAAGAAGAAAAAACAAAACAAGAGCAACGGAACAATGGAAAAACGCTAAAAAGAAAGAAAATAGAAGGCCGGATAAAATCACATCATGCGGACAGATGGAATGTTGATATTATGTTGCTGTAGTACATATTGTGATGGTACTTACTCCTTGACATCTTGTTCTCGACACTGAAAGCATCACATTACATTTTAATTAAAGCCATGAAACAGAACGGAGCACGTCAAACCTTATCCAGAACAGCAGAGAGGGGAAAGGGCTAAAACACAGAAAGACATGTGTAATCAATATTAAATGTAAGGACAATAACAGGTAACATTCTCTGTCCTGACTTTTCCAACCATCAAATCAAACAAGCAAGAGGAATCCACTCACAGTAAAAGCTGATTGTGGGATAAAATGCAGCTGCTCCATGTTGGGAAGGATTTGTTTTGAACAGTAAAGCAAATAGAGACACTATTATTTCACCCCGGACCAGTAATTAAACTCCAGATCATAGAGTAGTTAGGGACAGCTTCAGCTTTCATATAAGCAGGTACCAGTACATTCCACAGGCTTGATATAGTAAACCCCAATAAACGTTTTTTCTTATTTGCCTGGGGTACTGTGCATGGGTACTAGTTTGCTTGATTGAGCATCGCCATTGTCCCTTTTCTTGGTTGTTTGTCACTTGTATATCAGACATTGGGATGGAAATTGCACCTCTGTACAATCAGTGAAGGCTAGGATACACTTGTGCATTTTTTAGGAAAATTGGCCCAATTGTAGTAGCCACACTAGTGCGTTACTGGGTGTCTGCAATCCGTATTTTTTGTGCAATCACACGATCACGGCAACTCGCACACTCGCATTTCCGGAACACTCAGACGCGCTGTAGTGTGGCCTTGGCCTAAGTCTGCTAATCAGGCAATTTGCACTTGATGAACCAGGCAATTTGCACTTGATGAACCAGGCTTAAAACATAAATATATCACATATTTAGCATTTATGCACGTTGTTGCTCTGTTGTGTATACCCTATTGCTTTTATAGTTTGCTAAGCAGGCTCATTTATAAAGGATCTAATAATCAGAAGGCCAGATGCATTAACTTTGTATTAGTAGCTGGCTACTCAAAAATTGTCATAATACATACAACAGAATACTGGTTAAAAGGCATGCACGGGCACTGTGACCAAGCAAACAGGCCTTTCCTCTCTTCATTCTGTAGCATGCGCTTCAATACTTAGGACACTATGGTGACGCAAAAGCAAATTATGGGCAGTGTCAGGAATTCTGGGTGATATTTAGATCCGATTAACCAGAATATGGTACTGAGCAGTTGGGTCAGAATATCGACCCCATGTGCATTATCTAACTATTTTCCTAGCCATTGTAGGTCAATATTAGTTGCAGAACGAGCCTTTGTGTTCTTATAGAGAAAACCAAAAATACCTATACATAGAAAGAGAAAGAAAGATAGATAGATAGATGATAGATAGATAGATAGATAGATAGATAGATAGACAGATGATAGATAGAGGATAGATAGATTGATAGATAGATGATAGATAGATAGATAGATAGATAGATAGATAGATAGATAGATAGATAGATAGATGATAGATAGAAATAGTGATAGATAGATAGATAGATAGATGATAGAAATAGATAGTGATGGATAGATAGATGATAAATAGATAGAAATAGATAGTGATAGATAGATAGATAGATAGAGATAGATAGATAGATAAAGATAGATCCAGTTTAATTTTAATGAAACAGCGATTGAATTTGGGTTCTGGATTGTTATCTGTGCAAATCCAAGTATTTTTCTGCTGCGACTGCTGCTGTAACTGGGACTCCTCAAGTTTCCAAGATGGGATCCATTGTTTCCTATGTACACTACGTGGCTACAGTCTGATCTTTCATACAATGTGCATCATATTTTGACAGTTATATAATATACAGTAAAATTCAGTTTCAATGAAGCAACTGAAAACCAACAAAGGAGTTTTTATTTATACAAGAGATTAACCATGATTCCTGACATCAGAGAAGATAAAACAAAAGGCAATAAAAACTAGGATTCTGGCTTCAAAGAAGAGAACTCCACGTTTACTGTTCTTTCTACAGTAAATAAATGTAACCGTCTTCTATTACCTATTAATGGAACCTGGAAATAGAGGAATGTTCATTATAAAACAAAGCCCTGTATTGTTTTGGGGTTCCGTTTAGTTTTCTAGAATTTGTTACAGTTTTAAAGAAAAGGTTTGTCTATTATCATTGTACAATGTAGGGTTACCATCCCATTCAGTTAACACTATCTGACTGGCCCACTAGGATACAGGGGAAACCCATGGAGGACCTGTGGTCCATTCGTTAATGTTAATAAGAGTTACCATCCCATGCAGTTAACACTATCTGACTGGCCCACTCGGCTACAGGGGAAACCCATGGAGGACCTGTGGTCCATTCATTAATGTTAATAAGAGTTACCATCCCATGCAGTTAACACTATCTGACTGGCCCACTAGGATACAGGGGAAACCCATGGAGGACCTGTGGTCCATTCATATGTTAATAAGAGTTACCATCCCATGCAGTTAACACTATCTGACTGGCCCACTAGGATACAGGGGAAACCCATGGAGGACCTGTGGTCCATTCATTAATGTTAATAAGAGTTACCATCCCATGCAGTTAACACTATCTGACTGGCCCACTAGGATACAGGGGAACCCCATGGTGGACCTGTGGTCCATTCATTAATGTTAATAAAGCTAGGTACACACCTAGCGATTTTTCCTCCTGACCGACAGTTCGATACTTTCGACCGGTCAGCTAGGAGGAAGGACTGTCGGTCGCGGCAAAAGCAGCCGAGTCAGACAGTTACAGCGACCGATCGTGCGGTCCATAGAGGAATGCATGATTGGACGAGGTTTTCCACCATGTCCGATCGTCCTTTCGTCCGATTCGGACGAACGATCGGTCGGACATGGCTGCATTCGGATGCGATCATTTCGGTCCGATCGACTGATACACTGAACTATCGGTCGATCAGATCGAAATATCTCATCGTGTGTACCCAGCTTTAGAGTTACCATCCCGTTAACACTATCAGACTGGCCCACTAGGATACAGGGGAAACCCATGGTGGACCCGTGGCCCATTCAATAATGTAATAAGAGTTACCATCCCATGCAGTTAACACTATCAGACTGGCCCACTAGGATACAGGGGAAACCCATGGTGGACCCGTGGCCCATTCAATAATGTAATAAGAGTTACCATCCCATGCAGTTAACACTATCAGACTGGCCCACTAGGATACAGGGGAAACCCATGGTGGACCCGTGGCCCATTCATTAATGTTAATAAGAGTTACCATCCCATGCAGTTAACACTATCAGACTGGCCCACTAGGATACAGGGGAAACCCATGGTGGACCTGTGGTCCATTCAATAATGTTAATATGAGTTACCATCCCCTGCAGTTAACACTATCAGACTGGCCCACTAGGATACAGGGGAGATACAGGAGTGAGACAGATATGTAAGGAGTGAAAAAAAGAGGTGAAATGTTGAGTGCCCCATAATCCTTTCTTGCCCCCTTAGTCTTTTTCTTGCCCTTATACAGTATATCTTGGTGGACCCACAACACCCCAGTCCGATTGTCAACAGTAGTAGTATAGAAATTCTACATGCTACATGACTACTAAGCTTCCTCCATATACACATGACTCTGCTTTACGTTAGTGTGCATGACATTTGTTACTCACGCATTTCATTAATATTAGAATCAGACAAAACTAACCATCAAGCTCACAGAGAGCCACAATTCAATATGAAATCTTGGCTGCCACAGGGGAGCAATTACAGCGCTCTCTCTGTAATGTCCTTGAACAGGTACCCTCCCCCGTCTATACATCTTAAAATAGATCACTGGATACTTTCATAAATACACTTCTTAATAATTTATAAAGCAACACTAACAATTCCCTTGGCAAATTCAACTTGCTATTTGGTAATATATAATATGTATATTATTATATGAATATTAAGGTGAAATTCTGATGCCAGCCCAAATCTTAGTGCAATAATGTATAAATCTATCCCTGCTCTGTTGTCTAGTAGCCATATTTTTGAATCTATTGAAAACCAAAATAAAAAACAATGATTATACTGTGGGGCATAGTTTTAAAGAAGCTCTATTCTCACCATTTCACTAACGGTGGACTTTTCAATGGCAAATTGCGTTATTATGGCCTTATTCTCAAATCTGGTGCGAAGATTTTTGCCGCGGTGATATTACCATATATTACCATATTCACTGTGTCCAGTATTGTGGCGAAAAATAGCACCTGAAACTTCTTCCAACACCAGACAAAGGATGTAACGGAGGATTAGGCAACATTACAGGAGGCCTTTAAGCTGGGTACACACACTAACGATAAAGCCCCGATACCGTCGGATCCGACGGTATCGGGGCTTTATCGTTATGTGTGTACGCTCGTTTCCCGAACGAGCGCGCGGCTGCCAAACGATCGGGTCGGCCGAACGCTCGTTTGGGAAAGGCCGAAAATTTCCATCGGCCGCGCTAGACTCACGTATGGAGTCTAGCGCGGCCGATGGAAACACACAGTCCCGAGCGTTCTCCCTATAGGGAGAACGCTCGGGACTGGTGTATGCAGATCTTTGAAAGATGGCAGACAGGATCTTGCAGATCCTGTCTGTCATCTTTCAGAAATCTGGACTGTGTGTACCTAGCTTTAGCATAAAATAAACCCTAATGTTTATATGTAAATAAGACCCCCATCAACTTTATTATGAGAAAGCATAAAATTACTCGGAAATTGGAAAAATCGGAAATTCAAAAATCAATGATCATATTACAATAAGTGATTCAAAATAGTGACCATTTCCGGGCTAGAAATGTGCCCACTATGAAGACTTGGGGGCATATTATAAGGTTCGTAACTTTTCGCGGCCGGTTTCGCGGACATTAACGCATAAATCGCGTTACCGCGATTTATAAAGTCCGAAAACGGCCGCGAAAAGTTAACGAAGCGTTAACCTTTCGCGCCGATACTTACCTGTTACCGCCGCTTCTATTTCTAAAGCGGCGGTACTGGTTTCGCTCGGCTAGTATCGGCTGTTTACTTCGCCACCTTGAAGGAGGCGAAGTCAGCCGATACTAACCTCCGGGCGGGGGATGGGCAGGCAAACCGGGCGGGTGGTCGCACCCGCCGGGAGACACGCCCACCCGCCCACACCCCCCGCGGCGGCAGCGGCGACCACCGCCGCCGCCGCCACTTCCAGCAGCCCCTCCCAACCGTTCCCCGTTCGCGGGAATCTCGGAACGGGAGGCTAGGAGGGGCTGCCGGGAAGGGGCCGCAGCAGGTGGTCGCGAACACCGCCGCGCACCCCCTCCCCGGCAACCCCTCCAAGCCCCCGGCCGCTCCCGGGGAGGGGACGGGAGGGAGCCGCTGGGGGGGGGGGGGAGCTCTCTCCAGCGGGGCCATGAGAAGGGCCTTTTGGGGCTTAGGGGGTCCCGCAGCTCGAACCGTGACCCCCCCTCCCCGGCCCTTATAAGGGCCCTTGCGGCACTGACAAGTGCCCTTGCGGCTCTTATAAGAGCCCTTTGGGGCTTAGGGGTCCCGCAGCTCGAAACAGGACCCCCTCCCCGGCCCTTGTAAGAGCCCTTGCGGCACTTACAAGTGCCCTTGCGGCAGAAATCTGATTGGTTAATGTAAAGCAAGTATTAAAAAATTGACCAATCAGAAACGGATTATGGATTTCTGCAAACCTATATAAAGAGGAGCTTTCCGCCGCGGAACTCAGATGCCATCGCAGTAGATGGCTGAAGAAAGAAGAAAGAAGCGGCTGGCAACATCGGCTCCGCTGAGGCCGGCGGTGCCAGCAGGCTCACTGGCGGCCGCAGTGAGTCTGCCTGGCATCGGCGACCTGAGTGGGGTTGGTGTCGCCAGCCCGAAGATGTCGCGTCGGATCAAGACGCCGGCAACATCGGCCTCGTTGAGGTCACCGGCGCCCGCCGGGGGTACCCCTCTCGGGTCGGCGGCCTCGGCGGAGCTGGTGTCGCCGGGACTGGAAGAAAGAAGACGTCGCCCAAGGGCTCTTTTAAGAGCCGCACTGGGGGTCCCGGTTTCAGCTGCGGGACCCCCGCCAAAGGCACTTGTCAGTGCCGCAAGGGCCCTTGTAAGGGCCGGGGAGGGGGGTCCCGGTTCGAGCTGCGGGACCCCCTAAGCCCCAAAAGGCCCTTCTCAGGGCCCCGCTGGAGGGAGCCTCCACCCCCCCAGCGGCTCCCTCCCGTCCCCTCCCCGGGAGCGGCCGGGGCGGGGGGCTTGGAGGGGTTGCCGGGGAGGGGGTGCGCGGCGGGTGGTCGCGACCACCTGCTCTTGCGGCCCCTTCCCGGAGCCCCTCCTAGCCTCCCGTTTCGAGATTGGCGCGAACGGGGAACGGGTTGGGAGGGGCTGCTGGGAAGCGGCGGCGGGTGGTCGCCGCTGCCGCGCGGGGGGGTGGGGCGGGTAGGAGCGGCGTTGGGAAGGGTATTTAAGTCCCTTCGGGCGATACTATACGTAGATCGCCGCGAAGGGGCTTAAAATTACCGCAGCACATCGCGGCCGCGATAGGTATCGTGGGAATAGCGCTCGCCGTTATAAATACGGCGATAGCGCTATTTTCGCGGCCGCGATGTGCGGCGGTAATTTTTTTGCGATATTATCGATTCTTTATAAATATGCCCCTTGGTTTTTGTAGGCCTAACTTAATGCAATAAAACATTTTTCGCTGCTTTATAAATACGTTTCAATGCTTTTCGACACAATGTAGGATGATATGTGTCAAAAAGTGAAATGGCGGTATGCAGTTGTAGGAATTTATGCCGCCGGTTATCGCCAAATTGTGGTAAAAAAATGGCACCGAAAATGGCAGCAAAAAATTAACAAGGGTTTTAAATGATAAGAGATGAGGACAACTATGACTATTCGATGAACCAGTAAGAGCCACTCGTATTGGGTTAGTGAGGGGACAATGATTCTATCAACATGGAAAGATCTGCATGTTTGGGGAATGTTTCCTCCTGCTTGGTTTGCGACAAAAAATTTTATTACTACCAGTGTCAACTTTTAGTTGTCAAATTTACATTATAATCCTATGAGATAAAATATTTGTAGAGAAGCAGTTTATGTTCATCGAGTAATAATCACTTCTCTACACAAGTCCAATAAATGTGGTTTCCAATGATCATGTGATCTACTTTCCTGAATTGGGACAGACTATTGTAAATTATTCGGGAATTCTCTCTCTCCCAGTTTACCAATATGCCATTCAGAAAGCCTAACTTGTCTGTTATATTAATACACAGTCCATTGTGCTAATGCAGGATGGCATAATGTTGGATGAGGTGAACACAAAGGACAATGTCAAGTTTAACACATTATTGTCCAATTAAACTTCCTTAACGTATTTCCATATTAATACATTTTGGGTATGAAACTAGATAAAAATGGTAAGACTGCCACAGCCAGCTCTTCCTAAACAATTGCAAGTTTACAATGGTGCCCAGCACAATTATCTGCCATATAGCGAGAGTACAACAGTTTTACAATGGTATGCACCCGCCACAAATTTCAAATATATATTGGGCCAAACTCAATAGTTTATTGGGTAGCTCCGAGAATCCAATGGGGAAATCAGAGGTGAAGTCCTGTGAGCTTGTTTACTGGTGAACTCAGCTGCTATTTTTCTGCTGCTGCTTTTAGTTGGTATATTTAGCAATATATTGTACAGGATCACAATGCGTGAAGTATTCTCTGCACGGTCTTTGACAAAATATACATGTCTATTCTTTACACATATACTACAAGTTCTTCTCTAAATAAGCAGTCTCTAATTATGCACACACACAATGAAAAATAAATATTGGTCTCTGTACAGAAGAATAACCTGTCTCGATATATATTTTAATCAGTATTTATAGAATAATAAGTCACCAATAAATTAAATAGGATAGGGAGAGAATTCAGGCTTTGAAACTCCCTTTTCAGCAATATGCAAATAAGGAACAAAGACTTCTGGAAATTTACTATGTTTGCATGGAAGCTTTTAGGAACGCTATATCTTTAAAAAGACTTACAGCATTCCACAAGCTGAATGCAAAACGAGAGCGCCAACTACAGACCGGTTTCGGATTTATTGAGCCATCATCAGTGTAGTGCAGGCCTCTGGTTTTGCAGTGTGACGCTTTATAGACCAACATCACCAATAAATTAAATAGGATAGGGAGAGAATTCAGGCTTTGAAACACCCTTTACAGCAATATGCAAATAAGGAACAAAGGCTTCTGGTAATTTACTATGTTTGCATAAAAGCTTTTAGGAACGCTATATCTTTAAAAAGACTTTTACAGCATTCCACAAGCTAAATGCAAAACCAGAGCGCCAACTACAGACCGGTTTCGCTTTATTAAGTCATCATCAGTGTAGTGCAGGCTTCTGGTTTTTCAATGTGCCTATGGACAGACGTCACCAATAAATTAAATAGGATAGGGTGAGAATACTGTACAGGCTATGAAACTTCAGCAATATGCAAATGAGGAACAAAGACTTCTGGGAATTTACCATGTTTCCCTTTTTTAGAATAATAAGCAAATGCTGAATATCAACATTAGTTATTTTATTAATTCCCTTTGTCAAATAGGTAGAAAGTTTGACATCACTGCCAAAGCCCCACTTGGCTTCTAGTTAAGTTCTGCCCTGCCGTGTATAATGTACAAACTAGAGTGAATGAAAAGAAAGGCTGGTCTGTGAGAGGAAACCATGCCAAAGGCACTTGGGTAATATCATGGACTGTTGCTTCAGAAGAAGATACTGATTGTTCCAAATGCTTTGCAGCAGTGTAACAAAGTAAGAAAGTGCAGTGATCTCGTCACACACACCATCCCTTTGTCTCCAGATGAAAGATGATAAATGGATGCACACAGACTTGCTTTCTGGGATTCTCTGTTGTGTTCTTTTGATCTTTTCAATTAAAGGTGGGGATTTCGCGAGCAATCCAGGGTCTTTTTATCCTCCATGCAAAGGAGCACCAATGTTGTGCCTCAGGACAACAAAAGAGCCTCAAAACTGGTGTAACAAAATATATATAAAGTCGCCCAATTTGTAGAACTAAAAAGGCAGAGATACAGTTCTCATAAACAAGATCCTTCACCAACAGTTGGTTTTTGGATGGCTCCAGGAGTCTAATGAAGTCTCTCAGTTCTCCACGCTATTGGTCATTGTTAGCAATGAATGGAACAGACACTGGCTACTTCGCAATGAGTTTTTGGAAATTCAGTGATAAAATATGCAGAAGTATATTTTTTCGTCTCCTGTTTGCTGAATCAATAGAAAATGTGTCTCATACGGTTGAAGTTCAGTGAAAACGCTGTGAAAACAGATCAGTTCTTCCTTTGAGACCGAGCCAAAGCTTCATCAGGAAAGGAAATAAACTTGCTAAAACCTTAATGTAAAATGACATTGTTCTAAGGAGCACTATGGCTTCAAAGCTCACAGAGAAACCTTCCCCAGTAACCTGCCTGATGGTGTTTGTTTAGGCTGGAAACAGATGAGTGTATGTTAGGCCATACTCTAGCCCAGGGTTTATCAGAGGGTGTGCCGGAGCACACTTGTGGGACTTCAGAGTGCCAGAGGTGTGTCACAGAATTTTGGTAGTGGTAATAAATTTAACTAGTATAACTTATATTTCTGTTTTGTTTTAATCTAAAAATATTGTTGTTATGATAGGGATGTCAGTACAGACAATGTAGTGTGTGTTATTACCCTGGGATTAGGCAAGTGCATGAAGATAACATTTTAATGAGTTGTCCAATAGAAGCCTTCTGTTTAGACTTCAATATGTCATTGCTGGAAAAATGTTCCCCTCAATTCCCAGCCTTCGGCCTGGTACATTCGGGTGGAAATACGTAGAAGCTACTGTTATTCTGTGCTTTTTTTAAATGTGGTAAATGCCACAAAGTTTGAAGGAAACCATAAGTCATTGTAACTGGTGAAAACAAGTGCTCCATAGGGGAATAAAGAAGGCAACGTTTCAAGCCTAGAGCACCACCCGAAACATTGCCTGTCTTTTTATTCTACTATGGAGCATTAACACTTGTTTTCACCAGTTACCAATGACACATGGTTTCCTTCAAACTTAGTTAGTATATATTGGGACTGCTGAGCAGTACTGCCCATTGAAGGTTACAGCTTTTGCAATCAAACTTTTGGACATATAATGCACTTTTTAACATGTGGCGCACATTATCCCTTCACAAAAGCGCCTTCAAAAGGATCATCCAGATTGCAGATTTGTTTGTGAGCTCTCTACACCTTAATGGGTGCAGTTGGATCCTATTTACTTCAACAGGAGTAGCGATGTCAATATTGGATGTTAAACAATGTACCAATATATGTTACCATAATGGTTGTTTGCTTCATGTTTATATGGAATGATAATTGGACAATAGCTTGTTTCCTTTCCTTTAGGGTAGAATAAATATACTGTATACATACTGAAAGAGATCATCCATCCTTTACATCCCCTATAAGCACTATATATCCCTATAAGCACTATATATCCCTGTAAGCACTATATATCCCTGTAAGCACTATATATCCCTGTAAGCACTATATATCCCTGTAAGCATTATATATTCCTATAAGTACTGTATTTCCCTGTAAGCACTATATATCCCTGTAAGCATTATATATTTCCCTGAAAGCACTATATATCCCTGTAAGCACTATATATTTCCCTGTAAGCACTATATTTCCTTGTAAGCACTATACAGTATATCCCTGTAAGCACTATATATCCCTGAAAGCACTATATATCCCTATAAGCACTATGCGGAAGATTTACCCGGAGCCACTATTGTTCCGGGCAAATCTCCCTTCCGTGATTTAATATCGCTTTAGCATCATGATTATCCAGCATTAAAATCATGCTCTAAAAGTAGCGCAAACACAATATTCAGCACTCCATATTATTGCCCAGTGGCTCTGGGTAAAGGAGACACTTTCATTTATATGCTTGTTTAAATCAGCAGTGAATAGACAACTAACCTTAAAAGAAATATTTACTCTAAAGACAACAAGACAAGAGAAAATACAATTTGCTTAAAATAGGATTCATTCAGGACAATTCTCTTTTAAAAGAGATAAACCCCACCCCTTCCCATATCCCCAGGATAAGTATATATAGTATTTTATATGGCGGTCGTTATTTTACACATCGGTCATTATTTTACACGTTTTACAGTGTAGTAAAATAACAATGTACTTTGTGCCTTTATTATTTGACATATTTACTTTTTCCTATTTTCGGGTATCGGCAATGTGTAAGGCCACCTTAACAGAATGGAAAGACTCATCCCAGGTGCCGATCTTTACAGGGACATCAATCATTTTATTGTTTGGAAAGATCTGAATATTTACATCAGACACTGCATGCTAATGAGGTGGCAAAAGAAATCTTCAAAGTCTAATTACCTGGGTAGAGAAAGTCCTTGACAATGACCTTGATGCTTTATCTGGAGGCCTGTCTGTCCATAGATCTGCCAATAGATATCTGCCATGCATGTAATCATTGGTGAATTGGGGAATTTAGGGGTATTGGACGATTAATAGTCTATAATAGACTGTAACCATAACATAAAACGGGGGGCTATTCACTTACTGCACACCTGGATAAAGGGAGAGGTAAGAAGCCATAGTGGCTCTCAGTGTATCCACCCCTGAATTTGCTACAACTGAATCTCACCATCCCCATTGCTAGTAGCTCTTTAACCCAGATGCCTGTCCCCCAGGCACATGAACAAATCTCCCGACATATAAATCAATTAACATTTCAAAATGCAACATAGACGTATGAACAAAACAATATCTCAAAGAGAAACAGGAATGTATAAACAGAGTGTTGTGCCACATAGTCAGGAATTCATTATAATTCAGCTAAACTCTAGTTCTGTGCCATGGAGTTACTGGGATCTTAACTAAAATCCTTTTGTTTTGCTTATGGGGGAATTTTATAAGTCAACAATCTTGAGTTTATTAAACTAGATATTTTAAAAGGTTGAATGTGTTTAAAGTACCTACAGACATAAGGGCCCTACTTACAGAGAGTGGCCAGTGCTCCCCTTACATGGATTCAACGTCGCATATGCGGCTCTAGGTAAATACTATTTTGGTCTCACCAGCTATTTGTTTGTGTTAGTTGTAAGTTGTGCAAAAAATGCTGCAAACACGATGTTGAATTGGCTGTCAAACAAAGTTGGTTAGTGGTTGGGGCTCTCCATAAATGTGCCCAAGTATAACTTGCTCTCCCACCAAAGGCTTCTTGTTTGATGCAGTATTTGCAGCATTTGCATTACCCTGTTCAGGCAGTAACTACCTCCTCCCTGTGTTCCACAAGGTCTTTATGATATCGAGCATGTACAGAAGAGGCCGGAGGGGGAAAGTCAATCACTGTAAGGGCTAGGCCACACTGCTGTGCTTTTTTTTGCATTTGCGTTTTTTCATATCATTGAAAATGCAGCAACGCACGTTTTTGGGTGTGTTGCGATTGTGATTTGCGTTCCGCATTTTAAATCGAAATCGCATGCGTTTTTCAATTCTTAATGAAAAACGCATGCACAAACGCAACGAAACCGCACATGTCTAACTGTTCATCCAGAGGAAGGCAAAAAACCCCCACCAAATTTATGAAGGGAAAATTTCCCTGGATCAACTCTACTTTATGTATCAATACCAGTAACTTGCAACATTCCTTGTTTGCAGAAACTCATCCAGTTTTTTTTGTGAAACTGACCAATGAACCTGCCATAACAACGTCCACTGGAAGACAGTTCCATAGCTTTACCGTTCTCATGGTGAAAAACCCTTTCCGAGCTTGAAGCCTAAACCTTTTTTCTTCAAGTCTTAAGGGATGTCCTCGTGTCCTCTGACATGTTCTATTGGTGAACAATGCCCCAGATAGTTTAATGTATGGCCCGTTAATGTATTTATACACAGTAATCATATCCCCACGCAAGCGCCTTTTCTCCAGCGTACATAATTGTAACTTATCCAGTCTCTCTTCATATTCAAGCTCCCCCAATCCCCTTATTAATTTAGTTGCCTCTCTTTGAACCTTTTCCATTTCAAAGGATTCCAAAATTGCACTGCATTTTCCAAATGAGGCCTTACCAATGCTTTGTAAAGAGGGAGAATAACATTTTCCTCCTTTCAATCCATACCTCTCTTTATACAATACAATACCATGCTGGCTTTGGCTGTTGCCGCCTGGCACTGCTTGCTACCTTTAAGTTTGTTATCCACCAAAACTCCAAGATCCCTTTCCAACAGGGATTCACTTAACACAGAGCCATTTATAGTATAAGCAGCAGAAGGATTTTTAAGTCCAAAATGCATCACCTTACATTTATCAACATTGAATCTTATCTGCCACTTAGCAGCCCAATGTGACAATCTATCTAGATCCCCCTGCAACGATTGCACATCCTCTGAAGTTTTTAATGGTCGACAAAGTTTTGTGTCGTCAGCAAACACAGAAACCTTGCTGACAATACCCACTTCCAAATCATTAATAAATAGATTAAATCGAAGGGCCCAACACAGAAACTGTGGCACCCACATTAGCACTTTAGTCCATAATGATGAAGCCCCATTAACAACTACTCTCTGCATCCTTTCATAACCAATTTCTATCCATGTACAAATGTGCCTCCCCACCAACAGACCTCTCAGCTTATACATTAGTCGCCTATGGGGGACTGTATCAAAAGCCTTTGCCAAATCCAGT
This sequence comes from Hymenochirus boettgeri, assembly GCA_019447015.1. Lineage (NCBI taxonomy): Eukaryota > Metazoa > Chordata > Amphibia > Anura > Pipidae > Hymenochirus > Hymenochirus boettgeri. The sequence continues at coordinate 229,403,086 of CM033474.1, read as the reverse complement.
AAACTACATCTACTGCTATGCCAGAGTCCAAATTTCTACTTACTTCATATAAAAGCCAAGCAAGTTAGTTTGACAAGATCTATTCCCTAAATCCATGCTGGTTACTACTTATAATGTCAGTCCTTGAAACATACTCTAGAACATGTTCTCTTATTAAACTTTTCAAGATCTTTCCCACCACTAAAGTTAAACTTACAGGCCTGTAATTACCCGTCTGTGAACGACAACCCTTTTTGAATTGGAATGGAATTAGCTTTTTTCCATTCCAGAGGCACACATCCGGATATGACAGAATCTGCAAAAAATAGAAACAATGGCCTAGATAAATATGAAGTTAGCTCCCTAACTACCTGAGGATGTATTTTATCCGGTCCAGGATATTTATTAATATTAACCTTATTTAGTTCTTTCTGTACCATATCCTCGGTTAACCAAAGTGCACTTGAATCTTTTATACCATTATTGCTACTATACTCTATGATATCTGTAACTGATCTCTTTAGTGCATACAGAAAAAAAAAAAAATATTCATAATATAAGACATTTGCTTTATCGCCATCCCCCGTAACTAATCCCCATTAATTAATGGTGCCACATTTTCAGTCCTCATCTTCTTACTATTAATATACTTAAAAAGATTTTTAGGATTAGTAATGCTTTGTTTAGCTCTCCTAACTTCATTATTAATTTTAGCTAGTTTGATTGCTTTCTTATACTCCTTGTTACAGTTTTTATAATCCCTAAAGGTCCTTTACGTTCCCTCTAACTTAAAGGTCTTAAATGCCTTTTTCTTCCTTTCTATTTCCCTCTTTACATCAGAATTCAGCCACATGGGTGAGTTTTTTTTTTTTTTTACATTTAATTCCCAAGTGTATAAATTTAGATGAAATTTCTTAAAATCTCCTTAAACACACAGTCCACTTCTGTTCAGTACCTTTAACTGAAAATCAGTTGACATGGTGAAGAGCTACTTTTAACCTGGGAAAATTTGCTTTCCTGAAATTAAAAGTCTTTATTAAACCAGCGCACTTTTCCTTTCTGTAACATACACTAAATGAAACTATTTCCTGGTCACTTTTCCCTAAGCCTCCAGTTACATTTATATCCATAATACTCTCCATGATGTTAGATATTACCAGATCCAAGAGAGCTCCTTTTCTAGTAGGAACTTACACAACCTGTGAAAGAAAATTATTCTGCAGCAATTTTAGGAACTCATCGCCCTTTTCTGTTTTGGCAGTTCCACTACACCAATCAATGTCAATGTCCCCAAACTTGTAGTCCTTGCTAACTGTATATGAAGTTGACTCACTTCCTCCCTGCTAGCATTTTGTGGTTTATAGTAGACACCAACAATTACATAACCCCCTTTTCTGTTGCCTAATTCCACCCATATTGCCTCCACTTTAAGATCCATATCACCAGTTATCTCTTCTTTTAAATTTGGCTTCAATTCTCTTTTAACATAAACACATACTACATACATAGTAACATAGTAACATAGTAATTAAGGTTGAATAAAGACATACGTCCATCAAGTCCAACCTATTCACCCCCCCCCTTTTTTTTTTAACCCTACCTAACAGTTGATCCAGAGGAAGGCAAAAAAAAACAGCTAAAAGGGGGGGGAAATTCCTTCCTGACTCCAAACGGCAATCGGAAAGTATCCCTGGATCAACCAGATCTATATGCATGAATACCAGTAATTCTCAATATTTTTTAGTTTTAGAAACTTATCCAGGCCTTTTTTAAAGCTATTCAATGAACTTGCCATTACCACATCTGCTGGAAGACAGTTCCACAGTTTCACCATTCTCACTGTAAAGAAACCTTTCCTAACCTGAACATGAAACTTCTTTTCTTCCAACCTTAAAGGATGTCCATGTGTCCTCTGATATGACCTGTTAGTAAACAATGCACCAGAGAGTTCATTGTATGGGCCATTAATATATTTGTATAAGGTTATCATGTCCCCACGCAAACGTTGCTTCTCCAATGTAAACAGCCCTAACTTGTCTAATCTGCCTGCATATTCAAGCCCCTCCATTCCCCTTATTAATTTAGTTGCCCTTCTCTGAACTGCCTCAATTTCCAAGATGTCCCTTTTGTATATGGGATTCCAAAACTGCACCGCATATTCCAAATGAGGCCTTACCAGTGCCTTGTAAAGAGGGAGAATAATATTTTTCTCTCTTGAATCTATTCCCCTTTTTATACAAGACATATCTTGCTAGCTCTAGCCGTTGCTACCTGGCATTGTTGCATAGCTAAGTCTGTTATCTACCAGAACCCCCAAAACTTTTTCCTTACAGAGCACTTAACCCAGAGTTATTTAGTGTGTAGGTGGCACAGGGATTATTAAATCCCAAATGACTCACCTTACATTTATCAACATTGAATCTCATCTGCCATTCTACTGCCATTTGATAATCTATCTAGGTCTGCTTGCAGCACTTGCACCTCATTGGAAGTTTCCAAAGCTCTGCATAGTTTAGTGCATCAGCAAACACTAAGACCTTGCTCTCAATGCCCCTTTCTAAGTCATTTATAAACAGATTAAACAGAAGCGGCCCCAGTACAGAACCCTGAGGCACTCCGCTTAGAACTTTAGCCCACATAGCTGTAGCTCCATTAACCACCACTCTCTGTTTGCGGTTCCTTTTTTCTTTGTCCTGCCTAAACAAGGAGTATCCTTCAAAATATGCAGCCCAGTCGTGTGAAACCTAACCACGTTTCTGCAATACCTATTACATCATACTTTTCATTTAATGCCATTATCTCCAATTCTCCTATTTTGCCAGCCAGGTTTCTCACATTTTCAAACATACACTTTAGATTATGATCCTGTAAATTATGTATACACATTAATACACATGCCTCCCTATCCCCTATGCTAGCCCCACCCCCTTTCTATCCACCACTGGCCAAACTACACCTTGCTTTCCTCCTGGGTTATCTATCCCAGTGAGACTGATAATACCCTCCCCCCCAAGCCTAGTTCAAAATCTCCAACCCTCTAGCCATCTTTTCCTACCAAAACAGCTGCACCGCCATCAGTGAGGTTCAGCCCATCCCTACTCAAGAGCCTGTAGCCAACAGAAAAGTCTGCCCACTTCTCTATAAACCCAAACCCTTCTTCCTTACACCACCCTCTTAGCCACTCATTAATGCTCCTGAGCTCCCACTATCTCTCTAGTGTAGCACGTGGCTGTGGCAGTATTTATGAAAATACTACCCTGGAGGTCCTTGCTTTTAACTTGGCCCCTCCTCTAAATTTGTCATTGGCACCATTGTGAACCAACACCGCCGGGTCACACCCAGCCCCACCCATTAATCTGTCTGCACCACATGCCGAACCCTAGCACCAGTTGCAACCTAGCAACACACAGTTCGGCATATATGGTCTTGGCAGCAGATTACCCTATCTACATTTCTAATAATGGAGTCCCCTACCACTACCACCTGCCTAGCATTCCTGATCCTAAGTTATTCCTCCCTTGTATTAGAGATGGCAGTTTCCTGGGAGCTCAAGAGATTAGCCCGCTCCATACATGCTAATTCCAAGCTGTCCTCCTCTACTTCATCATCTAAGGCTGCAAATCGGTTGGGATGGGAAAGCTGGGAAAAAGCAACCCTACCCTACCCGACGGACCTTGTCTTCTATGCACATGCGCGATCTATGCGCATAGAAGACAAGGTCCATCAGGACCTGTCAGACCAAGCGCCGGGGGAGCCAGCGAGCGGGTAAGTTTCTTACCTTCTCTCCTGGCTCCTGTGTGTTCTATTGAAGAACGGAAGGTAAGGCACAGCTCCTTTACCTCCCGTTCTTCAATAGAAATGGATTCCCAAAACTTCTAAAAACGAGTGGAGATACCCTTTAATACATATACTGTAGATCTGGTTGATCCAGGGATACTTTCCGATTGCTGTTTAGAGTCAGGAAGGGATTTTTACCCTTTTTTTAAACTTTTCTTTTTTTTTTTTGCCTTCCTCGGATCAACTGTTAGGTAGGGTTAAAAAGGAGGGTGAAAAGGTTGGACTTGATGGACATATGTCTTTATTCAAACTCTATTACTATGTTACTATATTACTATGGATTTGCAGGGGCCTGTGACCGATGTCCAACCTTTAATTCATGCGAATTGGACGAATGGTCAATTGGACGCAATGGAAAATCACGGCCAAACGTTCTGGCTGAACGGTCAAAAGTGGTGAACGGTTGTGTGCACCAAGCTTAACACAGACCTAAATCAAGTGGCTGGAGGCACTTTTGTTTTGGAGGGCATGTCCACCCTTAAAACAAAAAACTGGTGACTTATCAGTTATCAGCCCGCAACCCCAACTGCTATTTTTACCAGTTTATTACTTTTATTATAATCCTTAAAAATTATCCTTAAAATGAAATATCTTGTTAGTAATGCATCTAATAACAAGCTGACTATATCAGTTGGGGTTAGGGGCAGGTAACTGACAAGTTACCATTTTTTTTGCTTTAGGAGACACGATTAGGGGTCCTGCATACAGGAAGTCATTTAATTTATGCACAGAAAAATCACTGGATGGGCAGATTAAGGTTAGTGGGCTAGTGGAATGGAAAAGTACTCCGTTTCTTCTATTTCCTCACAATGAACAGTTAGAAAGACATATCTGTTGTATTCAATTAGATCAACTGGACTTGAAATGTAGTTCTTGAAGACGTTTCGCTAGTCATCCGACTGGCTTTCTCAATTCAGAATGACTTGTACAAGAATCTGTGGCAATTATGTACCCTGGAAAATCCCAATTAGCATATCACAGCCAGGTGTTAAGGGTGTGATTAGATAGTGGCTAAGGGGTGTTATAGGAACGCCCAGAGTAAGGTGTTAGAAAGACACTTAACACATACCAGCAAGTCAAAATGGGTGTCTCTACCTTATTCCAACTTGCAATAATCAGTGGTCTGCAAGTGCTTAAGGTTTATACACGTGTGATCATGGGTTCCGACCCGTGATGCACGATTTGTATGCACGGCTATTTCGGCAGATAATTGTGCTGTGTATGGAAGTTCAGTTAAAGATCCGCCTGGCCGGACGGGCAACGATCCCTAACCAAACAGCATTTCTGTCTCAGAATTTTGGTAGTGAAAACATTTCACTAGTATAACTCAGATTTTTGTTGTTTTAATCTAAAAATGTTATTATTGTGATTCTGAAATCTCAGTTCAGTCAATAAAGCGTATGTTATCAATGAAGTGTTATTACATTAATCATCAAATTTGACAGTAAAGTGCATAAAATATGGTTAGTTACAACCGACCGGGCGGATCTCCGATTATCGGCCGAAACGAACGTTCGTACACATCGTGCGTCAAGGTGCACAAGATAAGTATATATAATCAATCAACAAAAAGACAAAGTACCTGGCACACTCCAAATATGCGTCAAAACAGTAATTATTATATGCATCATAGATGGGGAAAATTACAAGAACAAAAAGTGCAGTGCATAAAGTTAAAAACACTTTATGCACTGCACTTTATGCACTTAAAACTTATCTGAAGTCTCTCAAATCAATTACTGAGGCAGTCAGAATCAAAAGTGTATATAGAGGCATCATGCTAAATTATTATCCATGTGGTAGGAGAAAGTATAACGTGCTAGGAGTTACGCGCTGGACGCGTTTCCCCAGATGGCTTTCTCAACAGCAGGATGGTGTGTACTTAATGGCGGCTATTTAAATGTTCGTGATCTCACAAGGTCTGGGTCAGGTGACCTCCCAAACCTTGCGTCTATGATCACGCGATAGCATCTAGTGCCGGTATGCTGACCTATTAAAAGACAATCCAGACCTCCGCGGGCGGGGGGAGGAGTTAGAGAGTATGACTCTTAAAGGGTATGTCCTCCCTAAAAATGAATTTTGGGGATATGATTCCCCCTGTCCCCCCAGCCCCAACTGCTCGTTATACTTTTAGAAAGTTCCACAAACTTTACTTACCTCCCCTCTTTCCTCCGCCGCGCTGCCAGCCCTCTGCTTGCGAGAAAATGCAAGCAGATTGGCGGGACCGGCAGTCGCGTCTGTGATTGGCTGAGCGGCAGCCAATCACGGACACGGCTGCCGGGAGTTCATTTCGGCGGGGGAAAGAGGGAAGGTAAGTAAAGTTTGGGGAGCTTTCTTAGAATATAAATATAGCGGTTGGGGCTGGGGGGACAGGGGGAATCCTATATATTAAGGGTTTAACGCTAGGGGGAGGGAATCGGGAGAGGGAGGGGGAGGGAGGGGAGAAGGGCTGCAGTACGCATGCCAAACTTCTCCCGGAGGCCAGGTAGGAGACAGAGTCATATATGGACTCTGCTATCCTCCTGGTGGGCAGTTTTTGGGACTTTGGGGGGGACTACAGGAGAACCATATGGAGCTGGGATGTGAGGTAAGGATTACACTACACTACATGATGGGGCCAGTAGTTGGGGGGATTATAGTTTTGGGGGTGGACATGCCCTTTAACCACCTACATACCAGAATTGGGCGCCATATAAAAGTTAGACACCAAGGTACCAAATGTGAATATATAAAAAAGGCTAGGCACACACTGGCCTATACATCTGTCAATTGGGCTGAAAAATAGGCAGAACTTTTTTGGCCGCCATCAACTTATGTCTGTCGGACATGTTGGTAAATTTTGGGTGACTGTGCGGCCTCCTCTGGAATGCATGATCGGTCACCGTGAAATGTCATCCATGGCAATTATTGCCATGACCAGCTATGTTTCATCGCATGAGAGTGGCTTCTGATTGATGTTTTCCGGTCTCCAGTGCATCCACCTGTTATTTGATCTTTATTGATACTCACGTTCTGCCCATGTGTACCTAGTCTTATCCCTCTATCTCTTTAAAAAAAAGCACTGTTCCTAGGTAAAGGATAAATGTGATTTACTATCAAGCCATAACCAGAATCCAAAGCCTCAGAAATGATTTTTCCATTGGTTGTCCTTAAAAAAAAAAACAAAAGAAACCCAGAATATTCAGATTAACATGTGCCGATGTAGGAAATTCACCAGCAGGAAAATAACTGTGTGATTTGAAACATATGTGAGGCCAGTGAAATAGAAACCTTTGCTTTATTTGTTTGCTTTATACAGACATTGCCCTTTCAGAAATACTAATCGTTTAAGTGTTTTTAAATAAAGTAAACAGGTCATTCTTTCCAATAATTCCAGGGCCTCAGTTGTCATTGACTGTCTAGGTAGTTTCTTCACAAACTAACCGATTTTATCAATAGGATCATTTTATGGTAGTTTACATACACAAACAAACCAGCAAATATGATAAACCTCTATACACATGTTAGACTTGCCCCAAACCATTACCACATTACCACTAATACCTGCAGTTTGAAAATTGTCCCACCGACAGTCCCTTGCATTCCTGGTAGAGCCAAATTTGCAGCCATGATACTGCCAGAAAACAAAGCGAGTATTCCCATTGATCCTGGTGAATCTAAATGGTGTTCTCTTTCAATTCATCAGGATTCTCTCTATCTGATGAACATCCAATCAAATGTAACATCTGCAGAAGGATCAGTTTTAGCAGTAATTAATTTGGCTTGAAAAAGCCAAATTACTGTTCTTTCTATTTCTTCTTTTTCTTCTTCCATTTTATTCTTCCGTTTTTTTGGACTGTATCTCCTCCCACAGTTTTTGAGCTAGAAACATGAAATTCGGTACAGACGTGCGGGGCATATAGGAGAAGTGTGCTATGTTCTAGCTAAGAAATCTGCGGAAGCGTTACGACGTTATCGGCGAATTTCCGGACATTTTTTCCCATAGACTATAATGGTAACAATCCTCAAATGTGGATATTTCAAAACAGTTTTTTTCATGGTCATAAATACAAATGGTGATACCCTCAACCCCCCACACAGACCCAGGTACACCCACCTACTGACCTACCTTTCCATTCCCATGGAAGCCATATTTAAAGGGTAACTAAAGTCAAAAAAACTAATTTAGATTTATCCTCAATAAAAGATAGTTTTATGGTTATAAACACAAAAAAGACATACCCCCTCAACCAGACCCAGGTACACACACCTACTAATCTACTTATCCATTATGGTGGCAGCCATATTTAAAGGGTAACTAAAGTCAAAAAAACTAATTTAGATTTATCCTCAATAAAAGATAGTTTTATGGTTGTAAACACAAAAAAGACATACCCCCTCAACCAGACCCAGGTACACACACCTACTTATCTACTAATTCATTATGGTGGTAGCCATACTTAAAGGGTAACTAAAGTAAAAAAAACTTATTTAGATTTATCCTCAATAAAATATAGTTTTATGGTTGTAAACACAAAAAAGACATACCCCCTCAACCAGACCCAGGTACACACACCTACTGATTTACTTATCCATTACTGTGGCAGCCATACTTAAAGGGTAACTAAAGTCAAAAAAATTAATTTTGATTAATAATAAAAAAAGGTTTGTTTTTTTAACCCCCATGTGGCACAGTTACATACACCTACTGACCTACCCCTCCATTACTGTTGCAGCCATACCTAAAGGGTAACTAAAGTCCAAATAATTTTTTGGACCAATCATCAAAACAGTTTATTTTTTTAACCCCCAACCGGACACAGGTACACACACCTACTGATCTACTTATCCATTACTGTGGCAGCCATACCTAAAGGGTAACTAAAGTTAAAAAAAATTTGACCAATCATCAAAAAAGTTTGTTTTTTTAACCCCCAACCCGACACAGGTACACACACCTACTGATCTACCTATACATTACTGTGGCAGCCAAACTTAAAGGATAACTAAAGTCAAAAAAATAAATTTTGACCAATCATCAAAAAAGTTTTTTTTTTTTTAACCCCCACGTGGTACAGGTACACACACCTACTGACCTATCCTTCCATTACTGTGGCAGCCATATTTAAAGGATAACTAAAGTCAAAAAAAATAATTTTGACCAATTATCTAAAAAGTTTGTTTTTTTTAACCCCCACATGGCACAGGTACATACACCTACTGACCTACCCCTCCATTACTGTTGCAGCCATACCTAAAGGGTAACTAAAGTAAAAAAAAATGTTTTGACCAATCATCAAAATAGTTTGTTTTTTTAACCCCCACGTGGCACAGATACATACACCTACTGACCTACCCCTCCATTGCTGTTGCAGCCATACCTAACTAAAGTCAAAAACAATCATCAAAAAAAAAAATGTTTTTTCAACCCCCAACTTGACACAGGTACACACACCTACTGATCTACTTATACATTACTGTGGCAGCCATACCTAAAGGGTAACTAAAGTAAAAAAAACTAATTTTGATCAATCATCAAAAAGATAGAGAGATTCAATAAAAGTTCTTATCATTGAAAATGGTGCTAATTTTGCCCTAACCAATCAGATGTTAGCTTTCTGATTGATTGGATCAAAATTAGCACCACTTTGGGCTGGGTACACACAAAGGTTTTTTTGTCCCAAACAAGCGTTCACTACTAACTCATCATTCCCATTATTGAGTTTTAAAATCTGCAGCAAACACACATATTCCCTTCCAAAATGCATCCCTTCAAGCCAAATTCAAAGTTTTGTACTTAAACTTTCCCTTTCTAGTTCTTAACTGTTTTCTTCCTGATGGTGGAAAGTTGACATGATTCTGACACGTTATTTTTGTGACCAACATGTAATCGCAAATTGAATGGGCCAGGCAGGTCCGTCGCTGGAACGTCAGAAGGTAAGAAAACCACTGGGGCTCAAGATACTAGATAGACACGCGTCATCTATCTAATATCTCAGTAGTGTATGGGCACCTATCTTATATCTCAGTAGTGTATGGGCACCTTTATGTACAATTCATTTAAAATTGCTTTTTTTCTTGTTGTAAAAATAATATTGAAACTATAATTGGTATAAAAGGGATATACAGTATGATATAATAAATCAGATATTTATTGGTGTTATAACTTTATATAGAGAGCCAACCCTGATTTCCTTTATTATAAGATTTGTGTAAAATACCTTAAAGGGCATATCTACTTTATTTTACTTACTGATTAAGAACCCCCTAAACACATTCTCCCTATATTTACCTTTATCAGAAATGCTTCTATCCTTACTAATAATGGCCATACACCTAAGGGAGATTCAATAAAAGTTCTTATCGTTAAAAATGGTGCTAAATGTAAGATGTTTCAGACTGGATATCTAATGAAATAGGGGGCAGATCAACAAAAAAACAGTACAGTGATAGTTGGGATGAATAATAGTTTCCACTAATGGCCAATTTAAAAAACTAATAGGGTTATTCAACAAAAGTTCTTATCGTTAGAAATGGTGCTAATTGTGCCCCAACCAATCAGATGTTAGTTTTCAAATGTTAAATAATATGATTGGTTGGGGCAAAATTAGCAACATTTTTAACGATAAGAACTTTTATTGAATAACCCTGTTAGACTTTTGATATATGGGCTGTTCGATCGTTGCATATTTTCAATGTCTGATAAGAACAGGGGAACCAGCGATTTTACTGCAGCGTTTTCTGCTCATTTGTAGTCAAACCTCCATCCCAAAAAAGATTGGCCTGTCGGCTGTGTGGAAGTCTGTCTAACGTCAGGGGAACCTCAGGGGTGCGAAACATTCAGGTCTATCAACCACCAGCCCCAGGCCATTGCGCTATGGTTTAGAGTTGCGATAAGTGATTCATGATTGCTCAACGATTACGCGCCAGCTGCTTGAGTATTACAAGAGCCACTTGTGCAGCTGCCACTGCTTATTCATCAGCAGCTGGCGTTAAAAACTTAAGGGGATTGACATTTACCCAGCAGCTCTGGGTGAATCTCCCCAGTAGTGTATGGCAGTCTTTACGATTCCTCGCCTACTGGAAGACACGTCATCTGCTGCTGTATGTGTAATCTACATGCCGCACAACAGCCGAGGTAAAATCTTCGGGGGACGGCTAGATCAGGAAGCTGCAGAGGAACAGAGAGACGTCACAAAGGACGGTGCTGTGTAATCCTGTGGCAAGAGGATGGAGATGATAATTGGGCATATTTACTAAGAGGTGCAAAAATTTGCTTGTGCTTTTGATACCGAGCAACCAATTAGATTAGCATTACTTGTTAGCATTTTACTGGTCTACTGCTCTAAAACCATATCCAATTGGCTAAAGCAGATTAACTGCACTGGGAAAGTTTTGCCCCTTTTTAATAAATAAGCTCAATAGAAGATTTTTATGTTGACCTGTATCCAGCAACTGCGGTTCACATAGCATTTTAATCTTCACGCCAATCCCCAATTTATTAAAACGTAATAACTTGGAGGCTGGCCATTTTTCATAAAGAACTAGCTTATTCAGGCTAGCTTGTTTTGTAAGTAATTTCCTGTGCCTGATTAAGGATTCCTCTGCCTTTCTCTCTAATGAGGGAATACATCTAACCAACCAGTAGAATGTTCATAAAATGCCCATTGACCAGATATTGCTTGACATTTGTAGAATCCTATTTCAGAAATAATTTCAATTGCATAGGCTTGATTTCCTTCCATTAAGATTAGCCATATATAATTCTTAGTAAATAATAGCTTAGGAGGATGATGCTTGCTATCTAAAATTCAATATTTTTAAATAATATCAGTCTACAATATAGTTTATATCTAGCTGTAGACCGACTATAGACCATGGATCTTAAGGGGATTCTTAAGTTATCCTGGTGTCATCGTTTCCATCAATTGTGGCATCATTTGATACTGCTGCAAAATTTTGATTGTGTTCTTTGTGGGTCCTTGAATAGTGAGCAAAGGACAAGAAGCACTTGTAGTATGCAAGGCTCAAGAGCAAGTGATCCCAGCAGATTGTGAATGAAGAAGGATAGATGGGTAAGCTTGAATGTGTATGCTGGCAGTAGTATACTGACTGATTCCTTTGGTAACTGCAAGTGAATTCACAGCACATCTGCCATGTATGGTCAGTTTAACCACCTGGTCCAACTTAAACATGAATATAAGGTTTTGCATGATATTGAATTCCTCATCAGACTTAATAAATTCTGGGGAAAACCTTTTAAATGAATGTAGAGCATTCTTGAACCTCCCCATGAAACTAAAAACAAGATAAACAATCCTCTAACATATTCGGACCAGGAATAAAGCTAGATTCTTAGCCAAAAATGTTATGTGAAAGTTCTGAAAACTACAGTATTTGATGCAGAACAATGAGACCTTGCAGGGATTTAGCTGTGATCCATGTTATCACATTTAAGCAGTAACCTTCTGTAAAGCTGCCCAAAACTTACCACCCATCCATGCACTGACCCGACATTATGTTTATTTGATATTAATGTTAAAACGGCATAACGCTTTCCAAACATAGTGGGAATGGCAGAAGGTAAGTGTGTATTGCCAGCTTTAACCAGACGATGCACCATAATCCCAAAAGTTATTAACAATGCAGTAAATTGTAATCATACTTGATCAATTAAAAAACCTTAAGTTAAGTTATTTAGGGGGAGGACTATTTGTTGTTCCCCCCTCCCCTCTACAAATCAGGCTAGTTACACACTTCACAGATTTATGCAAAATGACAGACAACATCTGCAAGAACTGAGTGTTCTCCCTATCACAGCATAGGGAGGTCATTCAGGGCTGTGCGTTTCCCTCGACTGTGGCCGACTCCCTCTATAGGGAGCCTACCATGGCCAAGGGAAATTTATGGTCTTTCCCAAACTACCACTCAGCCAACAGTATCGAGGCTTTATCGGTACTGTATGTACCTATCTTAAGAACATCTTGCAGTTAGTAAGATAACCCTATCTTCCTGACTGACAGATTACTGATCATTAAAAGGTCTGTCAGTTGGGAAGAAATGCAATACCACCTACAATTTGGCACATCCTAACCTTAAGGTTCATAAAGTTTTAGTCAGAATTTGCCTATGGTAGCTTCAGGAATATCTGTTGTATTCAATTAGATCAACTGGACTTGAAGTTTAGTTCTTGAAGACGTTTCGCTAGTCATCCGACTGGCTTTCTCAATTCAGAATGACTTGTACAAGAATCTGTGTCAATTATGTACCCTGGAAAATCCCAATTAGCATATCACAGCCAGGTGTTAAGGGTGTGATTAGATAGTGGTATTATAGGAACGCCCAGAGTAAGGTGTCAAAACAGCATTGTAAATGGCAGACAGTTGGTGTCGAACCCCCCCACCTCTATTTAGGCTTGGTTTCTTTATTTTCACATAAATGGCCTCCATGACACTTCTCTTGAACCAGTCACGTTCCTTTGTCAATATGTTAACATTACAATCTTGTACAAGTCATTCTGAATTGAGAAAGCCAGTCGGATGACTAGCGAAACGTCTTCAAAAACTAAACTTTTTCCCCCCAAACATTTGCTCAAGGTCTAAACTGGATCCAAACAAACAGTGGACGTAAGGATCCCTTAAGGCACTGGAACACTGTAATATTGGCCACACTGCATAGGCCCAATACACCCATTACAATATATCCAAAAGTTATAGAGGTCCAGACGGTGATTCAGTGCTGCCAGAAAAAAGGCAACCGTTTCGAGCTGGCAATTAGTCCTTTATAAAGAGATGTGGCCCCCTTGGCTTCTGGACCCCCCTGCAGTTGCTGCCCTTGTATTTAAGCCCCCAACTCCTGGGTTTCCTGTGGTGTCCTGCAAAAAAGCAGTTAAACACCAGCTTCAATGTCTGGTCTGGCTCTGCCCCTGAATGTTTCTTATGGGAAGAAACTCTGTTTCCCAGCAGTATGATGGCTGCAAATTAATCAGGCTGGGCAGTTGTCACAACCTCATAATAATTTTGTGGGAAAATTGGAAGGCAAGAAAGTGGTATCTGACCAGTTTAAGGGCTGTGCATGTTAGATAATTATCAGCCGAACAGTCAACCACTGATGTTTGTACAGGCTTTTACCAACTATTATTTAGTGGTCTGTCCTGGCAGATACATTAAATATATTAGTCTGTGATGCCTTGTTCTACCGTTCTATGGGGAGGTCTAGCAGTTGCTTCCCACTCCTCTCTTCATTGAGAAAGAACAGGCCGTTCAACTACAACATGAAGGTCTCTATGACTGTACAGGCATCTATAGATAATTGTTCCAGAAGACAATTATCTATATGTGTACTTTGCTTTAGAGCTAAAAGAAATACAGTGTTATTCAATAAAGTCAGAACCAAAGGAAAAAAGGATCCACCGCACCAACCAGAATCAGGTAGACGATCTCCAGCAAAAATCAGGCCAATGTTCTTTGATTAAAAAACATAATTTATTTCCATAGTTATGTAAAACCTACGGCTAGGATACAGGTGTTGGAGGTCTAACACGTTTCGGGCTTACCCCTTACTCATAGACACTAACTATCCAGGTGGTAACACCCCCCTTTTAAATACAGATGAACCAATTAAAAAAGAGTAATGAAGGATACATTCTATCATTAACTCTAAAGTGCACAGATACAAAAAGCTCAGATTAATACAAAAACGGAATGCAATGTTACCTTAACCACTTTTATCAACAATGTTGCAACAACTCTTCTGTGGCTTTTTAATGACTAAACTCTGTTTAACCCTGTTTAACTTAGCACATCTCATTTAATGAAGTGCTGTATTAACCCTTTGGTATATTGTTCCATAGTAAGATAGGACATCTATTACTAAGTTATTACTAGAAGGTATTACAGTAAATCTTGTACATGTACATGTGCAGCTAATGATTTAAAAGCTAGATTCCAACAGAGAGCATATGATAAAAAAGGGATAGATCGAGTCTATAGAATAGTAAGGGGAAGAGACAGAAAAGATTTTTTGTATAAAGCAAAAAGTAAGGATAATGCACTTAATAATAGAGCTAATATTCCATCACCCTCTTATTTTGTTACTCAGTATAGTGTGGAATTCGAGGATATTAAACGTATTTTGTACCGTAATCTCCATATTCTACGTAAAGACAAGGATATAGAAAATATTCTGGGAAGTGGTGTTAGAGTAGTGGCTAAGAGAGGTAAATCTCTGGGTGACCTGACAGCACCTAGTCTGTGTTGGCCAGACAGAAAAAAGAACAAACAAAGCACTTGGTTAACATCCAGAGGCACCTTTAAATGTGGCCACACACGCTGCAGATCTTGTAATGTAATAAAGATTGGTCCCATATTCAAGTCAGAGGTGACACACAGAGAGTATAACATACGGGACTTTATTAACTGTTGTACATGCGGAGTAGTATATTTACTTACCTGTAAAAAATGTAAAAAACAATACGTGGGCCGAACGGTGCGACCCTTTAAAGAATTAATTTGTGAACATCTCAACAGTATTTCAAAGAATGATACATGATCCCCAGTGGGACTGTACTGGAGGGGATCCCTCCTTTTGTCAAATTCAGGGTTTAGAACATGTTTTACCCCATCTGAATAATAGAGAAGCGTTCTGGATATTAGAGTTAGACTCGAGATCCCCTAAAGGGTTAAATAGGAGATGGGATATAGCACTTATGGTGTGATCACTTCTAGGATATGCTTTTAAAAGTTGTGGCTATATATGTAATGAGATATTGTGATATTTATTTATTTATCTATGTATTTATCTTGATATTGTAATGACTGTGAGCAGTAATAAGTTGTATCTTTAATATGATTATTCTGTACATGTACAAGATTTACTGTAATACCTTCTAGTAATAACTTAGTAATAGATGTCCTATCTTACTATGGAACAATATACCAAAGGGTTAATACAGCACTTCATTAATGAGATGTGCTAAGTTAAACAGGGTTAAACATAGTTTAGTCATTAAAAAGCCACAGAAGAGTTGTTGATAAAAGTGGTTAAGGTAACATTGCATTCCGTTTTTGTATTAATCTGATCTTTTTGTATCTGTGCACTTTAGAGTTAATGATAGAATGTCTCCTTCATTACTCTTTTTTAATTGGTTCATCTGTATTTAAAAGGGGGTGTTACCACCCGGATATTTAGTGTCTATTAGTAAGAAGTAAGCCCGAAACGCGTTAGACCTCCAACACCTGTATCCTAGGCGGCTAGCCATAGGTTTTACATAACTATGGAAATAAATGATGTTTTTTAATCAAAGAACATTGGCCTGATTTTTGCTGGAGATCGTCTACCTGATTCTGGTTGGTGCGGCGGATCCTTTTTTCCTTTGGTTCTGATTGTATACAGAGGTGAGACCCTCTGCTCCGCAGGCACACCGGACGGTAGGAGAACATAGAAGTCCAAAACTTGATCGCGGGAGGGAACGGACGGGAGCCGCCATTGAAGTTTGTTATTTAATAAAAGTTCTTATTGTTAAAAATGTTGCTATTTTTGCCCCAACCAATTAGATGTTAGCTTTCAGATGTTAAATGATTTCTAATTGGTTGGGGCACAATTAGCACCATTTTTAACAATAAGACCTTTTATTGAATCTTCCTGATAGTGTTAGATCAAAATAAAGGGTTTTAATTGATGTGAGGGATAAGAGCTGTTCCTAGGTTCTATCAACCTTACAGTAACATTTTATTAAGCAAATATTATATTATTATAAATTATAATAACCTGAAATGCTACCCAGTGTCCTGTGCCCCTCTGTCTGCTTCCTGGTTCTTCCAGTTAGCAACTGTCAGTCATGAATTTAACAGGTTAGCGAGACAAAAGGAAATAGGCTCACTGAAATATAACCTTTATTAAATACAAGATGAAACCGTATTGTAAATATTAAAGTGCATAAAACGTTAAAGGTTAAAAACTAGACTCTCGGGCCCCCCACCCCAAGTTGGATAAACCAGAACATCACATACGTACATAACAGTAATATTACCCCATAGCCTACAGTAAGTATACTTATCAGTCAGTCACATGGTCATGGAAATAGCTAGACAGAGTATCGTGGCTGCGATCAGGGGAGCAAATGTATCAAAAGTGGTACTGGTAGAGGGGGGACCCGGCACCCCAAATGCATTAATACGTACGTCACGTAACACCTTTACCAACGAACATTATCTATCCTCTATTGTTGATGTATGTACAGGCGTCGTTGGCAGAACTAGTGTATAGCCAGACGGTTACTGAACGTTCGTCGGGCACATCGTACGAAAATGATCTGACGTGTGTACGAAGCTTTAATCCTCAGATTCCGTAACCGACTTTCAGGGTTATTCAAACAAAGCTCTTACCATTAACAATGGTGCTAATTTTGCCCCAACCAATCAGATGTTAGCTTTCAAATGTTAAATAATATCTGATTGGTTGGGGCAAAATTAGCACTATTTTTAACAATAAGAACTTTTAATAAATCGCCCTGTTTGAGTTTTAGCTGTCTTAGCCCATTTGACATCCAGATAAGTATCTCATGGCCGGCTTATAATGGCACAATGATTCTCCATCCATTATGTATCCAGGTAAGTTGATTGCTGGTGCAAAATATTTCATTCTATGTAGATTGAACCTCAGTTGTCCAAACTTATCACCAAATCTTCATACAGGAATCTCTGTTCTCCGGAATTAGCCCATATCAACATACATTTGTGGATCTTTCAAAAACATCAGCTACATTTTTGGAACTTCCTTTTTTAGATTGTCGATGTCTCCATTCTCATGGTAGCTGGTGATCCATCCTATAAAGAAGCGTATCAGATGTGGACAGAATCAAGTTCTTCATTGAGGCCACCCCGGGTTTAGTGTGCCAAGATTAAAGATAAATCTAGTTTCAGCACACAGTAGGGCATTATCAACATCACCCCCTCAAATATTCATTGATATCATAGCCAAACCAATGCAGCTCAGTCCATCTGTCACTAGTAAGTGTCATATCACTAGTTTAGGTCTTGACGACAATAGTATATTGGAGAGATGACTAGACAGCCTCTGTTTAAGTTGCTGTCTGGTTTTCTCTATATGCAATAAGGTTACAAGGACAGATCAGTATATAGATTACATTCTGGGACTTGCAATTAAAACATTGCTTGATGTCAAACAGTCTCATCCCATTAGTACTTGTCACCCTCAAACTTGAGTCCATGAATTGACAACATGTGCAACCCACACAGGGATATGTGCCTGTTAGACAAACCCCTCTCTGCAGGGACACCGGCTGTCTCACAAAGATGCTATGCACTCATTCATCCCTCAGGTTCCGACACCCCCTGGCTGTAATAAGTGGTCACTCTGAAATAAAGGTTTTCAAAATTGTTTCATTTGTTAGTAGGAGCAAGTGTCTCATTTGTGTCCACTGTGTTGTACTGTGTGATGAATCTTAATTTGGCTGTGGCCGGTTCCTTGTTTCTTTTAGGTATTAGGAGCTCATTCTGCGTATTTCATGAATCTGCAAACCGGCACTGCCTCAATAATAATTGCTCTAAATCAATTATTTAATTGTGGCTTCTCTGTCAAAAGTCTTCCTGTTTGGTAAAATTACATCTAACTCTGAGGAATTGTGTTCTCGGGATGCCTCTCAGAAAAGGTGTATGTGCACTTACTGTATATAGTGTTATAAAGTATTGGTTGCTGTTTCTTTTTGGTATAGGAATGTTGCTAATGAGCCCTCAGACTTCTCCACATACAGATCCAAAAATTCGATACATTCCTTCGTAATATGGTGGGTCAGGAAGATGTTGAGGGCAGTGTCATTCAACACCCTCGCTGAATTCATGGGATGTCCCATTCCAGAGAATGAAAACATCATCAATGAATCTGTGCCACACCTCCACATGTGAGGTGCAGTACAGGTTCACGTCAGAGAATGCCACTTCCCTTTCCCACCATCAGAGGAACAAATTAGCACAAGGTGGGACGCATTTAGCGTAAATAGCATTAGTTGACAAATACAAAGTAGTTTAGATTAAATACAAACTCTAGAAGGCGAATAATGAACACATTTTGTCCACATTTATCCTGTTCTCCATGTTGAGGAATTATGTGACAGCTTTGATGCCCTGAGTATATAGGTATGACTAGTCATCTCTCCAATATACGTTTGTCATCAAGACCAAAAACTAGTGATATGACACTTACTAGTGTTGCACAACATTTTCTCACATTTCGTAATGGTAGGACAGATGGACTGAGCTGCATTGGTTTGGCTATGATATCAATGAATATTTGAGGGGGTGATGTTGATAATGCCCTACTGTGTGCTGAAACTAGATTTATCTTTAATCTTGGCACACTAAACCCGGGGTGGCCTCAATGAAGAACTTGATTCTGTCCACATCTGATACGCTTCTTTATCGGATGGATCACCAGCTACCATGAGAATGGAGACATCGACAATCTAAGAGGGATGTTCTGAAAATGTAGCTGATGTTTTTGAAAGATCCACAAATGTATGTTGATATGGGCTAATTCCGGAGAACAGAGATTCCTGTGTGATGACTTTGGTGATAAGTTTGGACAATTGAGGTTCAATCTACATAGGATGAAATATTTTGCACCAGCAATCAATTTACCTGGATACATAATGGATGGAGAATCATTGTGCCGTTATAAGCCGGCCATGAGATACTTATCTGGATGTCAAATGGGCTAAGAGCTAAAACTGAGTGTTGGTTACAGTATACGCTTTAATGGATGTTTATACTGAATTGGTGTACTGAATGTATACAAGGACACAGTGACTAACGTCTGCTTCTCTAGCTTTATACTTAATATTTTTATCTTTGATGTTTATTGTATAAAGCTGATGAGAATTTGTTTGCATTAATGAACACTGTGTATATGGAATGATATGTTTCTATTGACTGACAAAGATAGCTGGAGTATTGTAAGATGTCCTGACATGGTTTTGGAAGTAGACGCCGGGCTGCTGATTGGGTAGCTTGAATATAACATGTTATGGGTTGCGAGATGGCCTGTGCATCATTAAAAAAGCCTATACAGTCGAGGGGAAATGCATTTGGGGTGCCGGGTCCCCCCTCTACCAGTACCACTTTTGATACATTTGCTCCCCTGATCGCAGCCACGATACTCTGTCTAGCTATTTCCATGACCATGTGACTGACTGATAAGTATACTTACTGTAGGCTATGGGGTAATATTACTGTTATTACTGCTAGACAGCTAGCTCCCCTACCCTGGGTTTAGCCTGCAGAAAGCAAACCGAGCTTAAATACTTACCTCGCCCCACTTCCTGGTTTGGACCCGTGTGGCCTGACCAATAGAAAGATGTGCTATGCAAGAAGCGCGTCTCCTTTTGGTAGTCCGGGCAGAATATGGGGTGGATTGAGTGACAAGTATTAAAGCTCCATTTGCTTTTTGCAGGCTAAACCCAGGGATATGGACCTAGCGGATTAGGTCCTCACCTGGGGGTCCTTTCATTGGGAGGGAGTGGGAAAGGGATAATTGTTCTTTAACACACTCCCCTAGTTTCCATGAGGAGAAAATCAGGCATACGCTAATGATTCCAGAGGATAAGGTAGGGTATATTAACATATTTTAAAGGGGCCATGCTTTCTAAAAGATGTCATTATGAGGGTGGAGTTAGCGTTTAATGCTGGAAAAACAATAACTGCTCAAAGCCAAAAAAGTGGATGCAGGCAGAGGCTGGTCACAGGAAAACAGGAAGTATATTCAAGAAGAAAGCTATATTGCTAAACCTTTCCACAATTACCTTTTAAGAAGCCATGTGTGCAATTTCCTTCTGTTTTACTAAAAAGTGATATGTCAGACTGGCAAATTCCAAGTAATAGAAGGTGATCTCCATAGTTATGATAAAACTTCATAACGAGAATAATAGGTTCAGTCTAACCAATTCCCCCGTAACATTAGCTTTATAAAAACACATCCCTTTCTCACACAGCAGATTGTTACCGTATATGAACTAGACAGTTCTAAATGGACAGGTCTCGATTATTTATGGCTGTTTATAACAGTAGGAGTATTTATTTTTCTATAGTTGGCACTGTGTCACAAATCACCCATATGGCTACCAGCAAACATTCTATGATGTAAAGAGTGGGACATGGTTATCAACTAGTGAGCTTCCCGTCCTAGATTTCTGGCTAGGGAAGTATTTAGCACCAAGGTGTTACTAATTGCAGCGATTACTGGGGAGAACACAATCATCACAGAGGTGTCGGCAAGCTCTTAAAATAATCTTCTTAGCAACTGGTATTTATCAAGCTGGCCACTCCATTATTTTTATAGTCAGGTTCCAATGCTGGTCAGAAGAAGCTGGGATTTTAGAACAGCTGTATTAGAAGATTTCTAAGGTCTGATACAAAAGGATAACCTTTTAGTACAACCAAACTAGCCAATTATAAAAATAGGGTTAATATGTACCCATGTGTAACCCATTTAGCATGACTCTACATGTAGCAAAACACCTGGAACCGCTTCGTAAACAGGCCCCAAACCACTTGTCTGACAATAACCTAAGAAGGCAATAAGTCAATATGGCGTGCACTGCAGATTCAGTGTAAAGTGGTGTGTCAGACAAATGAGGAATATCCAGTGGACCAGCTTCAAAGGGAGTTTTCCTGGTCACAGTTTGTATTGTCAATTCCAGGTGTAGAACCCGACAGAGCATCATAAACCGCAAATATTCCATTTTAACTTTAAGAATTTAAACTGTAGATATAAAGTTATTAAATAGGGATCCAGTGTGGTTAGAAGACCATTTTTGCCTTAAGAACTAACAAGTTAATGTTTCAATAATAAAAGAAATGGATTCGCACAAAAGTTTTATAGTAATTTACAGACGAACGTTATACATTTAGATACAGAGGTAGAAATTCACTTTACAATGCTTACGGACTAGATTGTTACTAATTTCAAGGCACAACTGTCAAATATTTTCTGTACAAAATGAAAAAAAAAAAGCAATTATTCTACAACACACAAATTTTACACCCTGTCACATGTACAAATGGCGGCAGACGCCCCCTCACGGAGCAGATCGATGCAAGGTTATCTCTGCAGATTTTCAATATCCCCGAAGTCCATAAATGGGAAGCAGCCATATATTGACCTCAACCGCCACAGAGGGAAATGTAGGTTTAACCACTAGCAGTAAGGAATGGGATGTACCTTCCAATGTGAAAGGATGTGTTTACACCGAATTTCCTGCTGTACAGGAAAACTACGTACCGGAGTTGGAATACAATTATCTGTCTTCCAGTTGCATTAAGTTCATTTTCATTGAAAGCCTTAAATGAATCTAGTGTTATTTTTATTAATCCTTTCCCAATACATAATTAATGTAACAGTGCAGAATTTTGATTACGTTTTACGGTCTGTAATTTAGTGCTACAGACATTTATTGCTACATTTAAGCTTTGTATACCTTTACTGGTCACATTATACAAGTACTCTAGTCAGTGTTTGAATCACCTGGGGGTGTGCGGTAAAACAGTCACATGGGCATGAAGTTCAGGTGTGACCATGCCAAAGCACAAACTGGAATGGATCTGATGAACAAGTGCCAATTCCAATCCAGTCTTTAAAGTGGTTGACAGTTCAAACGTTTAAAAATGTCAGTCTAAGAACGAAACAAAAGAAAGGGAATGTATTCTAAATATAAGTCGCTGTTAAATCCCATTTTTAGCTTCATTGTTGTTTGTGGCTTGTTTTCTCTGGGCGATGAAAGGGTACATGCACTTGTCTGCTCCCAGGAAACGATACATGCATACTACGGCTTCGAAAGGCAGGATGCTAGGGAACAAAGGAGAAAGAGTTGGTAAGAAGGTACACAACAAAAAAGGTCCCTATCACAACTTCCCTACACTCGTTCCCATGATGCAGTAAGCACTTTGCAAACCTTTATTACATTGTGTGAACGTAAATGGTAAGATGTATTCTTCTGCATCACTTTAAAGGGTATGTCCACCTCAAAATAAACATTTTTCTGTAGTGTAGGGACCCCCCCCTGTCCCTGCCCTGTCCTCCAGGAGGACAGGGCAGGGACAGAAACCTTTTCACACACAGGAAGACTCCTATTCTTCTGTTTCCTGGCCTTTGGATAGGCACTGCAGGAGAACCACTACACAGTGGGTCAAATTTTAGTTTGGGGTGGGGTGTTTGAACATGCCCTTTAAAGCCACAATTGAAAATGCTTTAATTTATTGCACAAAGCTAAAATTTATTCCACTGATCCAGTTCCAAAAATCTTTAGAAATGGCTCCAGCATTGCAAAATGAGTATAAAACCCATGCTAACCAAATCGTAAATAGCAAAGTAAAGTAAAGCTTAGATCAGGTGTAGCCAGTATGTGAGGCATCCGCACTTTCTTGTCCCCACTGCAGTACAAATGAAAAGCTTGCTTGGCTAACAGCACTAAGGAATTTGACGTTAACCCCCCAATCTTTGTGATGGGAGAATAAATAATGGATAACCCCCCTCCCACACACAAATAAAGTGTCTGCACCGACAGCCAAGATGAAGACTCCTATTTACAGATGGCTGTATTCAATTTTAAAGTATACGGCTCACCAACTCCACAAAATATACTGTATGTTACAACATTTATTCTGTGCATTACCTCTCATACCATTCCTATCATTGCTTTTGATTTGCTAGAGATTACGAACAAAGGCAGCTATTATTCAGCAGAATTTCCCCATTGAATGCATTTTTACTTATGTACGTAGTTCATTAAAATGGCAGCAGAGCTCCCAGGTACCAGATTCCAGTTACCTTTTCATGCATGTCACTATGTACATGAGGCGGGGTGTACAGATCATTGGCTGGTCTGTAAGGATCGCTCTCATAGCCTGCTTCACACAGTAATCTGGTTTCAGGGGTGGGAGGAATGGCTCGATTTCTTTCCTGAAAAGAAGAATGTTTCAGTGAGTTTTATTTACACATTCCTGTACAATGTCTGTCTTGATCCTTCATAACTGATAGAATAATGTTGTGCACCTGGAAAAGGGCTGGAATCCCTCAGTCAGCAAGGAGACATTTTATACAACTCGAGCAGCTTCATATTATGCAATGTGGAAAGTTTGATACACATAGAAAAGTGATTATCAAAACACTCAACTCAATTGCTGCTCTAAAGCAGATTTAGATTAAGAAGTCGATGCCAATAAGTTCGGCCCAGTGTATGGGCACACGGTCAATCGAACTCCATACTGAAATTGGAAAAGACAAACAATAACAATGGTCAGGACCATGTATTCGGTTATCACCACATGTTGCCTAAGTCGCATGTGCATGGCCACCTTTCGGTATGTGGCAGATAAGCGGGCACATAGAAGAAACCACCATGGGGAGTACAGATGTTGGGCAGTCTCTTATCCAATGAATGGCCATCTTATCCTGCATTACATCAGTACAAAGTAACAAAGGCTTGGGTTCTGTTGCATAAGGAGCCACTGTGTGGAGTGACTGCGGTTTTATGATAAGTCACCAATGCTTTAGTTCTGGTAAATAGCAAGTTTAAAATTGAGGTTCATACTTCTAATATGAAGCATAACAACATTGATGTAAGGGGATTAGAAACAGAAAGCTACAAGAACTTAGTCCCTTTCAATCAGATTAATGAACCCTTTTACCACACTGCCAATGTGATTAGCCATAACCGTGTAATTAGTTATAGCAGCATAAACCACAGTGCTTAAGGTGCTTTACCTTTACACCAGTATTAATGCCTGGCTGTGACAGATAAGGTATCTTGCATGTACAGAATTTACATAATGAAATGCAGATGAAAGAAGAATGATACCCACCTAAAAAATATACCACTTGGAACATTTCCAAGTAAATATTACCCCCTGACAATCTGAATGAATGGGACATTACTTTCTGCAAAGAATTTTACTTTCAGGCCAAAACCTTGACCAACAGTGATGCCATGTTAAAGGTAAGTAAGGGGGATACATTACAATTACATGTTTATGCTCCTCTGGCACTTGTCAAATGAAACAAAGGTTCAAAAAAAAAAAAAAAACCACCACTGCGTTTGTCAAAGTCGATTGCAAAGTATATTCCAGATCATTCGGATCACTAACCTTATTCTGCATCCACGAAACATGCCTGTGTCTACCAAGTAGGGACAGACCAAAGTAGTTTTAATGCCATCTTTGTCGGCAGCCTTGAGCTCATGGCTTAAAGATTCATGGAAACCCACTGCACCGAACTTGCTGGCACAATAATCCTGTTGGGAATAGTGGGATTAATTGCTTGGAATAACCATAACCTCAGAGCACAGAATAAATAGAATTTTACACAGTATCAATCTGGCAGATGACAGGATCTGTAAGGCTGGGTACACACAAGCAGATTTTAAAGACATACCAATATTGTATTGGTCGGTATATATAAGAAAAAAAAAAAAAAAAAAAAAAAAGTGGTGTTTTTGCTGTGCCCCAGACCTATGTTGGTTGCCCGTTTGTCCAGATCTGCCGAATGAGCGATAGGACATGCCGGTAAATCACTGCGATTGTGTGGTCACCCACATAATTGGCCGCAGCTTTTTTGACTGGATCGTTAGGTTTTCTTTGCCAGCAAGGTTTTTTTTTGTGTTGTTGCAAGGAAAAATATTGTGCAAGAAATTCTTTGCGTCAAAATATATGAAAGCGATAATAAGCGCAAAGAAAATGCAAGACATTTGTGTGATTCTAGTCCAAACTGGCGTAACCAGACTGGTCCTGGCAGCCTTTTATTTTCATTCAAAGTGACAGGAAAATGAATGAATGTTGCGGTTACAAACCTCTACACCTGCAGTGCTGAAAAGGCCAAGCGAACTGGCAACAGTAACAATATGTCCATGATTCATCTCCATCATTTTAGGAAGAAATGCTTTTGCAGTCTACAAGGGGAAAAAAAAGTAAACACAGCAGTTAAAGGATTGTCCACATGGGCTGTTATCTAACATTCCACAGAACAGCAACAGGGAGATTAGCTTGGATATAATCACAGTATTTAACAATAGTAGGTTAGGTAAGAATGCAAATCTCACACATATTAGCATTTCCTATCATTTCCCAGACCATTCAGATGGCTTTAAAGAAAAAAGTATGAACACATTGCACAATCTGAATTACGGAGACTCCGTTTTAAAGGCAGAATCATCTTAGTTTTGTGCTAAATACATGAAGATTGTTTCCACAAAAGTCTAAATTTTTATTAATGCCTTTCACATAACCTGGCGGCCTACAAGAGCAGAAGCAGCTTTCAACACTTTGTCAAAGGATCAATTAAATGGAACCATCACAATCTTACAGGAGTGCACATAAACACTCAGAATGAATGCTCAGATGGGTACAAAGTACAGACAGGAAAGGTTGCAGAGTGCCTGGTTAAACATCCTGTGCTGGTTAGGTTTAAAAGTGGCGTTCAAACGGCTACGCCAAGAAAAACAGGTAGTTTTCAGATCTCTTTGCACTTTAAAAGATTTCCAAGTAATTCTTTGATGCATACTTAATTTCTGGCTAACAAGATTATCACTGTGTCCCCTGAAATCAAATCTACTGTAATTTCGAACTCTATGGGTGCCAACTGCTGAGCACAGAGTAATCATTGTAATTTAATCAGCAGACTCCTGAGAACCATCTTGTGTTTGTTTAAATCCAAACAATGTTTTGTGATCGCTCTGTGTTCTTCCTTCCAACACAGCTTCAGTTATGACACTTGCCAAATCAAGAACAAAAAGACAGAAAGACAAAACGGAGAAAATATAAGAGTTGGTTAAAAATTAACACCAACAATGTTGTCAACAAGTGTCCAATCCACCTAAGTTAGACCTTGTGCTTATTTAACCCCCCCCCCCCCCCAACCAACACTGATTGTGCCTAATGCATTCAGAGTTTTGCTGCAGGCATTAACTAATCTGTTAGGTGCCCAACATTACAAATGAGACCGTAAAAGAAGTTTTAACTAGACAGCTGGTAAATGCCATTGGATAAGCTCAGGCCCCCCCCAAACACTAAATTGCACTTTCCTTTCTGCCCAACAGGATTTTTGTTTCCAGACTGGCACGCAGTGAACCCTTCTCTATGCAACTCCCATGAATTGGGCTTTAAAAAATGTTCTACATTTTCTCAGCCAATTGCAGCTACTGCTTCAAAAACAACCAATCAAATTTTCAATACACGGACCCAAATCAGTGATGAATTGTATTTTACTAAAATAGGATTCCATTAGAACAAGAGACATTTGTGAGAAATGGTACAATAACCATTGTATAATGTAAGACCTCCACTCAAAGTAATGACCTCACATGCACAAATCTACATCACCACTTCAATATGGGGGAATTTTACTATAGTTACTATACATGCACAAAAGCAGGAGTGGAAAAAACTTTGTTGAACTGAATGCCTAAATATGTAACTTGTCCACTAAACATCAATAAAACCCCCCACTAGGGTTGCTGTGGGGTAACACGGTCTACCAGTTATTTGTCCAGCCTGGTTCAAAATCAATCCCCTTTACCTACCACACTAGATTCCCACTCCCCAAACAAACTCACTTTAGACACAAATGTGTGAAAGCAAACAAGCATTAACATGTCACTTCATAGCTTTTGGTAATTAGTTCTCAAGGTTTTTGTTTATGGCAAATTAACTTTCAACAGTCTAGTACTTCTTCCCACCCCTTGGCTAAATTCTTTAGCGCTTTTCTCTTGGTGTTTTTAATGAAAGGAAAGGTTTAGCTACACAAAGGGCGGACACAGCTGTGGTGTCAAGACAAATTAGGCAAAAGTAAAGCAAATGTGGAAATAGGGAAATAACGTATCAAGCACAATAGGCAGTTTCATAATTACATTTTTAAGGATAATGACTTTTAAAGCCAGATTAACAAGCGCTAATGTTTTCCTTTCCTTCTAATTAAATGGTATTTGGGCTGCTCAGAACGAACTGTACAACTCGTTTTATTGGCAGATCTGAAAAATAACCACTGGGAGCAAAGATGAAACAGAAGGCGAACGATGTGTGAGGACAAAGAAAGTTGGAGTGGGGCAGGCAATATCTAGCCATTGTTCTCAAGCACTGCCGACTATTCTTTTTCCTCTGGTTAACACGCATTAAATAACATTAAAAATTTTAATTTGTACTTGAACACAGACCTTTGAACACTTGACACAATTTGCAGTAATACCTAAAAAAAAAAAATATCAATGCAGGGCACTTTAATTGTCTACCTTCTCATGTATCTAAGTAGAGAGATTCTAAAGCTGGGTACACACCACACAAATTCAGCCCAAGCAACATTTCAGGGTATCAAATTGTATTGTTTACTCTCTCAGGGTCTGACTGTTTGTCCAAATCGGACATGTCTGACTTGAGCGATGACTTTTACATTTCAATCTTCCCGAACGTCTGAAGTCGAATCCCAATTTATTTGACTCCTTAAAAAAAAATAAATGATGTTTTGGGCAAGTGTATAGCCAACATATGTGAATGTAAATGGGACTTGCTGTAACCTATTTGGTTAGGAATTACCAAGTACCGCAATGTTTCATCAACAGCTTGTTTTTAAAACAGGAAAATAGATTTTAGCCTGAATACAGTATGTGAGGTTGAACAAAGACACATGTCCATCAATACTAGTAATGTTCTTTATTTTTAGAAACTCATCCAGTTTTTTTTAATAAATTATCCAATGAAACTGCCATCACCACTTCAAATACAAGGCCAATCCATAGTACTATCGTTCACAAGGTTCGAGTCCCGACCTGCGACGCACGATGTGCACAAACGAACGTTTCGGGCGATAATCTCCCTGTGTGTAGGCACTTTATTGGGCAAAACGGATGTTCGGTGTGAGATCATATCCCGACCGACCTGTCGGATACCCAAACGAGTGACCGTTTCGGCCGATAAAATGCCTACACACGGGCCGATTATCATCCGAAACAATCGTTCTTACACATAGTGCGTTGCAGGTTGGGACCTGCGATCACATGTGTATGAACCTTTGGTCTAAAATTTTTTTCTTCCAGTCTTAAGGAATGTCTTCTGACATGTTCTATTGGTGAACAATGCCAAACTTGTCATTTAATGATCAAAAAAAACCTGTAAACATGACCCATCCGGACAATGTCCTAACAAACAATACCTGCCAGGAAGGAGAACCATTTCCCAATCAAACACCTCCCCATTTTAAAAGAACATTGTGGTCCCCAAGGAAGGATACAGTGAAATGCACCCTTTAATCTGGTCAGTCAGACACGGGTTGATGCACATACCATTAGGATACAGCATGCACATGAACTTGTACAGTAGACTGCTCCAGATCAATTCTATCTATCAATTCTTTTGGTCATGTGAACAATTCCCGATTACGTGTCTCCAAACTGGCTCAAATACAATTTCTGCTGGCCACATTTTCTTGGATATCTACTTCTTTTATATTCATTCTAATTGTGGCTACCGACAACTTGACTTTATTCCCTATGAGTCATTGCCCCCAAGTATAATCTACAAGGTGGCTTCCGGTCAGATTTCGGTCTAGTCTACTAGGATTTTTCTTTCTAAGAATAACCCTGTGCATTTCCCAAACACAGGCTATTGCCTGCGAACAGCTGGACACAGAAGTTATTTGACCTGCCAGTTTGGTTAAAGGAGAATCTGCAATCTCAACCTATAATGATGTATGCTGAATGAACCGAACAATTTAGTGCGATAAAAGGCAGATTGTATGTACAACATGTGGGTCATTGCCACGACATGAGTAATACCACAAGCTTTGGGGCCAATGCACTGTAACAAAACATTCTTTTAGGATGATAGTCAAAATCTGATTTACATGCCAGAAGTGTGGATGGCCGACATGCCAGAAAATGACCACGGTATAATTTAAGCAGCCATGATCTAATACTGAAGAATTACAGCGAAGGATTCCCGCTAAGATGGCTCAATTACACAGTTCCTAGAATAGGATCTTCCATAGATCCTTCCAATTGTTTACCTAACACGCTTCAGCGGTGGAAAAGAAAGAATTTCTCCCCTTTACTTTCTCTCTGCTTTTATTAAATAAAACAATGCAGACCTGATCTGCCCAGGTAAGATAATAAGACAGATTCCATCATTGGAAGGTGTCAATTTTTTTCCCCCACTAGTGAATCACTGTCTATTGCAGCAAACATCACTGTGGCCAACAGTTCACCATGACCGGCATGTCCGATATGGGTCAACATCGGTTGTCAGCAACAACGTTGGCCGGTTTGGATGAAAAACCTGCTTGTGTGTACCCAGCCTTAATAATTGTTTATTGCTCAACTTTAAGGTGGGTACACACCGTTCCAATCTGTCAAAGATGCCAGACAGAATCCACAAGATTACTGTGGGCTGGTTATCTTTTTACCTGGATTGATTATCTGTATTCAGCCACATTATCAGTTTATAACAAGCAAATCCTGAATGTATCCTTCTAGACTTGCATAGAACAACAAAAAGATCATCCTATACTAAGCAAAGTTAAACAGATGCAATGAACATTCCAGGTCCGATGGGCTAAAACATTGCACAAAGCAATTAAATGGTAGGCCCAAAACATGAGCCCAAGTGTATCTAAGCCTGGCTCTAACAAAGCAGTTTATATTAACACTACAGCCATTTAAAGGGTGGCAGGATAGTGCATATTTCACATGTAAAGCATTCAAACTGTCAGTCTGAAGTAGATATGAAGTAATTACTATGTGGCTCACAGCTGCTGGGACAAAAATCTAGTTTTATTAAATCAGCCAGTTACCGATGGAGTTGGCTGCATTAAGCCTGCAGATGGCTTTTGTCACAGGAGGTGCTACATGACATAGGGAGATGCCTGTAGACATCTGGGTTTTTTTGTCTAGTGGAGAAAATTCATTATATTTCACAAATGTACGTCAATTTCCTCTCATTTGGGAGAATAAAATCCTTATAGGCCAGTGCTAAAGTGACATATGGATTGCGGTCATGGGAGCAAAGCAAATGTTTGACCAACTCACACTAACAGTTTTAACAATCCCATTTACCCCCTGCAAATCCATTATTACCCTCACACACTGTCCATCAAAGGGGATATTAAAGGATTCCTTAAACAATGAACAGCATGCCCTTCTGATAAACACAATGAGGATTTCCCAAGTAGGTGTAAAGGCTCGTACACTTGTGCGATCTCGGGTCTCGATCTGCGACGCACAATGTGTACGAAGGTAAGTTTTGGCCGCTAATCAGCCCGTGTGTAGGTGCTTTATCGCCCGAAACGTTTGTTGATCCACCAAGTTGGTCATTAAACGATCCCCGAACGTTTCGGGCGATAAAGCGCCTACACACGGGCCAATTATCGGCCAAAATGTTCATTCACATCATGCGGCGCAACCTGCGATCGCACGGGTGTAAAAGCCTTTAGACTGGGTACAAATGGTAAGTTATTTATCCCAGGTAACCGATTACGGTCGGTCGCTGAAAAAGTAAAGGAAAGTACACACGTGTGATTGCGGGTCCCGACCCGTGACGCACGATCTATATGAACGAACGTTTCAGCCGATGATTGGCCTGTGTGTAGGCGCTTTATCGGCCAAAACCGTTGTTTGGGGGATGGTTGAATGGCCGACTTAGATCTCCCAAACGACCGTTTCGGCCTATAAAGTGCCTACACACGGGCCGATACGTTCGTTCACATCGTGAACCATGTGTGTACGAGCTTTAACAGTGGCGAACAATTTTCTGTGATTTACCGGCATATCGGTTCATTCAATCCGGCTGGAGAAATTTTTACCATGTGTGCCCAGCATTAGTGGTTCACGCATGGTAAAATGTGTAAGATTTAAAGGAGAATTTAATTAGAATCATTGCATAAAGCTCAAATGGTTCACTATTAACACTTACTACAGTGTAACAGTCACCTGCTTTTTATTGTGGATGGAAAAGTGGGACATTAACAGCGGTGTAACTAGGAGTCATTGCTCCCTCCCAGCAATGGGGCCCTTTGCCTGTTTATATACAATGGCTTTCTAGGAGGGTGTATCTGTCATAGGGAAAATAATATGGTAGTTACAGCCCTGGATATTAACAAGAACTAGGTAATACTAGTTCATCTGCAGGGGAGATTGGTTACAGTTTATGGGAAATAATGAACAAAACACTTTAAAGCTGGCCATACACATGCAACTTTTGTCACAAATTTACAGCAGATTCCATCAGAATCTAAATATGCCTTTTGTGCGATTTGCACAGGAATAGTTCAGGGTGGCCACACACTGTCCAATGTTGTCAGTACTGTATGAAAGGGAACGATACAATGGAAATATTCTGCCTTGTCAAATGCAGACTGTAGTATTTTGACACCCATGTGTTGTATGGCTAGCCTTCTTTGTAGAAAATATACACACACAAAAAAAAAACAAAAAAAAAAAAAAACACTTTACAGCATCTAGTGCAAGGATGTTATGAATTATATATCAGACAGTAAGGTGTAATCTGACCAACTACCACAGCAGAGTTGTTGTGTTTAATGACGGCCTACCTACCTCCGGCACAGAATTGGGAAGATTGAGGAAAAGTGAAGCAAACACATCTAAAATGTCAAAGATATTTTTTTTGCCAGTTCAGACTACAGGTTATGTTGAAAAACCATAATAAATGTATAGGCAGCCATACACATGGCCAATACCCAATAAATCCCCTTTGACCAGATGAGATTTGCCTAGTATCAGCTAAAACAAACAAACAAAAACCAAAACACTAACAACAGTGCAGACAAACTACTGAAGTTGACATTGAGGTTGATTGGTATTGGCTCCCTTTACTTCAGTAGCAGAAGCAAATACGATTGTCTTGGTATATAGGCAAAGGAACAATCCATGTAGAGTATATACAAAATGACTTACTTTGCATTTGTGAGTTGGACAAATTCACAATAAATCTGATGTGAATTTGCGACTGAAATCGTATGTGTATGGGCACCTTTAGACCATATATAATGTGATAAGTGCCATTCACACTGTAATAGGGGGGATATTCAGACCAGAAGCTAGTTGAATTGTATGCCATCAGTCTATATAGGTACAAAAAGGTAGGTGTAGATACATCCTAATTCAGTTGTACTACAAGATAAATTTAACAACTGTCTCAGATTGTCTTGGGGTTGGGTCAATCTAAAGAGACCTAAATAATATAAACCCTTGTTATTTTTATCAATCTAAAGAGACCTAAATAATATAAACCCCCTTTATTCTTTTTATCAATCTAAAGAGACATGTGCCCAGGCTTGTTTAGTTTTCTAGAACAGATTTTATGCTTAATTTACACTCTTATTTTCCTCTGCTAGATTTCACCAATTGGCAGTATATGAAAACCAACTGCAATACAGGCCGAGCCAATTCTGTTAAATACCCGTCATCAATGTTGTACAGAATAGAGAGTTAAGGTAGATCTCAAACCGTAAAGTTTCAATATAGAGCAGAACTACATAGATCAGTCTTAAAAAGCATATGTTAGCCATTGCAAGGGAAAGTCTTACATCACATGCTTACCCAGAAGTGTGCATGACAGTTCACCATCATAGTCCTCTCAATGAGTTCATCAGGACACTCTAGAAGGTGGTGCCCAGAGACCACTCCAGCATTATTGAGCAGCAGATATATATCTCCCACCTCCTTGCGGACCCTTTCAGAAGTTGTATAGACGCTCTCCCGCTTGCCTACATCACAGGTGTAAGTATAAACTTGTAGATTGCTGCAGGGGAGCACTTCTTCCTCTGTGGAATTGGTGGCTAATTACAAATAAAAACAAAAAGCAGCAGACAGTGAGCAGGAGTTAGAATTCTCAAGAAATCAAAATCAAGATGCATCTCATGCTGGGTCAGAGAAAGCTCACACAATGTAACCTGTAGGAACCTACAGGGAGATTCAATACAAGTTCTCATCGTTAAAAATTGTTTTAATTTTGCCCCAACCAATCAGATCTTATTTAATATTTCAAATATAACATCTGATTGGTTGGGGCAAACTTAGCACCATTTTTAACAAGAACTTTTATTGATTCTCCCTGCTAATGTTATACTGCTGTTCATTATTTATAACCACTATGCTGCAACAGCCATTTTTCCTGGCAGCTGGTGGCACACACATGTACTGCTACAGGTTTCAAATATGCATTCCAGCATAGTAAGGTTGATTATGCATGTTTAGCCATACGAATGCGCATCTACAAACACATTACAAACTGTATAATAGCTTGTTTATCATTGACTAAAATGAAATCCACAAATAGGGAGATTCAATAAAAGTTCTTATCGTTTAAAATGGTGCTAATTTTGCACCAACCAATCAGAACTTATTTAACATTTGAAAGCTAACATCTGATTGGTTGGGGCAAAATTAGCACCATTTTAAACGATAAGAACTTTTATTGAATCTCACTGAATGTATTTTAGTAATAAGGTAGTGCAGTTATTTAAGTGGCAAGCAGGAAGTGTGGCAATAACAGAACTATGAAACAAATGTTAGTAGTGTGCTGTAATATACTGTGCTACCTTTAACATACAATTAACCACACAAATCTCAAAAAGACTAAAGATTATTATAAATGAGAAACACTGCACTAGTACAGTCAGCGATGCCCTGAAGGGAGATATATATTTATTGTGATCTTCCTTTATCACATCCATAAGCCCAATGTGTGATACTGGGTTAAGATAAGGTAAAGGTCAGTTTCATTGAAGAAGCACATTTGTTCTGACCATCATCTTAATCAGTGCCTAAACTGCAGCCCAAAACCCACCTATAAATTGCATAGTGCCAACACAACAGTTTAACATGAATACTGAGGTTTTACGACAAAAAAAACTCAAAACAGATGGACAGATAAAGTAAATGGAATTGACAATAGATTAACATTGAATGTTTTTTGCACAATGCATTTTGATACACTTATATAGTGTGCTCCTCTCACTTAAATTTGAGGTTGGATTAACCTTAGGGTAGGGGGTGATTGGTGGATTGCACCTACTGATTATTGGCAATTGCCAGCCTTGGTATACTAGAGTGAATCTATACTTGTTCTGACCTCTCTTGTTACCCAGAAAGGCTGTGTCTCTCTGCCTTTCTAGTATCAAACACTGGTGAATTCTATTGTGCATGAGTGCCCACGGTAAGGGCTCTGAGCGCCACAAGTTGGCCACCACTGACCTAAATGAATAGGTTAAATTTGGTTGTTTTTGACCAAATGGCAGAGGTCAGGCTGAATGAATAGCTGTCCTTCAGAGGCATTTGTATCAAAACCGTGGTACTCTATGCCTACAGTGCAATTCATCTGTCCTTCAGAGGCATTTGAATTGAAACCGTGGTACTCCATGCCTACAGTGCAATTCATCTCATCAGGTACAGGATTTGACCAAACAGTCAATGTCCTATCATCTGCCAGAATATAAAGTTACCTGACTGGGTGATTTCAATGGTTTCTCCTAATACAGGTAACTGTTCACATACAGTCTAACCACACAATGTGCCTACAAGCGTAACCATTTCCCCGACACCTCTGGAAAGGACAGTGCACAAAGGTCACTAAGGCAATATTCATGATTCAGTTTAATTCCTTGCAATCTGACCATACCATCAGATAACCAATAATGTGTATGGGACCATCAGACAGGAAGGTGTATGGGACAATCAGACAGGAAGGTGTATGGGACAATCAGACAGGAAGGTGTATGGGACAACTGGACAATCAGACAGGAAGGTGTATAAGGTAAGAATAATCTGATGGAGAGATCACAGTGCGAGGTGACCCCATTGACTTACTCCGCCGGGTCGAGTCCTCCGCCTGCAGGTCCCGGTAGATCTTCCGCACCATGTCAGCAGTTTCCTCGTTACTCTGGGAGTTGATGTCCCACAGCACTAACTGGGCACGGCGCCGGGCGAACTCCAAAGCGAAGAGACGGCCCAATCCGCTCCCGGCCCCGGTGATCAGACACACCTGCCCGGCCACACTCTTGTCTTTGGGGCGGATAAACCACTTGGCTCCAGATAATACAAAGGCCCAGAGGACCTTGAAAGTGACCAGGAAGAATTCCAGCACAATGTTCATGGTGACAGTCGGACAGCTACTGGCTACACTCGGCACTTCACCTCCGCTTACCGGGACAGGGAACTTTCCCCAGCGGATCCGCACACTCACAGTCCTATCCCCATGTCCTATCAGGCTGTGTAGAGCGGGGAGCAGAGGATCTGCCGGTAGGAAGTTCCCTCGCTTATTCCCACGGAATCCAAGTCCCGATCTGTACATGATGAGGCCGGACAGCACCTTATATACCCGGCACTGCAGGGAGAAAGGACACGCCCCCATCGGTCTGGTCGGGACGCGCTCGCTGTGTATTGGAGGGGAGGGCCCGAATGGCGGGGAGGGAGAGGAGGAAGCCGGGCGGTTAACCCCTGTGATACCTGTACAGTGTGTGCACACAACATGGAGGGACACGTGACTCTGCTAGTAGTTCGAACGTCCAGTGTAGATTGGTGTTGAGCAACATTCCAAGCAATCCCATCCCACTGGGTGCTGGTGTTTGATTGGTCACTTGTACTGCCACTTCCTAATGCCCAGCAATGCACCACTGGGTACAACAACCAACTCTGTACGGTCAGTGTGTAAAGTCAGAGATAGAGAAATCCCCCCTTGCAGTGTAGATAGAACCACTCTGTATGGTCAGTGTGTATATCAGATATAGAAAAATCCCCCCATCCAGTGTAGATAGAACCACTCTGTAAGGTCAGTGTGTATAGTCAGAGATAGAGAAATCCCCCCATCCAGTGTAGATAGAACCACTCTGTGCAGTCAGTGTGTTATAGTCAGAGATAGAGAAATCCCCCCATCCAGTGTAGATAGAACCACTCTGTGCGGTCAGTGTGTATAGTCAGAGATAGAGAAATCCCCCATCCAGTGTAGATAGAACCACTCTGTGCAGTCAGTGTGTATAGTCAGAGATAGAAAATCCCCCTCCAGTGTAGATAGAACCACTCTGTGCAGTCAGTGTGTATAGTCAGAGATAGAGAAATCCCCCCTTGCAGTGTAGATAGAACCACTCTGTATGGTCAGTGTGTATAGGCAGATATAGAGAAATCCCCCCATCCAGTGTAGATAGAACCACTCTGTGCAGTCAGTGTGTATAGTCAGAGATAGAGAACATCCCCAACTCTCACATGCCACCCCACTAGAGGTTGTCGTCCTCGGCAACCCTCCCCATACAAAATCACCCTGTGCATATCTCTGTGGGGGCATACCAGCATTGGCCCTGGTTGACCTTCGCTGAGTGAAAGGCTCAGAAGCATTGGGGACACTGGGCACATCTGATGGGGTAGGCACAGCTGGCTGTTCGGTGCTTTCTCTGGATAATAAACTTGCCACAGCTGGAGCCTCTGCAAGTACAGGGGCAGGGACAACCCAACACTCCTCCTCCTCCTCTTCCTCCTCAAAGGGGTTTTCCCCTGGACTTGGACCAAGAGGAGGCATCTCCCCCACGCATACTTGCCCATCAAAATTACAATGTCTCAACATGTTACGATGTAAATTCCGTGATGGTCCCCCAGTCCCTATTGGTTCTACCTCATAGACCGGGATGGTGGGATCTACCCTCCTTTTTACCATGTATGGAACTGCTTCCCACCGCCCAGTGATCCCAGCAGATTGTTGAATGAAGAAGATTAGATGGGGAAGCTTGAATGTGTATGTTGGCAGTAGGTAGACGACTGATCTTGGTAACTGCAAGTGAATTCACAGCACATCTGCCATGTTATGGTCAGTTTAAACCACTGGTCCAACTTCAAAATGGATATAAGGCTTTTGCATGATATTTTGAAATTCCTCATCAGACTAATAAATTTGGGGAAAACCATTTAATAGAATGTAGAGCATTCTTGAACCCTCCCCATTGAAACTAAAAACCAAGATAAACAATCCTCTAACATATCGGACCAGGAATAAGCTAGATTCTTAGCCAAAAATGTTATGTGAAAGTTCTGAAAATAACGTATTTGATGCAGAACAATGGACCTTGCAGGGGATTTAGCTGTGATCCATGTTATCACATAAGCAAGTAACCTTCGCGATAAAGCCTGACCCAAACTTAAACCCAATCATGCACTGACCAGACATTATGTTTAATTAATGTTTTAATGTTAAAACGGCCATAACGCTTTCCAACATAGTGAGACTGGCAGAAGGTAAGTGTGTATTGCCGCTTGTACACAGACGACTCACCAAATCCAAAAGTTATTAACATGCAGTTAAATGTAATCATACTTGAGTCAATATTAAAAACCTTAAGTTAAGTTATTAGGGGGGAGGATATTTGTTGTTCCCCCCTCCCCTCTACAAATCAGGACTAGGTACACACTCACAGATTTATGCAAAATGCAGACAACATCTGCCAAGAACTGGTGTTCTCTCCTAATCACAGCATAGGGAGGGTCATTCAGGGCTGGAGTTTCCCTCGACTGCTGAGAACGACTCCCGCTATAGCGGAGGCCTACCATAGGCCAAGGGAAATTTATGGTCTTCCCAAAACCAATAGCCACAGTCGAGCGGCTTATCGGGACTGTATGTACCTATCTTAATAGAACATCGTTGCGTTAGTAAGATAACACCATATCGTTCCTGACTGACAGATGACTGATTCATTAAAAGGTCTGTCAGTGGGAAGTAAAGTGCAAAACACCTCAATTTGGAACATCCAACTTAAGGTTCATATAATCGTTGTAGTCAGAATTGCCTAGTGGTAGCTTCAGGAATATCTGGTTGATTCAATTAGATCAAACTGGACTTGAAGTTTAGTAGTCTTTGAAGAAGTTTCGCTAGTCATCGACTGGTTTTCAATTCAGAATGATGGATACAGAGAATTCTGTGGCAATTATGTGACCCTGGAAAATCCCAATTAGACATATCACGCAAGGTGTTAAGGGTTGATTAGATAGTGGTATATAGGAAAGCCCAGAGGTAAGGTGTCAAAACAGCATTTGTAAATGGCAGACAGTTGGTGTCGAAGCCCCCACACTCTATTTAGGCTGGTTCTTTATTTTCACATAAATGGCATCCAGACACTTCTCTTGAACCAGTCACGTTCCTTTTGTCAATATGTAACATTACAATCTGTACAAAGTCATTGGAATGAGAAAGCCAGTTGGAGACACGAACGTCTTCACAAACTAAACTTGTTTCCCCCCAAACATTTGCCTCAGGTACTAAATGGATCCAACAAAACAGTGGACGTTAAGGATCCCTTAAGGCACTGGAAACTGCTAATATTGGCCACACATGCATAGGCCCAATACACCCATTACAATATATCCAAAAATGTTATAGAGGTCAGACGTGATCAGTTGCTGCCCAGAAAAAAGGCAACCGTTTCGAGTGGCAATTAGTCCTTTATAAGAGGAGATGTGGCCCCCCTTGGCGTCTGGAACCCCCCTGCAGTTGGCTGCCTTGTATTTAAGCCCCAACTCCTGGGTTTCTGTTGGTGTCTGCAAAAAGCAGTTAAACCCAAGTTCAATGTCTGCGTCTGGCTCTGCCCCTGAAGCTTTTATGGAGAGAAACTCGTGTCCCAGCAGTATATGGCTGCAATTAATCAGCGGGCAGTTGTCACACCGTCATACTGATGTTGGGGGAAAAATTGGAGGACAAGAAGAAAGTGGTATCTGAACCAGTTTAAAGGCTGATGACATGTTAGATAATTACAGCCGCAAACAGTTCAACCAGATTGTTGTCACAGGCTTTTACCAACATTATTAGTGCGTCTGTTCCGGCACGATTACATTAAATGCATATTATCTGTGATGCCTTGTTCTACCGTTTATGGGGAGAGGTCTAGCAGTTGCTTCCCACTCCTCTCTTCATTGAGAAAGAACAGGGCCGGTCAACTACAACATGAAGGATCCTATGACGTACAGGATCTATAGATATTTGTTCCAGAAGACCATTATTACTAGTGTACTTTGCATTTAGAGCTAAAAGAAATACGTGTTATTCAATAAAGTTCAGAACCAAAGGAAGCAAAAAGGGATCACCGCACCAACCAGAATCAGGTAGACGATATCCAGCAAAAAATCAGGCCAATGATTCTTGATGTAAAGAAACATAATTTGATTTCCATAGTTATGTAAAATCTAGGCTAGGAATACAGGGTGTTGGAGGTCTAACACGTTTCGGGCTACCCGTAATCATAGACACTTAACTATCAGTGGTAACAACCATTTTAAAACAGATGAACCCAATTAAAAAGAGTAAGGAAGGATACATTCTGATACATTAACTCTAAAGTGCACAGATACACAAAGTCAGATTAATACAAAAACGGAATGCAATGTTACCTTTAACCCACTCTTTATCAACAATGTTGCACAAACTCTTCTGTGGCTTTTTTAATGACTAAAACTTGTTAACCCTGTTTAATTAGCACATCTCATTAATGAAGTGCTGATTAACCCTTTGGTAATTGTTCCATAGTACGATAGAGACATCTATTACTAAGTTATTATAGAAGGTATTACAGAAATCTTGTACATGTACATGTGCAGCTAATGCTTAAAAGCTAGATTCCAACAGAGAGCATATGTATCCCCCCCCCAAAAAGGGATAGATGAGCCTATAGAATAGTATAGGGGAAGAGAAAGAAAAGATTTTTTTGTTGAAAAGCACAAAAGTAAGATAATGACACTTAATAATAGAGCTTATATTCCATCACCCCTTATTTGTTACTCAGTAATAGTGGTGGAATTCGAGGATATTAAACGTATTGTACCGTAATCTCCCTATTTACGTAAAGACAAGGAATAGAAAAATATTCTGGGAAGTGCGTGTTAGGAGTAGTGGTAAGAGAGGTAAAATCTCTGGGATGACTGCACAGCACCTAGTCTGGTTGCGCAAGAAAAAAAGAAAAAACAAAGCACTTGGTTTTAACACCAGAGGCAACTTTAATGTGGCCACACACGCTGCAGATCTTGTAAGTAATAAAGATTGGTCCCAAGATTCAATCAGAGGTGACACACAGAGAGTATAAAAGGGGACTTTATAACTGTTGGACATTGCGGAGTAGTGATATTTAATTACCTGTAAAAAATGTAAAAAACAATACGTGGGCGAAGGTGCGACCCTTTAAAGATTAAATTGTGAACAATCTCAACAGTATTCAAGAAGGATATACATGATACCCAGTGGGACTGTAATGGAGGGACCTCCTTTTGTCACATTCAGGGTTTGTTTAGAACATGTGTTTTACCCCATCTGAATAATAGGAGCGTTCTGGATATTAGAGTTAGACTCGAGATCCCCTAAAGGGTTAATAGGAGAATGGGATAAGCATTATGGTGTGATCACTTCTAGGATATGCTTTAAATGTTGGTTCGTGGCTAATATGTATAGAGATATGTGATATTTATTATTTATCTATGTATATCTGTGATATTGTAATGACATGTGAGCCAGTAATAAGTTGATCTTTAATATGATTATGTGTACATGGACAAGATTTGGATGCTATACTTCTAGTAATAACTTAGTAATAGAAGGTCCTATCTTACTATGGAAACCAATTTACCCAAGGGTTAATACAGCATTCATTAATGAGAGTTGTGCCTAAGTTAAACAGGGTTATACAATAGTTTAGTCATTAAAAAAGGCACAGAAGAGTGTTGATAAAAGTGGTTAAGGTACATGCATCCTTTTTTGTTATTAATCTGATCTTTGTATCTGTGCAACTTAGAGTTAATGATAGAATGTCTCCTTCATTACTCTTTTTAATGGTTCATCTGTATTTTGAAAAGGGGGGTGTTCACACCCGGATATTTCGTGTCTATTAGTACGGAGAAGTAAGTAAGCCCGAAACGGCGTTAGACCTTCCAACACTGTATCCTAGGCGGCTTTAGCATAGGTTTTACATAAAACTATGGAAATAAAATGATGTTTTTTATCAAAGAACATTGGCACGATTTTTGGCTGAGCTCGTCTAACTGATTCTGGTTGGTGGGCGGATCCTTTTTCCTTGGTCTGATTGATACAGAGGTGAG
This sequence comes from Hymenochirus boettgeri, assembly GCA_019447015.1. Classification (NCBI taxonomy): domain Eukaryota; kingdom Metazoa; phylum Chordata; class Amphibia; order Anura; family Pipidae; genus Hymenochirus; species Hymenochirus boettgeri. The sequence goes on along the minus strand of CM033474.1, from coordinate 229,361,169 downwards.
CCTTGCCTCCGCAGGCACACCAGGACGGGTAGGGAGAAAATAGAAGTCCAAAACTGATCGACGGGAGGGGAACGGACGGGAGGCCGCCATGAAGTTGTTATTAATAAAAAGTTCTATTGTTAAAAAATGTTGCTATTTTTGCCCAACCAATTAGAAGAGTTAGCTTCAGATGCGTTAAATGAGATCTAATTTTGGGTTGGGGCCACAATTAGCCCATTTTTAAAACAATAAGACCTTTGTATTGAATCTTCCTGATAGTGTTAGATCAAAATAAAGGGTTTTATTGTGTGAGGGATAAGAGACTGTTCCTAGGTTCTATCAAACCTACAGTAACATTTTATTAAGCAATATTATATTATTATAATATAAAACTGAATGCCTACCAGTGTCCTGTGCCACCTCTGTCTGCTTCCTGGTTTTCCAGTTGCAAACTGTAAGTCATGAAATTAACCAGGTTAGCGAGACAAAGGAAATACGGCTCATGAAATATAACCTTTTAAATACAAGATTGAAACCGTTATTGTAAAATATTAAAGTAGATTAAAACGTTAAGGTTTTTAAAAAACTAGACTCTCGGGCAACTCCCCCACCCCCACCAGTTGGATAAACAGACATCACATACGATAAGACGAATTTACCCCATAGCTACAGTAAGTATACTTATCAGTACAGTCCCATGGTCATGGAAAAGTAGACAGAGTATCGTGGCTGCGATTCAGGGGAGCAAATGTATCAAAGTGGATGGTAGGAGGGGGACTCGGCACCCCAAATGATTATACGTACGTTTTCCACGTAACACCTTTACCAACGAACATTATCTATCGCTTCTATTGTTGATGTATGTACAGGCGTCGTGGCAGAACTAGTGTATAGCCAGACGGTTTACTGAACGTTCGTCGGGCAATCTAAGACAATGATCTGACGTGTGCTACGAAGCTTTAATCCTCAGATTCCGTACCCGACTTTACAGGGTTATTCAAACAAAAGCTCTTACCATAACAATGGTGACTAATTTGCCCCAACCATCAAGAGTTAGCTTCAAATTTTAAAATAATATTCTGATGGTTGGCGGCAAAATTAGCACTATTTTAACAATAAGAACTTTTAATAAATCGCCCTGTTTGAGTTTTAGCGGCTTAGCCCATTTGACATCCAGATAAGTATCCATGGACGGCTTATAATGGCACAATGATTCTCCATCCATTATGTTCCAGGTAAGTTGATGCTGGTGCAAAATATTTCATTCTATGTAGATTGAACCTCAGTTGTCCAAACTTATCACAAAATCTTATACAGGAATCTCTGTTCTCCGGAATTAGCCCATATCAACATACATTTGTGGATCTTTCAAAAAAAATCAGCTACATTTTTGGAACTTCCTTTTTTAGATTGTCGATGTCTCCATTCTCATGGTAGCTGGTGATACATCCTATAAAAGAGCGTATCAGATGTGGACGGAATCAAGTTCTTCATTGAGGCCACCCGGGTTTAGTGTGCCAAGATTAAAAGATAAATCTAGTTTCAGCACACAGTAGGGCATTATCAACATCACCCCCTCAAATATTCATTGATATCATAGCCAAAACCAATGCAGCTCAGTCAATCTGTCACTAGTAAGTGTCATATCACTAGTTTAGGTCTTGACGACAATAGTATATGGAGAGATGACTAGACAGCCTCGGTTTAAGTGTGCGTCTGGTTTCTCTATAGCAATAAGGTTTACAAGGACAGATCAGTATATAGATTACATTCTGGGACTTGCAATTAAAACATTGCTTGATGTCAAACAGTCTCATCCCATTAGTACTTGTCACCTCAAACTTGAGTCCATGAATTGACAAACATGTGCAACCCACACAGGGATATGTGCCGTTAGACAAAAACCCTCTCTGCAGGGACACGGCTGTCTCACAAGATGCTATGCACTCATTCATCCCTCAGGTTCCGACACCCCTGGCTGTAATAAGTGGTCACTCTGAAATAAAGGTTTTTCAAAATTGTTTCATTTGTTAGTAGGAGCAAGTGTCTCATTTGTGTCACTGTGTTGTACTGTGTGATGAATTTAATTTGGCTGTGGCCGGTTCCTTGTTTCTTTAGGTATTAGGAGCTCATTCTGGTATTTCATGAATCTGCAACCGGCACTGCCTCAATAATAATGCTCTAAATCAATATTTAATTGTGGCTTCTCTTGTCAAAAGTCTTCCTGTTTGGTAAAAATTACATCTAACTCTGAGGATTGTGTTCTCGGGATGCCGCTCAGAAAGGTGTATGTGCACGACTGTATATAGGGTTATAAAGTATGGGTTGCTGTTTCTTTTGGTATAGGAAGTTGCTATGAGCCCTCAGACTTCTCACATACAGATCCAAAAAATTCGATACATTCTTCGTAATATGGTGGGTCAGGAAGATGTGAGGGCAGTGTCATTCAACACCCTCGCTGAATTCATGGGATGTCCCATTCCAGAGAATGAAAACACATCAATGAATCGTGCCACACCTCCAATGTGAGGTGGCAGTAGTCAGGTTCACGTCAGAGAATGCCACTTCCCTTTTCCACCATCAGAGGAACAAAATTAGCACAAGGTGGGACGCATTTTAGGTAAATAGCATAGTTGACAAATACAAAGTAGTTAGATTAAATACAAACTCTAGAAGGCGAATAATGAACACATTTTGTCCACATTTATCCTGTTCTCCATGTGAGGAATTATGTGACAGCTTTGATGCCCTCTGAGTATATAGGTATGGACTAGTCATCTCTCCAATATACGTTTGTCATCAAGACCAAAAAACTAGTGATATGACACTTACTAGTGTTGGCACAACATTTTCTCACATTCGTAATGGTAGGGACAGATGGACTGAGCTGCATTGTTTGGCTATGAATCAATGAATATTTGAGGGGGTGATGTTGATAATGCCCTAACTGGTGCGAAACTGAGATTTATCTTTAATCTTGGCACACTAAAACCGGGGTGGCCTCAATGAAGAACTTGATTTCTGTCCACATCTGATACGCTTCTTATCGGATGGACACCAGCTACCATGAGAATGGGGACATCGAACAATCTAAGAGGGATGTTCTGGAAAATGAGCTGATGTTTTGAAAGATCCACAAATGTATGTTGATATGGGCAATTCGGAGAACAGAGATTCCTGTGTGATGACTTTGTGATAAGTTTGGACAATTGAGGTTCAATCTACATAGGATGAATGAATATTTTGCACCAGCAATCAATTAACCTGGATACATAATGGATGGGAGAATCATTGTTGCGTTATAAGCCGGCCATGAGATACTTATGGATGTCAAATGGGCTAAGAGCTAAAACTGAGTGTTGGTTACAGTATACGCTTTTAATGGATGTTTATACTGAATTGGTGTACTGAATGTATACAAGGACACAGTGGATATAACGTCTGCTTCTCTAGCTTTATACTTAATATTTTTATCTTTGATGTTTATTGATAAAAGTGATGAGAATTGTTTTGCATTAATGAACACTGTGATATGGAATGATTATGTTTCTATTGGACTGACAAAGATAGTGGAGTATGTAAGATGTCCTGAATGGTTTGGAAGTAGACGCCGGGCTGCTGATGGGTTAGCTTGAATATAACATGTTATGGGTTGCGAGATGGCCTGTGCATCATTAAAAAAGCTATACAGTCGAGGGGAAATGCATTGGGGTGCCGGGTCCCCCTCTACCAGTACCACTTTTGTGAACATTTTGCTCCCACTGATCGCAGCCCGATACTCTGTCTAGCTATCCATGACCATGTGACGGACTGATAAGTATACTTACTGTAGGCTATGGGGTAGGTAAATTACGTTATTACTGCTAGACAGCTCGCTCCCCTACCTGGGTTTAGCCGGGCAGAAAGCAAACCGAGCTTAAATACTTACCTCGCCCCATTCCTGGTTTGGACCCGTGTGGCTTGACCAATAGAAAGATGTGCTATGCAAGAAGCGCGTCTCCTTTTGGTAGTCCGGGCAGAATATGGGGGATTGAGTGACAAGTATTAAAGCTCCATTGCTTTTTGCAGGCTAAACCCAGGGATATGAGCCTAGCGGATTAGGTCCTCACCTGGGGGTCCTTTCATTGGGAGGGAGTGGGGAAAAGGTAATTGTTCTTAACACATCCCTAGTTTCCATGAGGAGAGAAAAATCAGGCATACGCTAATGATTCCAGAGGAGGATAAGGTAGGGTATATTACATATTTTAAAGGGGCCATGCTTTCTAAAAAGATGTCATTATGAGGGGTGGAGTTAGCGTTTATGCTGGAAAAACAATAACTGCCAAAGCCAAAAAAGTGGATGCAGGCAGAGGCTGGTCACAGGAAAACAGGAAGTATATTCAAGAAGAAAGCTATATTGCTAAACCTTTCCACATTACCTTTTAAGAAGCGCATGTGTGCAATTTCCTCGTTTACTAAAAAGTGATATGTCAGACTGGGCAAATTCCAAGTAATAGAAGGTGATTCCATAGTTATGATAAAAACTTCATAACGAGAATAATAGGTTCAGTCTAACAATTCCCCCGTAACATTAGCTTTATAAAAAACACATCCCTTTCTCACACAGCAGATGTTACCAGTCTATGAACTAGACAGTTCTAAAGGACAGGTCTCGATTATTTATGGCTGTTTATAACAGTAGGGAGTATTTATTTTTCTATAGTTGGCACTGTGTCACAAATCACCCATATGGGCTACCAGCAAACATTCTATGATGTAAAGAGTGGGGACATGGTTATCAACTAGTGAGCTTCCGTCCTAGATTTCGGGTAGGGAAGTATTTAGCACCAAGGTGTTACTAATTGCAGCGATTACTGGGGAGAACACAATATCACAGAGGGTCGGCAAGCTCTTTAAAATAATCTTCTTAGCAACTGGTATTTATCAAGCTGGCCACTCCATTATTTTTATAGTCAGGTTCCAATGCTGGTCAGAAGAAGCTGGGATTTTAGAAACGCTGTATTAGAAGATTCTAAGGTCTGATTACAAAAGGATAACCTTTTAGTACAACCAAAACTAGCCAATTATAAAAATGGGGTTAATGTACCCATGTGTAACCATTTAGCATGACTCTTACATGTAGAAAAACACCTGGAACCGCTTCGTTAAACAGGCCCCAAACCACTTGTCTGACAATAACCTAAGAAGGCAATAAGTCAATATGGCGTTGCACTGCAGATTCAGTGTAAAGTGGTGTGTGGTAGACCAAATGAGGAATATCCAGTGGACCAGCTTCAAAGGGAGTTTTTCTGGTCACAGTTTGTATGTCAATTCAGTGTGAAACCGACAGAGATAGCATCATAAACCGCAAATATTCCATTTTAACTTTAAGAATTTAAACTGTAGATATAAAGTTATTAAATAGGGATCCAGTGTGGTTTAGAAGGACCATTTTTGCCTTAAGAACTAACAAGTTAATGTTTTCAATAATAAAAGGAAATGGGTTCGCACAAAAGTTTTATAGTAATTTACAGACGAACGTATACATTTAGATACAGAGGTAGAAATTCACTTTACCAATGCTTACGGACTAGATTGTTACTAATTTCAAGGCACAACTGTCAAATATTTTCTGTACAAAATGAAAAAAAAAAAGCAATTATTCTACAACACACAAATTTACACCCCTGTACACATGTACAAATGGCGGCAGCGCCCCTCACGGAGCAGATCGATGCAAGGTTATCTCTGCAGATTTTCAATATCCCGAAGTCCCATAAATGGGGAAGCAGCCATATATTGCCCTCAACCGCCACACGAGGGAAATGTAGGTTTAAACCACTGCAGTAAGGAATGGGATGTACCTTTCCAATGTGAAAGGATGTGTTACACCGAATTTCTGCTGTACAGGAAAAAATACGGACGGAGTTGGAATACAATTATCTGTCTTCCAGTGCATTAAGTTCATTTTCATTGAAAGCCTTAAATGAATCTAGTGTTATTTTATAATCCTTTCCCATAACATAATTAATGTAACAGTGCAGAAGTTTGATTACGTTTTACGGTCTGTATATTTAGGCTACAGACATTATTGCTAACATTTAAGCGTTGTATCCTTTACTGGTCACATTATAAAGTACTCTTAGTCAGTGTTGAATCACCTGGGGGTGTGCGGTTTAAAACAGTCACATGGGCATGAAGTTCAGGTGTGACCATGCCAAAGCAACAAAACTGGAATGGATCTATGATGAACAAGTGCCAATTTCCAATCCGTCTTTAAAGTGGTTGACAGTTCAAACGTTTAAAAAATGTCGTCTAAGAACGAAACAAAAGAAAGGGAATGTATTATAAATATAAGTCGCTGTTTTAAATCCCTTTTAGCTTCATTGTTGTTTGTGGCTGTTTTCTCTGGGCGATTGAAAGGGTACATGCACTTGTCTGCTCCCAGGAAAGGATACATGCATACTACGGCTTCGAAAGGCAGGATGCTAGGGAAAAAAGGCGAAAGAGTGGTAAAAGGAAGGTACACAACCAAAAAAGGTCCCATAACAACTTCCCTACACTCGTTCCCATGTATGCAGTAAGCACTTTGCAAACCTTATTAACATTGTGTGAAACGTAAATGGAAGATGTATTTTCTGCATCACTTTAAAGGGTATGTCCACCTCAAAATAAACATTTTTCTGTAGTGTAGGGACCCCCCCTGTCCCCCCTGTCCTCCAGGAGGACAGGGGCGGGACAGAAACTTTTCACACACAGGAAGACTCCTATCTTCTGTTTCCTGGCCTTGGATAGGCACTGCAGGAGAACCATATCACCGGGGTCAAATTTAGTTTGGGGTGGGTGTTGAACATGCGCCTTAAAGCCACAATTGAAAATGCTTTAATTTATTGCACAAAGCTAAAATTTATTCCACTGATCCAGTTCCAAAAATCTTTTAGAAATGGCTCCAGCATTGCAAAATGAGTATAAAAACCCATGCTAACCCAATCGTAAATAGCAAAGTAAAGTAAAAGCTTTAGATCAGGTGTGGCAGTATGTGAGGCATCCGCACTTTCTTGTCCCACCTGCAGTACAAATGAAAAGCGTTTGCTTGGCTAACAGCACTAAAGGAATTTGACGTTAACCCCCCAATCTTGTGATGGGAGAATAATAATGGATACCCCCCTCCCAAACACAAATAAGTGTCTGCAACGGACAGCCAAGATGAAGACTCCTATTTACAGATGGCTGTATTCAATTTTAAGTATACGGCTCACAACTCCACAAATATACTGTATGTTACAACATTATTCTGTGCATTACCTCTCATCCATTCCTATCATTGCTTTTGATTTGCTAGAGATTACGAACAAAGGCAGCTATTATTCAGCAGAATTTCCCCATTGAATGCATTTTTACTTATGTACGTAGTTCATTAAAATGGCAGCGAGTCCCAGGTACCAGATTCAGTTACCTTTTATGCATGTCACTAGTACATGAGGCGGGTGGTAAGATCATTGGTGGTCGTAAGGATCGCTCTCATAGCTGCTCACACAGTAATCTGGTTTCAGGGGTGGGAGGAATGGCTCGATTTCTTCCTGAAAAGAAGAATGTTTCAGTGAGTTTTATTTACAATTCCTTGTACAATGTCGTTCTGATCCTTCATAACTGATAGAATAATGTTGGCACCTGGAAAAGGGCTGGATCCCTCAGTCAGCAAGGAGACCATTTATACAACTCGAGCAGTTCATATTATGCAATGTGGAAAGTTTGATACACATAGAAAAGTGATTATCAAAAACACTCAACTCAATTGCGCCTAAAGCGATTTAGATTAAGAGTCGATGCCAATAAGTTCGGCCAGTGTATGGGCACACGGTCAATCAACTCCATACTGAAATTGGAAAAGACAAACAATACAAATGGTCAGGACCATGTATTCGGTTATCACCACATGTTGCCTAAGTCGCATGTGCATGGCCACCTTTCGGTATGTGGCAGATAAGCGGGCACATAGAAGAAACCACCATGGGACGTACAGATGTTGGGCAGTCTCTTATCCAATGAATGGCCATCTTATCCTGCATTACATCAGTACAAAGTAACAAGGCTTGGGTTCTGTTGCTAAGGAGCCACTGTGTGGAGGACTGCGGTTTTATGATAAGTCACCAATGCTTTAGTCTGGTAAATAGCAAGTTTAAAAATTGAGGGTCATACTTAAATATGAAGCATAACACATTGATGTAAGGGGATTAGAACAGAAAGCTACAAGAACTTAGTCCCTTTCAATCCAGATTAAGAACCTTTTACCACACTGCCAATGTGATTAGCCATAACCGTTGTAATTAGTTTTAGCAGCATAAACACAGTGCTTAAGGTGCTTACCTTTACACCGTATTAATGCCTGGCTGTGACAGATAAGGTATCTTGCATGTACAGAATTTACATAATGAAATGCAGATGAAAGAAGAATGATACCCACCTAAAAAATATACCACTTGGAACATTTCCAAGTAAATATTACCCCTGACAATCTGAATGAATGGGACATTACTTTCTTGCAAAGAATTTTACTTCAGGCCAAAACCTTGACCAAACAGTGATGCCATGTTAAAGGTAAGTAAGGGGGATACATTACAATTACGTTTATGCTCCTCTGGCATTGGTCAATGAAACAAGGTTCAAAAAAAAAAAAAAAACCACCACTGCGTTGTCAAAGTCGATTGCAAAGTATTCCAGATCATTCGATCACTAACCTTATTCTGCATCCACGAAACATGCCTGTGTCTACCAAGTAGGGACAGAAAAAGTAGTTTTAATGCCATTCTTGTCGGCAGCCTTGATCATGGCTTAAAGATTCATGGAAAACCCACTGCCACCGAACTTGCTGGCACAATAATCCTGTTGGGAATAGTGGGATAATTGTTGGAATAACCATAACCTCAGAGCACAGAATAAATAGAATTTTACACAGTATCAATCTGGCAGATGACAGGATCTGTAAGGCTGGGTACACACAAAGCAGATTTTAAAGACATACCAAATTGTATTGCGGTATTATAAGAAAAAAAAAAAAAAAAAAAAAGTGGTGTTTTGCTGTGCCCCAGACCTATGTTGGTTGCCGTTTGTCCAGATTGCCGAATGAGCGATAGGACATGCCGGTAAATCACTGCGATTGTGTGTCACCACATAATTGGCCGCCAGCTTTTTTGACTGATCGTTAGGTTTTTCTTTGCCAGCAAGTTTTTTTTTGTGTTGTTGCAAGGAAAAATATTGTGCAAGAAATTCTTTGCGTCAAAATATATGAAAGGATAATAAGCGCAAAGAAAATGCAAGACATTTGTGTGATTCTAGTCCAAACTGGCGTAACCAGATGGTCCTGGCAGCCTTTTATTTTCATTCAAGTGACAGGAAAATGAATGAATGTTGCGGTTACAAACTCTACACCTGCAGTGCTGAAAAGGCCAAGCGAACTGGCACAGTAAAAATATGTCCATGATTCATCCTCCATCATTTTGGAAGAAATGCTTTTGCAGTCTACAAGGGGAAAAAAAAGTAAACACAGCAGTTAAAGGATGTCCACATGGGCTGTTATCTAACTTCCACAGAACAGCAACAGGAGATTAGCTTGGATCTAATCACAGTATTTAACAATAGTAGGTTAGGTAAGAATGCAAATCTCACACATATTAGCATTTCCTATCATTTCCCAGACCATTCAGATGGTTTAAAGAAAAAGTATGAACACATTGACAATCTGAATTACGGAGACTCCGTTTAAAGCAGAATCATCTTAGTTTTGTGCTAAATACATGAAGATTGTTTCCACAAAAAGTCTAAATTTTATTAATGCCTTTCACATAACCTGGCGGCCTCAAGAGCAGAAGCAGACTTTCAACACTTTGTCAAGGATCAATTAAATGGAACCATCACAATCTTACAGGAGTGCACATAAACAATCAGAATGAATGCTCAGATGGGTACAAAGTACAGACAGGAAAGGTTGCAGAGTGCTGGTTAACAATCCTGTGCTGGTTAGGTTTAAAAGTGGCGTTCAAACGGCTACGCCAGAAAAAACAGGTAGTTTTCAGATCTCTTTGCACTTTAAAAGATTTCCAAGTAATTCTTTGATGCATACTTAATTTCGGCTACAAGATATCACTGTGTCCCTGAAATCAAATCTACTGGTAATTTCGAACTTATGGGTGCCAATGCGAGCACAGAGTAATCATTGTAATTTAATCAGCAGACTCTGAGAACCATCTTGGGTTTGTTTAAATCCAAACAATGTTTGTGATCGCTCTGTGTTCTTCCTTCCAACACAGCTTCAGTTAGACAATTGCCAAATCAAGAACAAAAAGACAGAAAGACAAAACGGAGATAGAAAATATAAGAGTTGGTTAAAAATAACACCAACAATGTTGTCAACAAGTGTCCAATCCACCTAAGTTAGACCTTGTGCTTATTTAACCCCCCCCCCCCCCAACAAACAATGATTGTGCCTATGCATTCCGAGTTTTGCTGCAGGCATTAACTAATCTGTTAGGTGCCCAACATTACAAATGAGACCGTAAAATAAAGAGTTTTAACTAACAGCTGGTAAATGCCGTTGGATAAGCTCAGGCCCCCCCCCAAACACTAAATTGCACTTTCCTTTCTGCCCAACAGGATTTTGTTTCCAGACTGGCACGCAGTGAACCCTTCTCTATGCCACTCCCATGAATTGGGCTTTAAAAAATGTTCTACATTTTCTCAGCCAATTGCAGCTACTGCTTCAAAAACCAATCAAATTTTCAATACACGGACCCAAATCAGTGATGAATTGTATTTTACTAAATAGGATTCCATTAGAACAAGAGACATTTGTGAGAAATGGTACAATAACCAGGATAATGTAAACCTCCACCCAAAGTAATGACTCACATGCACCAATCTACATCACCACTTCAATATGGGGGAATTTTACTATAGTTACTATACATGACAAAAGCAGGAGTGGAAAAACTTTGTTGAACTGAATGCCTAAATATGTAACTTGTCCACTAAACACATCAATAAAACCCCCCACTAGGGTTGCTGTGGGGTAACACGGTCTACCAGTTATTTGTCCAGCCTGGTTCAAATCAATCCCTTTACCTACCACTAGATTCCCACTCCCCAAACAAACTCACTTTAGACACAAATGTGTGTGAAGCAAACAAGCATAACAGTCACTTCATAGCTTTTGGTATTAGTTCTCAAGGTTTTGTTTATGGCAAATTAACTTTCAACAGTCTAGTACTTCTTCCACCCCTTGGCTAAATTCTTTGAGCTTTTCTCTGTGTTGTTTTAATGAAAGGAAAGGTTTGCTACACAAAGGGGCGGACACAGCTGTGGTGTGTCAAGACAAATAGGCAAAAGTAAAGCAAATGTGGAAATAGGGAAATAACGTATCAAGCACAATAGGCAGTTTCATAATTACATTTTTAAGGATAATGACTTTTAAAAGCCAGTTAACAAGCGCTAATGTTTCCTTTCCTTTCTAATTAAATGGTATTTGGGCTGTCAGAAACGAACTGTAAAACTCGTTTTGGCAGATCTGAAAAATAACCACTGGGAGCAAAGATGAAACAGAAGGCGAACGATGTGTGAGGACAAAGAAAGTTGGAGTGGGCAGGCAATATCTAGCCATTGTTTCAAGCACTGCCGACTATTCTTTTTCCTCTGGTTAACACGCATAAATAACATTAAAAATTTTAATTTGTACTTGAACACAGACCTTTGAACACTTGACACAATTTGCAGTAATACCTAAAAAAAAAAAATATCAATGCAGGGGCACTTAATTGTCTACCTTCTCATGTATCTAAGTAGAGAGATTCTAAAGCTGGGAACACACACAACAAATTCAGCCCAAGCAACATTTCAGGGTACAAATTGTATGTTTATCTCTCAGGGTCTGACTGTTGTCCAAATCGGACATGTCTGACTTGAGCGATGACTTTTACATTTCAATCTTCCCGAACGTCTGAAAGTCGAATCCCATTTATTTGGATCCTTAAAAAAAAATAAATGATGTTTTGGGCAAGTGTATAGCAACATATGTGAATGTAATGGGGACTTGCTGTAACCTATTTGGTTAGGAATTACCAAGTACCGCAATGTTTCATCAACAGCTTGTTTTTAAAACAGGAAAATAGATTTTAGCCTGAATACAGTATGTGAGGTTGAACAAAAGACATGTCCATCAATACTAGTAATGTTCTTATTTTTAGAATCATCCAGTTTTTTTAATAAATTATCCAATGAAACTGCCATCACCACTTCAAATACAGGCCAATCATAGTACTATCGTTCACAGGTTCGAGTCCCGCACTGCGAGCACGATGTGCACAACGACGTTTCGGGCGAATAATCTCTGTGTGTAGGCACTTTATTGGGCAAACGGATGTTCGGTGTGAGATCATACCGACAGACCTGTCGGATACCCAAACGAGTGACCGTTTCGGCCGATAAAATGCCTACACACGGGCCGATTATCATCCGAAACAATCGTCTTACACATAGTGCGTTGCAGGTTGGGACCTGCGATCACATGTGTATGAACCTTTGGTCTAAATTTTTTTCTTCCAGTCTTAAGGAATGTCTTCTGACATGTTCTATTGGTGGAACAATGCCAAACTTGTCATTTAATGATCAAAAAAACCTGTAAACATGACCCCATCGGACAATGTCCTAACAAACAATACCTGCCAGGAAGGAGAACCATTTCCCAATCAAAACCCCCATTTTAAAAGAACATTGTGGTCCCCAAGGAAGGATACAGTGAAATGCACCCTTTAATCTGGTCAGTCAGACACGGGTTGATGCACATACCATTAGGATACAGCAATGCACATGAACTTGTACAGTAGACTGCTCAGATCAATTCTATCTACAATTCTTTTGGTCATGTGAACAATTCCCGATTACGTGTCTCCAAACTGGCTCAAATACAATTTCGTGCTGGCCACATTTTCTGGAATATCTACTTCTTTTATATTCATTCTAATTGTGGCTACCGACAACTTGACTTTATCCCTATGAGTCATTGCCCCAAGTATAATCTACAAGGTGGCTTCCGGTCAGATTTGGTTCTAGTCTACTAGGATTTTTTTCTTTAAGAATAACCCGTGCATTTCCAAACACAGGCTATTGCCTGCGAACAGCTGGACACAGAAGTTATTTGACCTGCCAGTTTGGTTAAAGGAGTCTGCAATCTCAACCCATAATGATGTATGCTGAATGAACCGAACATTTAGTGTGGATAAAAGGCAGATTGTATGTAAACATGTGGGTCAGGCCACGACATGAGTAATCACACAAGCTTTGGGGCCAATGCACTGTAACAAAACATTCTTTAGGATGATAGTCAAAATCTGATTACATGCCAGAAGTGTGGATGGCCGACATGCCAGAAAATGACCACGGTATATTTAAGCAGCCATGATCTAATACTGAAGAATTACAGCGAAGGATTCCCGCTAAGATGGCTCAATTACACAGTTCCTAGAATAGGATCTTCCTAGATCCTTCCAATTGTTTACCCAACACGCTTCAGCGGTGGAAAGAAAGAATTTCTCCCCTTTACTTTCTCTCTGCTTTTATTAAATAAAACAATGCAGACCTGATCTGCCCAGTAAGATAATAGAGAAGATTCCATCTTGGAAGGTGTCATTTTTTCCCCCACTAGTGAATCACTGTCTATTGCAGCAAACATCATCTGTGGCCAACAGTTCACCATGACCGGCATGTCCGATAGGGTCAACATCGGTTGTCAGCAACAACGTTGGGGTTTGGATGAAAACCTGCTTGTGTGTACCCAGCCTTAATAATTGTTTATTGCTCAACTTTAAGGTGGGTACACACCGTTCCAATCTGTCAAAGATGCCAGACAGAATCCACAAGATTACTGTGGGCTGGTTATCTTTTTACCTGGATTGATTATCTGTATTCAGCCACATTATCAGTTTATAACAAGCAAATCCTGAATGTATCCTTCTAGACTTGCATAGAACAACAAAAAGATCAACTATACTAAGCAAAGTTAAAAGATGCAATGAACATTCCAGGTCCGATGGGCTAAAACATTGCAAAAAGCAATTAAATGGTAGGCCCAAAACATGAGCCCAAGTGTATCTAAGCCTGCTCTAACAAAGCAGTTTATATTAACACTACAAGCCATTTAAAGGGTGGCAGGATAGTGCATATTTCACATGTAAAGCATTCAAACTGTCGTCTGAAGTAGATATGAAGTAATTACTATGTGGCTCACAGCTGCTGGGACAAAAATCTAGTTTATTAAATCAGCCAGTTACCGATGGAGTTGGCTGCATTAAGCCTGCAGATGGCTTTTGTCACAGGAGGTGCTACATGACATAGGGAGATGCCTGTAGACATCTGGGTTTTTTTGTCTAGTGGAGAAAATTCATTATATTTCACAAATGTACGTCAATTTCCTCTCATTTGGAGAATAAAATCCTTATAGGCCAGTGCTAAAGTGACATATGGATTGCGGTCCTGGAGCAAAGCAAATGTTTGACCAACTCACACTACAGTTTTAACAATCCATTTACCCCCTGCAAATCCATTATTACCCTCACACCACTGTCATCAAAAGGGATATTAAAGGATTCCTTAACATGAACAGCATGCCCTTCTGATAAACACAATGAGGATTTCCCAAGTAGGTGTAAAGGCTCGTACACTTGTGCGATCTCGGTCTCGATCTGCGACGCACCATGTGTACGAAGGTAAGTTTTGGCCGCTAATCAGCCGTGTGTAGGTGCTTTAACGCCGAAACGTTTGTTGATCCACCAAGTTGGTCATTAAACGATCCCCGAACGTTTCGGGCGATAAAGCGCCTACACACGGGCCAATTATCGGCCAAAATGTTCATTCAATCATGCGGCGCAACCTGCGATCGCACGGGTGTAAAAGCTTTAGACTGGGTACAAATGGTAAGTTATTTATCCAGGTAACCGATTACGGTCGGTCGCTTAAAAAGTAAAGGAAAGTACACACGTGTGATTGCGGGTCCCGACCCGTGACGCACGATCTATATGAACGACGTTTCAGCCGATGATTGGCCTGTGTGTAGGCGCTTTATCGGCCAAAACCGTTTTGGGGGATGGTTGAAGGCCGACTTAGATCTCCCAAACGACCGTTTGGCCTATAAAGTGCCTACACACGGGCCGATACGTTCGTTCACATCGTGAACCATGTGTGTACGAGCTTTAACAGTGGCGAACAATTTTCTGTGATTTTACCGGCATATGGTTCATTCAACCGGCTGGAGAAATTTTTACCATGTGTGCCCAGCATTAGTGGTTCACGCATGGTAAAATGTTGTAAGATTTAAAGGAGAATTTAATTAGAATCATTGCATAAAGCTCAAATGGTTCACTATTAACCACTTACTACAGTGTAACAGTCACCTGCTTTTTATTGTGGATGGAAAAGTGGGACATAACAGCGGTGTAACTAGGAGTGCATTGCTCCCTCCCAGCAATGGGGCCCTTTGCCTGTTTAATACAATGGCTTTCTAGGAGGGTGTATCTGTCATAGGGAAAATAATATGGTAGTTACAGCCCTGGTTAACAAGAACTAGGTAATACTGTTCATCTGCAGGGGAGATTGGTTAAAGTTTATGGGAAATAATGAACAAAACACTTTAAAGCTGGCCATACACATGCAACTTTTGTCACAAATTACAGCAGATTTCATCAGAATCTAAATATGCCTTTTGTGCGATTTGCACAGGAAAGTTCAGGGTGGCCACACACTGTCCAATGTTGTCAGTACTGTATGAAAGGGAACGATACAATGGAAATATTCTGCCTTGTCAAATGCAGACTGTAGTATTTTGACACCCATGTGTTGTATGGCTAGCCTTCTTTGTAGAAAATATACACCACACAAAAAAAAACAAAAAAAAAAAAAAACACTTTACAGCATCTAGGGCAAGGATGTTATGAATATATATCAGACAGTAAGGTGTAATCTGACCAACTACCACAGCAGAGTTGTTGTGTTAATGACGGCCTACCTACCTCCGGCACAGAATTGGGAAGAATGAGGAAAAGTGAAGCAAACACATCTAAAATGTCAAAGATATTTTTTTTGCCAGTTCAGACTACAGGTTATGTTGAAAAACCATAATAAATGTATAGGCAGCCATACACATGGCCAATACCCAATAAATCCCCTTTGACCAGATGAGATTTGCCTAGTATCAGCTAAAACAAACAAACAAAAACCAAAACACTAACACAGTGCAGACAAACTACTGAAGTTGACATTGAGGTTGATGGTATTGGCTCCCTTTACTTCAGTAGCAGAAAGCAAATACGATTGTTTGGTATATAGGCAAAGGAACAATATGTAGAGTATATACAAATGACTTACTTTGCATTGTGAGTTGGACAAATTCACAATAAATCTGATGTGAATTTGCGACTGAAATCGTATGTGTATGGGCACCTTTAGACCTATATAATGTGATAAGTGCCATTCACACTGGAAGGGGGGATATTCAGACCAGAAGCTAGTTGAATTGTATGCCATCAGTCTATATAGGTACAAAAAGGTAGGTGTAGATACATCTAATTCAGTTGTACTACAAGATAAATTTAACAACTGTCTCAGATTGTCTTGGGGTTGGGTCAATCTAAAGGACCTAAATAATATAAACCCTTGTTATTTTTATCAATCTAAAGAGACCTAAATAATATAAACCCCCTTATTCTTTTTATCAATCTAAAGAGACATGTGCCCAGGCTTGTTTAGTTTTCTAGAACAGATTTTATGCTTAATTTACACTCTTATTTTCCTCTGCTAGATTTCACCAATTGGACGTAATGAAAACCAACTGCAATACAGGCCGAGCCAATTCTGTTAAATACCCGTCATCAATGTTGTACAGAATAGAGAGTTAAGGTAGATCTCAAACCGTAAAGTTTCAATATAGAGCAGAACTACATAGATCAGTTCTTAAAAAGCATAGTTAGCCATTGCAAGGGAAAGTCTTACATCACATGCTTACCAGAAGTGTGCATGACATTTCACCATCATAGTCTCTCCAATGAGTTCATCAGGACACTCTAGAAGGTGGTGCCCAGAGACCACTCCAGCATTATTGAGCAGCAGATATATATCTCCCACCTCCTTGCGGACCCTTTCAGAAGTTGTATAGACGTCTCCCGCTTGCTACATAAGGTGTAAGTATAAAACTTGTAGATTGCTGCAGGGGAGCACTTCTTCTCTGTGGGATGGTGGCTAATTACAAATAAAAACAAAAGCAGCAGACAAGTGAGCAGGAGTTAGAATTCTCAAGAAATCAAAAAAGATGCATCTCATGCTGGGTCAGAGAAAGCACACAATGTAACCTGTAGGAACCTACCGGGAGATTCAATACAAGTTCTCATCGTTAAAAATTGTTTTAATTTTGCCCAACCAATCAGATCTTATTTAATATTTCAAAATAAACATCTGATTGGTTGGGGCAAACTTAGCACCATTTTTAACAAGAACTTTTATTGATTCTCCCTGCTAATGTTATACTGCTGTTCATTATTTATAACCACTATGCTGCAACAGCATTTTTCCTGGCAGCTGGTGGCACACACATGTACTGCTACAGGTTTCAAATATGCATTCCAGCATAGTAAGGTTGATTATGCATGTTAGCCATACGAATGCGCATCTACAAACACATTACAAACTGTATAATAGCTTGTTTATCATTGACTAAAATGAAATCCACAAATAGGAGATTCAATAAAGTTTTTATCGTTTAAAATGGTGCTAATTTTGCACCAACCATCAGAACTTATTTAACATTTTGAAAGTAACATCTGATTGGTTGGGGCAAAATTAGCACCATTTAAACGATAAGAACTTTTATTGAATCTCACTGAATGTATTTTAGTAATAAGGTAGTGCAGTTATTTAAGTGGCAAGCAGGAAGTGTGGCAATAACAGAACTATGAAACAAATGTTAGTAGTGTGCCGTAATATACTGTGCTACCTTTAACATACAATTAACCACACAAATCTCAAAAAGACTAAAGATTATTATAAATGAGAAACACTGCACTAGTACAGTCAGCGATGCCCTGAAGGGAGATATATATTTATTGTGATCTTCCTTTATCACATCCATAAGCCCAATGTGTGATACTGGGTTAAGATAAGGTAAAGGTCAGTTTCATTGAAGAAGCACATTTGTTCTGACCATCATTTAATCAGTGCCTAAACTGCAGCCCAAAACCACCTATAAATTGCATAGTGCAACACAACAGTTTAACATGAATACTGAGGTTTTACGACAAAAAAAACTCAAAACAGATGGACAGATAAAGTAAATGGAATTGACAATAGATTAACATTGAATGTTTTTTGCACAATGCATTTTGATACACTTATATAGTGTGCTCCTCTCACTTAAATTTGATGTTGGATTAACCTTAGGGTAGGGGGTGATTGGTGGATTGCACCTACTGATTATTGGCAATTGCCAGCCTGGTATACTAGAGTGAATCTATACTTGTTCTGACCTCTCTTGTCACCAGAAAGGCTTGTTGTCTCTCTGCTTTTGTATAAACACGGGTGAATTCTATTGTGCATGAGTGCCCACGGTAAGGGCTCTGAGCGCCACAAGTTGGCCACCACTGACCTAAATGAATAGGTTAAATTTGGTTGTTTTTGACCAAATGGCAGAGGTCAGGCTGAATGAATAGCTGTCTTCAGAGGCATTGTATCAAAACCGTGGTACTCTATGCCTACAGTGCAATTCATCTGTCCTTCAGAGGCATTTGAATTGAAACCGTGGTACTCCATGCTACAGTGCAATTCATCTCATCAGGTACAGGATTTGACCAAACAGTCAATGTCCTATCATCGCCAGAATATAAAGTTACCTGACTGGGTGATTTCAATGGTTCTCCTAATACAGGTAACTGTTCACATACAGTCTAACCACAACAATGTGCTACAAGCGTAACCATTTCCCCGACAACCTCTGGAAAGGACAGTGCACAAAGGTCACTAAGGCAATATTCATGATTCAGTTTAATTCCTTGCAATCTGACCATCCATCATCAGATAACCAATAATGTGTATGGGCCATCAGACAGGAAGGTGTATGGGACAATCAGACAGGAAGGTGTATGGGGACAATCAGACAGGAAGGTGTATGGGACAACTGGACAATCAGACAGGAAGGTGTATAAGGTAAGAATAAAATCTGATGAGAGATCACAGTGCGAGGTGACCCCATTGACTTACTCCGCCGGGTCGAGTCCTCGCCTGCAGGTCCCGGTAGATCTTCCGACCATGTCAGCAGTTTCCTCGTTACTCTGGGAGTTGATGTCCCACAGCACTAACTGGGCACGGCGCGGGGCGAACTCCAAAGCGAAGAGACGGCCCAATCCGCTCCCGGCCCCGGTGATCAGACACACCTGCCCGGCCACACTCTGTTCTTTGGGGCGGATAAACCACTTGGCTCAGATAATACAAAGGCCCAGAGGACCTTGAAAGTGACCAGGAAGAATTCCAGCACAATGTTCATGGTGACGTCGGACAGCTACTGGCTACACTCGGCATTCACCTCCGCTTACCGGGACAGGGAACTTTCCCCAGCGGATCGCACACTCCAGTCCATCCCCATGTCCTATCAGGCGGTTGTAGAGCGGGGAGGAGGATCTGCCGGTAGGAAGTTCCCTCGCTTATTCCACGGAATCCAAGTCCCGATCTGTACATGATGAGGCGGACAGCACCTATATACGGGCACTGCAGGGAGAAAGGACACGCCCCCATCGGTCTGGTCGGGACGCGCTCGCTGTGTATTGGGGGAGGGCCCGAATGGCGGGGAGGGAGAGGAGGAAGCCGGGCGGTTAACCCTGTGATACCTGTACAGTGGTGCACACAAAAGGAGGGACACGTGACTCTGCTAGTAGTTCGAACGTCCAGTGTAGATTGGTGTTGAGCAACATTCCAAGCAATCCCATCCCCCTGGGTGTGGTGTTGATTGGTCACTTGTACTGCCACTTCCTAATGCCCAGCAATGCACCACTGGGTAAAAACCAACTCTGTACGGTCAGTGTGTAAAGTCGAGAGTAGAGAAATCCCCCTTGCAGTGTAGATAGAACCACTCTGTATGGTCAGTGTGTATAGTCAGATATAGAAAATCCCCATCCAGTGTAGATAGAACCACTCTGTAAGGTCAGTGTGTATAGTCAGAGATAGAGAAAACCCCCATCCAGTGTAGAAGAACCACTCTGTGCGTCAGTGTGTATAGTCAGAGATAGAGAAATCCCCCCATCCAGTGTAGAAGAACCACTCTGTGCGGTCAGTGTGTATAGTCAGAGATAGAGAATCCCCCCATCCAGTGTAGATAGAACCACTCTGTGCAGTCAGTGTGTATAGTCAGAGATAGAGAAATCCCCCCATCCAGTGTAGATAGAACCACTCTGTGCAGTCAGTGTGTATAGTCAGAGATAGAGAAATCCCCCCTTGCAGTGTAGATAGAACCACTCTGTATGGTCAGTGTGTATAGGCAGATATAGAGAAATCCCCCCATCCAGTGTAGATAGAACCACTCTGTGCAGTCAGTGTGTATAGTCAGAGATAGAGAAATCCCCCCATCCAGTGTAGATAGAACCACTCTGTAAGGTCAGTGTGTATAGTCAGAGATAGAGAAATCCCCCCATCCTGTGTAGATAGAACCACTCTGTGCAGTCAGTGTGTATAGTCAGAGATAGAGAAATCCCCCCATCCAGTGTAGATAGAACCACTCTCTTCGGTCAGTGTGTATAGTCAGAGATAGAGAAATCCACCATCCAGTGTAGATAGAACCACTCTGTATGGTCAGTGTGTATAGTCCGGATAAGAAGAAATCCCCATCCAGTGTGATAGAACCACTGTACGGTCAGTGTGTATAGTCAGAGATAGAGAAATCCCCCCATCCAGTGTAGGTAGAACCACTCTGTGCGGTCAGTGTGTATAGTCAGAGATAGAGAAATCCCCCATCCAGTGTAGATAGAACCACTCTGTACGGTCAGTGTGTATAGTCAGAGATAGAGAAATCCACAATCCAGTGTAGATGGAACCACTCTGTACGGTCAGTGTGTATAGTCAGAGATAGAGAAATCCCCCCCATCCAGTGTAGATAGAACCACTCTGTGCGGTCAGTGTGTATAGTCAGAGATAGAGAAATCCCCCCATCCAGTGTAGATAGAACCACTCTGTGCAGTCAGTGTGTATAGTCAGAGATAGAGAAATCCCCCCATCCAGTGTAGATAGAACCACTCTGTGCAGTCAGTGTGTATAGTCAGAGATAGAGAAATCCCCCCTTGCAGTGTAGATAGAACCACTCTGTATGGTCAGTGTGTATAGGCAGATATAGAGAAATCCCCCCATCCAGTGTAGATAGAACCACTCTGTGCAGTCAGTGTGTAGTAAGAGATAGAGAAATCCCCCCATCAGTGTAGATAGAACATCTGTAAGGTCAGTGTGTATAGTCAGAGATAGAGAAATCCCCCCATCCTGTGTAGATAGAACCACTCTGTGCAGTCAGTGTGTATAGTCAGAGATAGAGAAATCCCCCCATCCAGTGTAGATAGAACCACTCTCTTCGGTCAGTGTGTATAGTCAAGTAGAGAGAAATCCACCATCCAGTGTAGATAGAACCACTCTGTATGGTCAGTGTGTATAGTCAGAGATAGAGAAATCCGCCATCCAGTGTAGATAGAACCACTCTGTACGGTCAGTGTGTATAGTCAGAGATAGAGAAATCCCCCCCATCCAGTGTAGGTAGAACCACGCTGTGCAGTCAGTGTGTATAGTCAGAGATAGAGAAATCCCCCCATCCAGTGTAGATAGAACCACTCTGTGCGGTCAGTGTGTATAGTCAGAGATAGAGAAATCCCCATCCAGTGTAGATGAAACCACTCTGTACGGTCAGTGTGTAAGTCAGAGATAGAGAAATCCAATCCAGTGTAGATGGAACCACTCTGTACGGTCAGTGTGTATAGTCAGAGATAGAGAAATCCCCCCCATCCAGTGTAGATAGAACCACTCTGTGCGGTCAGTGTGTATAGTCAGAGATAGAGAAATCCCCCCATCCAGTGTAGATAGAACCACTCTGTATGGTCAGTGTGTATAGTCAGAGATAGAGAAATCCACCGTCCAGTGTAGATACTCTGTATGGTCAGTGTGTATAGTCAGAGATAGAGAAATCCCCCATCCAGTGTAGATAGAACCACTCTGTGCGGTCAGTGTGTATAGTCAGAGATAGAGAAATCCCCCATCCAGTGTAGATAGAACCACTCTGTGCGGTCAGTGTGTATAGTCAGAGATAGAGAAATCCCCCATCCAGTGTAGATAGAACCACTCTGTGGGTCAGTGTGTGTATAGTCAGAGATAGAGAAATCCCCCATCCAGTGTAGATAGAACCACTCTGTGCGGTCAGTGTGTATAGTCAGAGATAGAGAAATCCCCCCATCCAGTGTAGATAGAACCACTCTGTGCAGTCAGTGTGTATAGTCAGAGATAGAGAAATCCACCGTCCAGTGTAGATACTCTGTATGGTCAGTGTGTATAGTCATTGATAGAGTAATCCCCCCTTGCAGTGTAGATAGAACCACTCTGTATGGTCAGTGTGTATAGTCAGAGATAGAGAAATCCACTGTCCAGTGTAGATACTCTGTATGGTCAGTGTGTATAGTCATTGATAGAGTAATCCCCCCTTGCAGTGTAGATAGAACCACTCTGTATGGTCAGTGTGTATAGTCAGAGATAGAGAAATCCCCCCATCCAGTGTAGATAGAACCACTCTGTGCGGTCAGTGTGTATCGTCAGAGATAGAGAAATCCCCCCATCCTGTGTAGATAGAACCACTCTGTGCAGTCGTGTGTATAGTCAGAGTAGAGAAATCCCCCCATCCCTGTGTAGATAGAAACCACTCTCTTCGGTCAGTGTGTATAGTCAGAGATAGAGAAATCCCCCATCCAGTGTAGATAGAACCACTCTGTGCGGTGAGTGTGTATAGTCAGAGAGAGAGAAATCCCCCATCCAGTGTAGATAGAACCACTCTGTGCGGTGAGTGTGTATAGTCAGAGAGAGAGAAATCCCCCATCCACTGTAGATACTCTGTATGGTCAGTGTGTATAGTCAAAGATAGAGAAATCCCCCATCCAGTGTAGATAGAACCACTCTGTGCGGTCAGTGTGTATAGTCAGAGATAGAGAAATCCGCCATCCAGTGTAGATAGACCACTCTGTGGGTCAGTGTGTATAGTCAGAGAGAGAGAAATCCCCCTCCAGTGTAGATACTCTGTATGGTCAGTGTGTATAGTCAAAGATAGAGAAATCCCCATCCAGTGTAGATAGAACCACTCTGTGCGGTCAGTGAGTATAGTCAGAGATAGAGAAATCCCCCATCCAGTGTAGATAGAACCACTCTGTGCGGTCAGTGTGTATAGTCAGAGATAGGAGAAATCCCCCTATCCAGTGTAGATAGAACCACTTTCTACGGTCAGTGTGTATAGTCAGAGAGAGAGAAATCCCCCCATCCAGTGTAGATAGAACCACTCTGTGCGGTCAGTGTGTAAGTCAGAGATAGAGAAATCCCCCCATCAGTGTAGATAGAACCACTCTGTGCGGTCAGTGTGTATAGTCAGAGAGAGAGAAATCCCCCGTCCAGTGTAGATGAACCCACTCTGTGCGGTCGTGTGTGTAGTCAGAGATAGAGAAATCCCCCATCCAGTGTAGATAGAACCACTCTGTCGGTCGTGTGTATAGTCAGAGATAGAGAAATCCCCCCATCCAGTGTAAATAGAACCACTCTGTACGGTCAGTGTGTATAGTCAGAGAGAGAGAAATCCCCCCATCCAGTGTAGATAGAACCACTCTATACGGTCAGTGTGTATAGTCAGAGAACGAGAAATCCCCCCATCCAGTGTAGATAGAACCACTCTGGGCGGTCAGTGTGTATAGTCAGAGAGAGAGAAATCCCCCATCCAGTGTAGATACTCTGTATGGTCATGTGTATAGTCAGAGATAGAGAACTCCCATCCAGTGTAGATAGAACCATCTGTGCGGTCAGTGTGTATAGTCAGAGAGAGAGAAATCCCCCATCCAGTGTAGATACTCTGTATGGTCAGTGTGTATAGTCAGAGATAGAGAAATCCCCCATCCAGTGTAGATAGAACCACTCTGTGCGGTCAGTGTGTATAGTCAGAGATAGAGAAATCCCCCATCCAGTGTAGATAGAACCACTTTCTACGGTCAGTGTGTATAGTCAGAGAGAGAGAAATCCCCCCATCCAGTGTAGATAGAACCACTCTGTGCGGTCAGTGTGTAAAGTCAGAGATAGAGAAATCCCCCCATCCAGTGTAGATAGAACCACTCTCTACGGTCAGTGTGTATAGTCAGAGAGAGAGAAATCCCCCCATCCAGTGTAGATAGAACCACTCTGTGGCGGTCAGTGTGTAAAGTCAGCAGATAGAGAAATCCCCCCATCCAGTGTAGATAGAACCACTCTGTGCGGTCAGTGTGTTAGTCAGAGAGAGAGAAATCCCCGTCCAGTGTGATAGAACCACTCTGTGCGGTCAGTGTGTGTAGTCAGAGATAGAGAAATCCCCCCATCCAGTGTAGATAGAACCACTCTGTACAGTGCAGTGTGTATAGTCAGAGAGAGAGAAATCCACAATCCAGTGTAGATAGAACCACTCGTGCGGTCAGTGGTGTATAGTCAGAGAGAGAGAATAACCCGTCCAGTGTAGATAAAACCACTCTGTGCGGTCAGTGTGTATAGTCAGAGAGAGAGAAATCCCCCCATCCAGTGTAGATACTCGTATGGTCAGTGTGTATAGTCAGAGTAGATAAATCCCCCACAGTGTAGATAGAACCACTCTGTGCGGTCAGTGTGTATAGTCAGAGATAGAGAAAATCCCCATCCAGTGTAGATAGAACCACTCAGGGCGGTCAGTGTGTATAGTCAGAGATAGTGAAATCCCTATCCAGTGTAGATAGAACCACTCTGTAGGTCAGTGGGATAGCAGAGATAGAGAAATCCCACCATCCAGTGTATATACTCTGTATGGTCAGTGTGTATAGTCAGAGATAGAGAAATCCCCCATCCAGTGTAGATAGAACACTCGTGCGGTCAGTGTGTATAGTCAGAGATAGAGAAATCCCCCATCCATGTAGATAGAACCACTCTCTATGGTCAGTGTGTATAGTCAGAGATAGAGAAATCCACCATCCAGTGTAGATAGAACCACTTTGTGCGGTCAGTGTGTATAGTTAAAGATAGAGAAATCCCCCCATCCAGTGTAGATAAAACCACTCTGTGCGGTCAGTGTGTATAGTCAGAGATAGAGAAATCCCCCATCCAGTGTAGATAGAACCACTTGTACGGTCAGTGTGTATAGTCAGAGAGAGGAATCCCCATCCAGTGTAGATAGAAACACTCTGTACGGTCAGTGTGTATAGTCAAGAGAACGAGAAATCCCCCCATCCAGTGTAGATAGAACAACTCTGTGCGGTCAGTGTGTATAGTTAGAGATAGAGAAATCCCCCCATCCAGTGTAGATAGAACCACTCTGTGCGGTCAGTGTGTATAGTCAGAGATAGAGAAATCCCCCATCCAGTGTAGATAGAACCACTCTGTACGGTCAGTGTGTATAGTCATAGAGAGAGAAATCCCCCCATCCAGTGTAGATAGAACCACTCTGTGCGGTCCGTGTGTATAGTCAGAGAGAGAGAAATCCCCCCATCCAGTGTAGACAGAACCACTCTGTACGGTCAGTGTGTATCATCAGAGATAGAGAAATCCCCCCATCCTGTGTAGATAGAACCACTCTGTGCGGTCAGTGTGTATAGTCAGAGATAGAGAAATCCCCCCATCCAGTGTAGATAGAACCACTCTGTGCGGTCAGTGTGTATCGTCAGAGATAGAGAAATCCCCCCATCCTGTGTAGATAGAACCACTCTGTGCAGTCAGTGTGTATAGTCAGAGATAGAGAAATCCCCCCCATCCAGTGTAGATAGAACCATCTCTTCGGTCAGTGTGTATAGTCAGAGATAGAGAAATCCACCATCCAGTGTAGATAGAACCACTCTGTACGGTCAGTGTGTATAGTCAGAGATAGAGAAATCCCCCCATCCAGTGTAGATAGAACCACTCTGTGCGGTCAGTGTGTAGTCAGAGATGAGAAATCCCCCATCCAGTGTAGATAAACCACTCTGTGGGTCAGTGTGTATGTCAGAGATAGAGAAATCCCCCCATCCTGTGTAGATAGAACCACTCTGTGCAGTCAGTGTGTATAGTCAGAGATAGAGAAATCCCCCCCATCCAGTGTAGATAGAACCACTCTCTTCGGTCAGTGTGTATAGTCAGAGATAGAGAAATCCCCCATCCAGTGTAGATAGAACCACTCTGTGCGGTCAGTGTGTATAGTCAGAGAACGAGAAATCCCCCCATCCAGTGTAGATAGAACCACTCTGTGCGGTCAGTGTGTATAGTCAGAGAGAGAGAAATCCCCCATCCAGTGTAGATACTCTGTATGGTCAGTGAGTATAGTCAGAGATAGAGAAATCCCCCATCCAGTGTAGATAGAACCACTCTGTGCGGTCAGTGTGGATAGTCAGAGAGATAGAATCCCCCATCCAGTGTAGATAGAACCACTCTCTACGGTCAGTGTGTATAGTCAGAGAGAGAAAAATCCCCCCATCCAGTGTAGATAGAACCACTCTTGCGGTCAGTGTGTAAGTCAGAGTAGAGAAATCCCCATCCAGTGTAGATAGAACCACTCTGTGCGGTCAGTGTGTATAGTAGAGAGAGAGAAATCCCCTCCAGTGTAGATAGAACCACTCTGTGCGTCAGTGTGTATAGTCAGAGATAGAGAAATTCCCCCATCCAGTGTAGATAGAACTCGTGCTGGTCAGTGTGTTAGTCAGAGATAGAGAAATCCCCCATCAGTGTAGATAGAACCACTCTGTGCGGTCAGTGTGTATAGTCAGAGATAGAGAAATCCCCCATCCGTGTAGATAGAACCACTCTGTCGGTCAGTGTGTATAGTCAGAGATAGAGAAATCCCCCCATCCAGTGTAGATAGAACCACTCTTCGGTCAGTGTGTATAGTCAGAGATAGAGAAATCCCCCATCCAGTGTAGATAGAACCACTCGTGCGGTCAGTGTGTATAGTCAGAGAAGAGAAATCCCCCATCCAGTGTAGATAGAACCACTCTGTGCGGTCAGTGTGTAAGTCAGAGAGAGAGAAATCCCCCATCCGTGTAGTACTCTGTCATGGTCAGTGGTATAGTCAGAGATAGAGAAATCCCCCATCCAGTGTAGATAGAACCACTCTGGCGGTCAGTGTGTAAAGTCAGAGATAGAGAAATCCCATCAGTGTAGATAGAACCACTCTGTGCGGTCAGTGTGTATAGTCAGAGAGAGAGAAATCCCCGTCCAGTGTAGATAGAACCACTCTGTGCGGTCAGTGTGTATAGTCAGAAAAAGAGAAATCCCCCATCCAGTGTAGATAGAACCACTCTGTGGTCAGTGTGTATAGTCAGAGAAGAGAAATCCCCCCATCCAGTGTAGATAGAACCACTCTGTCGGTCAGTGTGTATAGTCAGAGAGAGAGAATCCCCCATCCGTGTAGATAGAACCACTCTTACGGTCAGTGTGTATAGTCAGAAAGAGAGAAATCCACCATCCAGTGTAGATAGAACCACTCTGTGCGGTCAGTGTGTATAGTCAGAGAGAGAGAAATACCCGTCCAGTGTAGATAGAAACCATCTGTGCGGTCAGTGTGTATAGTCAGAGATAGAGAAATCCCCATCCAGTGTAGATAGAACCACTCTGTGCGGTCAGTGTGTATAGTCAGAGATAGAGAAATCCCCCATCCAGTGTAGATAGAACCACTCTGTGCGGTCAGTGTGTATAGTCAGAGATAGTGAAATCCCCCATCCAGTGTAGATAGAACCACTCTGTACGGTCAGTGTGTATAGTCGAAAAGAGAAGAATCCCGATCCAGTGTATAATACCTGTATGGTCAGTGTGTATAGTCAGAGATAGGAAATCCCCACCAGTGTAGATAGAACCACTCTGTGCGGTCAGTGTGTATAGTCAGAGATAGAGAAATCCCCCATCCAGTGTAGATAGAACCACTCTCTACGGTCAGTGTGTATAGTCAGAGATAGAGAAATCCACCATCCAGTGTAATTACTCTGTATGGTCAGTGTGTATAAGTCCGAGAGGAGAGAATCCCATCCAGTGTAGATAGAACCAATCTGACGGTCAGTGTGTATGTCAGAGAACGAGAAATCCCCCATCCAGTGTAGATAGAACACTCTGTGCGGTCAGTGTGATAGTTGAGAAGAGAAATCCCCATCCAGTGTAGATAGAACCACTCTGTACGGTCAGTGTGTATAGCAGAGATAGAGAAATCCCCCATCCAGTGTAGACGAACCACTCTGTACGGTCAGTGTGCATAGTCAGAGAGAAATCCCCCATCAGTGTAGATAGAACCACTCTGTATGGTCAGTGTGTTCATCAGAGATAGAGAAATCCCCCCACGTGTAGATAGAACCTGTGCAGTCAGTGTGAATAGTCAGAGATAGGAAATCCCCCCCATCCAGTGTAGATAGAATCACTCTTCGGTCAGTGTGTATAGTCAGAGATAGAGAAATCCACCATCCAGTGTAGATAGAACCACTCTGTGCGGTCAGTGTGTATAGTCAGAGATAGAGAGAAATCCCCACATCCAGTGTAGATAGAACCACTCTGTGAGGTCAGTGTGTATAGACAGAGATGAGAAATCCCCCCATCCAGTGTAGATAGAACCTGACTGTGTGGTCAGTGTGTATAGTCAGAGAGAGAGAAATCCCCCATCCAGTGTAGATAGAACCACTCTGTGCGGTCAGTGTGTATAGTCAGAGAGAGAGAAATCCCCCATCCAGTGTAGATACTCTGTATGTCAGTGTGTATAGTCAGAGATAGAGAAATCCCCCATCCCGGTATATAGAACCACTCTGTGCGGTCAGTGTGTATAGTCAGAGAGAGAGAAATCGCCATCCAGTGTAGATAGAACCACTCTGTGCAGTCAGTTTGTATAGTCAGAGAGAGAGAAATCCCCATCCAGTGTAGATACTCTGTATGGTCAGTGTTGTATAGTCAGAGATAGAGAAATCCCCTATCCAGTGTAGATAGAACCACTCTGTGCGGTCCAGTGTGTATAGTCAGAGATAGAGAAACCCCCCATCAGTGTAGATAGAACACTCTCTACGGTCAGTGTGTATAGTCAGAGAGAGAAAATCCCCCCTACAGTGTAGATAGAACCACTCTGTGCGGTCAGGTGTTGTAAAGTCAGAGATAGAGAAATCCCCCCATCCAGTGAGATAGAACCACTCTGTGCGGTCAGTGTGTATAGTCAGAGAGAGAGAAATCCCCCGTCCAGTGTAGATAGAACCACTCTGTGCGGTCAGTGTGGTATAGTCAGAAAAGAGAATCCCCCATCCAGTGTAGATAGAACCACTCTGTACGGTCAGTGTGTATAGTCAGAGATAGAGAAATCCCCATCCAGTGTAGATAGACAACCACTTGTACGGTCAAGTGTGTATAGTCAGAGAGAGAGAAATCCCCCATCCAGTGTAGATAGAACCACTCTGTACGGTCAGTGTGTATAGTCAGAGAGAGAGAAATCCCACCTCCAGTGTAGATAGAACCACTCTGTGCGGTCAGTGTGTATAGTCAGAGAGAGAGAAAATAACCGACGTGTAGATAGAACCACTCTGTTGCGGTCAGTGTGTTATAGTCAGGAGAGAGAGAAATCCCCCATCCAGTGTAGATACCTCTGTATGCGTCAGTGTGTATATCAGAGATAGATAAATCCACCATCCAGTGTAGATAGAACCACTCTGTGCGGTCAGTGTGATAGTCAGAGATAGAGAAAATCCCCATCCAGTGTAGATAGAACACTCAGGCGGTCAGTGTTATAGTCAGAGTAGTGAAATCCCCTACCAGTGTAGATAGAACCACTCTGTAAGGTCAGTGTGTATAGTCAGAGATAGAGAAATCCCCCATCCAGTGTAGATGAACCACTCTCTACGGTCAGTGTGTAAGATCAGAGAGAGAAAGTATATACGCACACTGACACACACAGTATATACACACACTGACAACACACACCGTATATACGACACACTGACACACACGTAATAGTACAACAACACACTGACACACACAGTATATACACACACTGACACACACAGTATATACACACACTGACACACACAGTATATACGCACACTGACACACACAATTATACCACACTGAACACACATATATACACACACTGACCACCACTATATACACACACTGCCACACACGTAATAATAACGCACACCGACACACACAGTATATACACACACTGACACACACCAGTATATATACACACTGACACACACAGTATATACACACTGACACACACAGTATATACACACTGACACACACAGTATATACACACACACGACACACACAGTATATACACACTGACACACACAGTATATACACACTGACACACAGTATATACACACACTGACACACACAGTATATACACACACTGACACCCACAGTATATACGCACACTGACACCACAGTATATACACACACTGACACACCACAGTATATACACACACTGAACACACACAGTATATAGCACACTGACACACAGTATATACACCCACTGACACACACAGTATATACACACACTGACACACACAGTATATATGCACACTGACACACAGTATAACACACACTGACACACACAAGTATATACACACACTGACACACACAGTATATACACCACTGACCACACATTATATACACACACTGACACACACAGTATATATGCACACTGACACACAGTATATACACACACTGACAGACACAGTATAACACACACTGACACACACAGTATATATGCACACCTGACACACAGTATATACACACACTGACACACACAGTATATCACACACACTGACACCACACAGTATATATGCACACTGACACACAGTATATACACACACTGACACACACATTATATACACACACTGACACACCAGTATGTACGCACACTGACACACAGTATATACGCACACTGACACAATATACACACACTGAACACAGTATATACACACATTGACACACAGTTAGAGATGTTCGAAAATTTTCGAAATTAGGAGTTTTCATGTATTTTCGAAAATATGTATTTTCGTATATACGGATGTGAGGAATTAAGAGAAATCCTCGTATTTTCGAAAAATCCGCGGTTCGGAAGGCAAAATCCAGAAAAATACCGCCGTTCGTGAACGGGATGAATCCGCGTCGGATCCGGATCTGCGAACCGGCCATCCCTACACACAGTATTACGCACACTGACACACACGTAGTAATACACACTGACAAGAACA